>NW_010729324.1:267729-285569 GCF_000365185.1 Nelumbo nucifera
CTAGGGGTCAGGTGTAACTTTCTAGTTTTGCCCATCAATCTCCAAGGTCCAGGGCAATACTGGAAATCTGGTCCGGTTCAAAGATTCAATTAATCCTACACTGCATGTGCTTTGGGTCTCACCCTGGCGGCTGAGACAGGCCACCCCAACATTTGGCAGCACACCAATGTCAGCCTTGACAGGATAAATCTCCCCAGACTTACCCAACGGCTGTGAACATTCTATACTAACATGAGTCTCATAAGTGTCCAATTTAAGGGTATTACACAAAAACACACCACAAGAATACGAATCAAATATGTACTTTATTAATTTACAAAAAATTCATAATGTACATCATTCTGATTGGAGCTATGGACATACAACTGTCTAATAGTTTCTCGATTTGAATCTTTGATCGACAATCATTGCATATCCAATGTTTATGTCTTCGAGATTTAAAATATATCGATCATTATTTTACGAAAAAAGATGTGGTTGCTTTTATCTCTTATTCAAGTTTGGCAAAAATCCATGATGGAACTTTACCTTTGATTATCCATTGATTTGAATCATCTAAATATGTCATTTTGCATTGTGTTTCTCCTGATTGTTTGATTAGTTAAATTTTCATTTAAAAGTCATTCATTATATGGTGAATTGTGTTTTTCATTTAATCATATCATGTTTTTTTGAATCATCTAGCTTTTAGATAACGATACCATTTCCCGCCATATGGCATAGAAATCATTGTTTGATCATGATAATTATATGGGTAAATTTCTTAAACTACCCTTATGGTTTAGCTAATTGACTTAGTGTACCCTTTTGTTTAAAAATTGACTAACGCAATCCCTACTATTTCTGACAATTGACTAAGTTTGTCCTTACCGTTAGCATCTGTTAACTTTCTGTTACATATGATATCATGTGACTGATATATTTATCAAAAATTCCAAAAATACCCTTTCCACCTCTATTCCTAAAAATACCCTTTGACCTCTGTCTACACCAATTCACCCTAATAACTGATCGGCTACTCATCTTTCTCTCTTCTATCCCCAGGTGAAACGTGAAAAAAAAGAGAAAGAAAAAACAAATAAAAGAAGAGGGAAAGAAAATGAAAGAGCGAACAGGCGCTTCCAGCAACTGGACTAGCTGGGGAAGCAACCGAATCCATGGTTCTATCAAACGAACTAGGGCGAAATTGGGGTTTCCCGTCTCGCAATGGGTGTCATATCGATAAGTCTGAGGCATCTTATCTATCTAATTTCTTTGTTCATTTAGTAGGTATCGATGGTTCTATTCTATATGAATTCGAACAATACAAGTTGGGGCAGCAAAGAATTCAACTGGTTGGTAGCCTTAATCTCTACTGAGAGATCTACAATAACGCTTTTGGCCTTCGGGTTACAAGGCACCCTTTTTATGGATGGGTTTCTCTTCGAAGGGTGAATCCATTAATTTTCTCGACTCAAATTGCCAATTCGAAGGGAAAATCATCCCCTTCCCAAAGTTCCCCTGCACTTCAAAGCGTTAGCAAGCTATGGTTCTCTTTGTGCGATAGGAGATGGAGCTCCAATACCAACATCAGAAAATGGGGAAATGGGCAGATTGGATTCATGCTCCTCTATAAAAACCTTATCAAAATTCTTTGATTCCTCACAAGAACAACAAAAAATTTCAATTTTCTTTTCGTCTGCAAATTTTTCTATAAGATATTCTATGCTAAAGCTTCCATGGTCCTAGGTTTGAGCACTGAGACTTGTAAGATATCAACTAGAGATAACAAAATTCTCCATTTTCTTCTAAAAGACGAAAATGATTCTGGTTGAACGACAACAAAATCCATGGTTCTGGGTTTGAGCACTGGGACGTAGACCTTGTAAGATATCAGTTGGAAGCAACCGAATCCTCCCAGGCATGAAGTTGGAGGCAAACTAGATGCTAAGATATCAACTGGACTAGTTGGGGATAAAGCTAGAAGATAGCGGAAGGAGAGGGAATCAGGAGAGACTCGGGAGGCAAAAATGGGAATCCGAGAATTTTGTGAAGATTGTTAATCGGAGGAGTCTTTTTGTTGTCCAATCTATAGTTTCGACGGTTCTAGCAGTTCCGGCGAAGAGAATGAGAGGGAAAGGGAGAGATTCGAGTAATCTACAATGAGGGCAAAATAGTCTTTTCATATCTCCATTGATGCATGTTAATGAGCAAGAAGGATTAGTCAATTATCAGAAATAGTAGGGATAGAATTAGTCAATTTTCAAACAGTAAAGGTACACTTAGTCAATTAGCTAAACCATAAGGGTAGTTTAAGAAATTTACCCTAAATATATTTGTTTCAAAGTCCCTCACAACATCGAAGCACCTTGTGGCAATAAAGTCCTTCATGGCACCAAAGCCCTTCGCGGAAAAATATCAATGTTTTGTGAATAATTGCATCATGGCATAGCATGGTTTTTGTTAATTTGCTTCATAGCATAGCACATCCTAGATACATAAATTGTTACTGTTCCAGTTAAAAATCATTAACTCCTCATCAAGTTTTAGTTTAAAAATCATTGAGCTCTCATCTGAATTAAATCTATTTCAAAGTCCCTTGTGTCATCAAACTCCCTTGTGGCATTAAAGTTCATTATGACATTAAAGTCATTCGTGACACCAAAGTCCCTCGTGAGAGAATATCAATGTTTTGTGTATAGTTGCATTATGGCGTAACATGACTTTTGTTGATTTGCATCACGACATAGCGCATCCTAGATACAAAAATCATTACTGCTTCAGTTAAAGACCATTACCTCATCAAGTTCCAATAAAAAATCATTCATCTAAGTCAAATCTGTTTCAATGTCCCTTGTGACAAAATATTAATGTCTTGTGGATAATTGCATCATTGCATAGTTGGACTTTTATTGATTTCCTTCGTGGTATAACGCATCCTAGATACAAAAATCATTATTGCTTCAGCTAAAGATCATTACCTCATCAAGTTTCAGTCAAAAATCATTCATCTGAGTCAAATATGTTTCAAAGTCCCCCTGCGGCATCAAAGTCCCTTGTGGCATTAAAATCTGTTATGGCACTAAAGTCTTTCATGGCACCAAAGTCCCTTGCGGTAAAATAACAATATTTTGTGGATATTTGCATCATTGTATAACATAGCTTTTGTTGATTTGCATCATGGCCTAACACACATTATACATGGAAACCATCTGTTTCAATCATTAACTTCTCATTTGAATTATGTTAATATCAAATTCCCTTGTGGCATTAAAGACCGTTACGGCATTAAAGTCCTTCATGGAACCAAAGTCTCTCACAGGTGAATATCAATGTTTTGTGGGTAATTGCATCATGGCATAGCTCGACCTTTGTTGATTTGCATCACGTCTTAACGCACATCCAACATAAAAATATCAGCATTTCAATTGAAAGTCATTAACCTCTCATTTGAATTAAGTAAGCATCAAAGTCCCTCATGGTAGTAAAGTTTGTTACAGCATTAAAGTCCTTCATGGCAGCAAAGTCTCCCGTGGCATCAAAGTCTCTTGTAGCAGAAAAATCAATATCATTTCCTCATCTTTAATCATAAGAATATCAACATTTCAATTATAAATTGATAGTGTGCATAATTTCCATATTATTTGTATTTTTTCTTATTTAATTAGTAAATTAATTAATGGATTTTATTGTGTTTTATTTAGAAAATCACAATTTGGGAAAGAAAGCTGAAAGGAGCTTGCAGCATAGCCCCAGCACGTTGGGAGAAGACCAGCACGATTTCGGCATGCAAGAAGTGGGCCCCATCAATCCTAGTAGGATTCGGCTGAGTTGGAGGCGTGAAACACCAAGAGTTTTAATAGAGTCTATTTCTTGTTGTACTTCTAAAAAGAAAGAAAGTCAAAGTCCATCTTAGTTAAGAATTTCTATTTAGAGATAAGGATAAGATTAGATCTGAAGTAAACATTATCCCATTAGGAAATTGGACTTTCTATTTTTGAGAAAGAACTCCTAAGAGGTGTTGGAAATAGCTCCTCCCCCTAAGGCTATATAAAGGGGGGGTAGACTAGCAGTCGAAATCACTCAATCAAGGAGAGAAGAAGTGAAGGAAGGAAGCAGAATTCATCCTCTCCATCTGGAAGTTGCGATCTCTCCATGAAGTTCGATTAGTTTTTATTTTCTGGTTGAAAGTTACGAAAGCTTTGAGTCAACAAAATTGTGAGATCTAATTGATTTTATTTTAGTTCATTGTTTATGAGTATTTATATATTTTTTGTGATTTCTTGTTTAAGATTATTTTATTAATTGAGCAACAAGATCCTTTGTTCAATCGATAAAATAACCTATTGCCGATTAAATCATCAAATTCGTATATGTTTGTTAGATTTAATCTTTGTGGCGAATAACATAAACTGATTATGGGCAAGTTTTCGGTTCATGTTATGAAGATATATAATCTGGTTTAAACGTACCAAGCTTGTGTGTTCGTTGACCAGAATTGGGTCTCTCTAATTCTTAATGTTGTTAATAGATTAAATCCTAAGAGCTTGTTTAGGGCTGTCTATTAATAAGAGAAGTAATCAAAGAGCTTGTTTTGATTGCCGAATATACAAATAGAGATTGGCTATTAGAGCTTGTTAGTAGCTATAACCAATTTACTCATAAGCACTTGAATTCATCCTTGCATCGATGATTAATTGTAAGAATCAAGGCTGAACTTATCCCTTCAACCGGATGCTGCCTTCTATCGAATAAACCTTTATTTTATTTTATTTTATTTTATCTTTATAACAACCCTCTACTTTGTTTTCTTGGAAATAAATCAACCCAATCCCTGAGGAGACGACCTTGCTCATCACTATATACAAAAATATTTAATTCGAGCAGGATTTTTATTTTTGGTTGGATTCGACACCCACCAAATTTTGGCGTCGTTGTCGGGGATTGGTGTCTTAAATAAGATTTATTTCCTTTTGCTTGGTTTATGCCTCATTCTTCTCGTGTAGGTGAACTCCAATATGATCCCGAGATCGAAAACACAGTTCGCCAGTTGAGGAAAGAAGCCAAGCAACGTCGTAACCAATCAGCATCACTCCCATCTCCCGGGGTGAAGTCGGCAACAGACCTCATCGAGTCATCTAAAAATCATGAAGAAGAAGTCATGGCCAATATCGACGAAAGAACTCTTAGAGAACTAGCTGCACCAGATCTGAATCAACAACCACTCTGCATCGAATATGCAGATCTAACGGTACCTTTTGAATTGAAGTCTGGTCTTATCCACTTACTTCCTACTTTCCGTGGACTTTCAGGTGAAGATCCCCATAAACACTTAAAAGAATTTCATGTAGTCTACTTGAGCATGAAACCTCAAGGTGTTACTGAAGAGCAGATCAAGTTGCGTGCCTTTCCTTTCTCACTAGCTGACAAAGCTAAGGATTGGCTTTACTACTTACCCTCCGGTTCTATCACTACAAGGAATGAGATGAAGAAGCTATTTCTTGAGAAGTTCTTCCCTGCCTCACAAGCTACTAATATCAGGAAGGAAAATTGTGGGATAAGACAATTCAGTGGAGAAACTCTCTATGAGTATTGGGAGAGATTCAAACAACAATGTGCAAACTATCCTCAACATCAGATTCCTGATCAACTCCTTATCCAATATTTTTATGAAGGATTATTGCCAATGGATAGGAGTATGATTGATGCTGTAAGTGGAGGTGTGTTGGTGAATAAAACCCCTACTCAAGCAAGGGAACTAATTTCAAACATGACTTCCAATGCACAACAGTTTGGCAATAGACAAGAGTCCATCCCGAGGAGAGTCAATGAGGTAAGTACTTCTTCCATTGATTAACAATTAGATACTCTCACCTCTCTTGTGGAAAAATTGGTAATAGGTCATGTACAACAAGTAAAGACTTGTGGCATTTGTTCCACTACGAGTCATCTAACCGACATGTGTCCTACACTTCAAGATGAACCCTATGAACAAGCCAATGTTGTCGAAGGATTCCCACAAAGGAGATACAATCCCTATTCAAATACTTACAATGCAGGATGGAGGGATCATCCTAATCTTAGCTATGGAGCCAAGCCTTCGGCATCCAACAATATCAAGCTAGACAACCGGCTCCACAACATCCATCTTCCAAACCAAGTATGTCTTTAGATGAAATTGTTAAAACACTTGCAACTAACACCCAACAATTTCAACAGGAGACAAGGACAAGCATCCAAACGCTGGAGAATCAAGTGAGCCAATTGGCAACTGCTGTGAGTCGATTGGAATCTCAAGGATCAGGGAAACTACCCTCACATACCATAGTCAATCCTAAGCAAAATGCTAGTGCAATCACTTTGAGAAGCGGAAAGGAGCTAAATAGGCCTAGCAAGGAAGTGCCTAAGAATACAATTGAAGAAATAGAAAAGGAGGCACCACCACCCCAAACTCAAGATCCAAGCGGTGAACAACCCCAAGCCATAATGGCAACTCCACCTTTTCCTAGCCGATTTGCAAGATCCAAGAAGGAGGAGCAAGAGAAGGATATTCTTGAGACATTTCGCAAAGTTGAGGTAAATATTCCCCTCCTTGATGCAATCAAGCAAGTACCTCGCTATGCTGAATTCCTCAAGCAATTATGCACTACTAAGAAAAAGCTGAAAGGTAATGAGAAGGTCCATACAGGGGAGAATGTTTCAGCAATCCTACAAAAGAAATTACCTCCTAAATGCAAGGATTCAGGTATGTTTTCTATCCCTTGTAAGATAGGAAACGTTAAGATTGAAAGAGCAATGTTAGATCTAGGAGCTTCGATAAGTGTCATGCCCCATTCTATTTACACAACTTTGAACCTTGGGCCATTGAAAGAAATGGGTGTGATTCTATAACTTGCTGATCGATCCACTACATATCCAAAGGGGGTTTTGGAGGACGTGTTAGTCCAAGTCAATGATCTGGTTTTTCCTACTGATTTTTATGTGATTGATATGGAAGAAGATAATTCTTCCAATTCAACTCCAATTTTGTTGGGAAGGCCATTTCTTAAGATATCCAAGACTAAAATCAATGTGCATAAGGGGACACTTACCATGGAATTTGATGGTAAGATTATCAACTTTAATATCTATGATGCTTTGAGATATCCTAGTGATGTACATTCTATTTTTTCTATAGATATTATTGACTTTTTAGTGCAGCAAACTTTTGAGTTGGAAGATGAAGATACCTTGAAGGTTGCACTTAACAACGATTTTGATCCAAAAGGGTTACAAGAAGCGGAAAAAGAGTTTGTGTTGAGCCCTAAGTTGCAAAATTCAACCTTTGAGCTGGAATCTCTTAAAACTATAACTCGTAATGTGACTTTTATTAGTTTACCTTCAGCTCACACAAAACTCCTTCCATCTATTATGCAGGCACCACAATTGGAGTTGAAATCATTACCAAAGCACCTGAAGTATATGTTCCTAGGAGAAGGGGAGACACTTCCTGTAATAATCTCCTCCAAACTTGATGCATTAGAAGAGAGAAAGCTGATTCGAGCACTCAAGGAGTGCAAAGAGGTGTTGGATGGACTGTAGCTGATATCAAGAGGATAAGTCCATCTACATGCATGCACAAAATACTATTGGAGGAAGACTCTAAACATGTAGTAGGAGCTCAATGCCGATTAAACCCACCTATGATGGAAGTAGTAAAGAAAGAAGTTCTAAAACTTCTAGATGCTGGAATAATCTATCAAATTTCGAACAATAAGTGGGTAAGCCCAGTGCAGGTGGTTCCAAAGAAAACAGGTATAACAGTGATTGAGAATCAAGACGGTGAACTAGTGCCCACCCGAGTTCAAAATGGGTGGCGGGTTAGTATAGATTACCGAAGCTAAATTCATTAACTAGAAAATATCACTTTCCGCTTCCTTTTATCGATCAAATGCTTGAACGATTAGCTGGTAAAACTCACTATTGTTGTCTTGATGGTTATTTAGGCTTTCATCAAATCCCAGTTGCGCTAGAAGACTAGGAGAAGACTACCTTCACCTGTCCATTTGGTACATTTGCTTACCGCCACATGCCATTCGGTCTCTGCAATGCTCCCGCCACGTTCCAAAGATGTATGGTTAGTATATTTTCAGATTATGTGGAGAACATCATAGAGGTATTTATGGATGATTTCACAGTTTATGGTGATTCTTTTGATTCGTGTCTATCTAACCTTACAAAAGTGCTTAAAAGGTGTATAGAAAAGAACCTTGTTTCAAACTATGAAAAGTGTCATTTCAGGGTTGATCAGGGCATCATTCTGGGACATGTGGTCTCTTCTAAGGAAATTGAAGTTGATAAAGCCAAGATAGGTGTTATTAAATCCCTGCCTTATCCCACAAGTGTACGGGAAGTTCGTTCTTTTCTTGGACATGCAGGATTTTATTGACGATTCATCAAAGACTTTTCAAAGATAACTCATCCCTTATGAAAATTACTCCAAAAAGATGTGGCGTTTGATTCTGATGAAGCATGCAAGGTAGCATTCAATAGGATCAAGGAATTGTTGACCTCAGCCCCAGTTATCCAACCACCAAATTGAAGTCTCCCTTTTGAAATTATGTGTGATGCAAGCAATCATGTTGTAGGTGTCATTCTTGGACAAAGAGTTGGAAGAGCTGCTCATGCGATCTACTATGCTTCAAGAGCCCTTGATAATGCTCAATGCAATTATTCAACAACGGAAAAAAGAACTTTTAGCTATAACTTTTGGTCTAGAAAAATTCCGTCCGTATTTATTGGGTACTAAAGTAATTGTTTATTCTAACCATGCAGCCCTAAAGTACCTGTTAACCAAGAAGGAAGCAAAACCAAGGCTCATCCGCTGGATCCTTCTGCTACAAGAATTCAATTTAGAAATCCACAACAAGAAGGGTGCAGAAAACTTGGTTGTAGATCATCTTAGTAGGTTGACCACAAGCGAAGAGGCAACACCTTTGAAAGATGAATTACCAGATGAGCATCCTTTTACAATTCAAGAAGAAACCCCATGGTACGCTGACATTGTTAACTATTTGGTTACTAGAACAATACCAGGAGATTTATCAAGAGCCCAAAAGGATAAGGTAAAGAGCAATGCTAAATACTACATTTGGGATGACCCGTATTTGTTGAAACACTACTCTAACCAAATTATTCGAAGGTGCGTGTCTGAAACCGAAATCCCTTCCATTCTTCAATTTTTCCACTCATATGCCTGTGGGGGCCATTTCAGTCCAAAAAGAACAGCACCATAGTTGCTAGAAAGTGGATTATTTTGGCCTACTTTGTTTCGTGATGCATATATGTTCTGCAAGGCATGTGAGCAATGCCAAAAGACGGGCAACTTAAGCCATAGAGATCAAATGCCGCTTACCCCCATACTCGTATGTGAAATACTTGATGTATGGGGTATAGATTTTATGGGCCTGTTTCCTTCTTTTTGTAATACTTACATTCTACTAGCTATGGATTATGTTTCAAAGTGGGTAGAAGCTAAAGCTACCCGGACTGACCATGCTAAAGTTGTTGTAGATTTTGTCAAGTCCCATATCTTTTCTAGGTTTGGTATGCCAAGAGCAATTATAAGTGACCAAGGCACTCATTTTTGTAACCAGGTTGTAGAGGCTTTATTTAAGAAGTACAACATCACCCATCGAATTTCCACTGCATATCACCCACAAACAAGTGGAAAAGCTGAGGTATCCAATAGGGAGATCAAGTTCATACTTGAGAAGATGGTTAATCCAAATAGAAAGGATTGGAGCTTGAGACTCGATGACGCATTGTGGGCCTACCGCACGGCTTACAAGACTCCTATAGGAATGTCTCCTTACCACTTGATATTTGGTAAACCATGTCATCTCCCTGTTGAATTAGAACACAGAGCATACTGGGCGGTTAAGCAATGCAACATGCACATGGATGAAGCGGGAAAACATAGAAAGTTGCAATTACAAGAACTTGAAGAGATCCGCAATGATGCCTATGAGAGCTCTCGAATCTACAAGGAAAAGACAAAAGTCTTTCATGACATAATGATTTCAAGGAAAAATTTCTCAGTTGGTCAGAAAGTTCTTCTTTTCCATTCTAGACTTAAACTTTTTCCTGGTAAGTTACGTTCTCGATGGGTTGGACCTTTTATCGTTACTAATGTCTTACCTTATGGAGAAGTTGAAATTCAAAGTCCAACCACAAACAAGACTTTCAAGGTAAATGGTCACCGTTTAAAACCCTTCTATGATGGATTTCAGGTGCACAATGTGGAAGAGGTAGTTCTTGAAACTCCAAATTATATAAATTAAAGCATGGAATTCTGTCCTCCTCACCCACCTTCCGCTGCATCAAAAGCTCACTAGTCAGGGAAGTCTCCCTTATCTCTATACTACTAGAATTTTGTTTTGATACATTGGGGACAATGTATGGATTAAGTGTGGGGGGGGGGGGGGGAGTATAGGATTTGATTCAGGATTTTAGATAAGTAGTATTTATTTTATTTAAAAAAAAATACTTTTGTTGTCGTTCTTCGGTAGCTTGTAAGAATAGGATTTGATACATTGATTCAAGATTGGGTAGATTTATTTTATGAGTTGATCCTTGACTGCAATACTATCAATCTGACATGTTGTCGTTCTTGGGTAGATTGTAAGAATAGATCATTTTGTTCTTCATCAAAAATTAATTCTCTCAGAACAAATACTTTTGTTCTTGTCATTGATTTCAAAGTTATATTTTCCGATTGTTCATTTGGGATGTGAAACTTGCAATTGAGTAATAAATAGGAATCAAAGTTGAGACCAGTTAAAGAAACGGATCAAGTGAATCTCGAAGCTTTGTTCATCATAATACTACTTTTCATCCTTTAATCATCGTTATTTTTATTCAAATATTTTTGTTCTTCTTTTTATTTTTAGAAAATCATTTTTTCTAGGTTATTCACTCTTAGTAATAACTCCTTTTGTTGGTTTAATCAGCTTCTCTATGGATTTGACACCTAAAGTTACACTTCAACCATATTTTAGCCAAGGGTAATAATTTTGGGCAAGACACAAAATTTGGAGCCGTTGTTGGGGAAGCCGAACCAACAACTGAGTTTGAACATTCTTTACTTCTCTTTTATTTCCTTTGTTTGTGTCATTTTCTTTAGTTGTATTTTATTTTCTTGATCTTATTTTCCTTTTCTTCTTTTTATAAGCAAAAACAAAAAACAAAAAAAAAAAATAGGAGTTGAGGGTGTATGAATAGACTAAGGGACAAAAGAGGGAGATTTGCTAGACAGATGCGAATAGACCCACCACCACTCCCTGAAGAAGAAGTAGCATTTAGTTCATCATTTGATTCTAAAACCATGAGTCAACATGAGGACAACCCTGCTAGGTCTTTAAAAGACTACCTGCACCCCACCCGGACAGCCACACCATCATGCATTATGTTCCCTCCGGATACACCACAATTTGAGTTTAAACCTGGAATGATCGAACTCTTGCCTAATTTCCATGGTTTAGACAGTGAGAATCCATATGTGCAAATTAGGGAGTTTGAAGAGGTAGTGGCCATCTTTCATAACTGAGCTGATATTGTAGACATTGTTACGCTGAAATTTTTCCATTTTTCCTTGAAAGAGAGAGCTAAGAATTGGCTATACTCCTTGAGACCGAGATCCATAGGTACATGGGCGGAGATGACCCAAACTTTCTTTAACAAGTACTTCCCGCACCATAAGACCAACAACCTTAAGAGACAGATCTCAATCTTTTCTCAAAAGGATAGTGAAACCCTATACCAAGCCTGGGAGAGATTCAAGGAACTACAGAACCTATGTTCACACCATGGGTATGAAAGTTGGAGGCTAGTTAGTTATTTTTATGAGGTTTAACTAGTAGGGAGTGCCAATTCATAGAGATGATGTGTAATGGTGAGTTTTGGCAAAAAGATCCTAAAGAAGCCATAGATTACCTGAATGAATTAGCTGAGAAAGCCCACACGTGGACTAGACCTAGTGCTACTGATAGTACTAATAGGTCACGTCCAACTGGGATTTACCATCTTAAGGAGGAAAACAACCTCAAAGCCCAATTAGAAGCTGTAACTAGGGAACTTGAGGCCTTAAAGATGGGAAATAATAAAGTCACCCACACGGTTGCCAGGGTAGAAACTTAAACTTCATGTTTTGTCTGTGGGGGATTGGATCACTTAGCTCAGGATTGCCCAACCTATGGTGAGATGAGAGAGGTTTATGAGGAACAGTGTAATGCCTTAGGAATGTGTAGGAAACCTTTCTCACCCTATTCAGAGACCTACAAGCCTAGCTGGAAGAACCATCCCAATTTTAGTTGGAAGACTGATCAGAACCAATCCACATCATCCAACAATAATTGGAGTGTAGAGGCGCAACCATCTAGATTTCATCCTGCACCTCAATACAATGCTCGACCGAATAGGAATCTTTTAGAGGAAACACTTCAAGCATTTATAGAGGCACAGAATAAGACTAACCAAAAGTTTGAATATGTTCATGCGTAGGTGGTTGAAGAGAAAAAGGATATCAAGAGTCAGATAACTAAGCTTACCAATGCTCTTACTATACAAGAGAGAGGCAAAATTACATCTCAGCCTCAGACCAATCCGAAGGGGTCACATATGGTACAGGGATCCACCTCTGATCCGGAGAACATTAAGGGGATTCACGCCATCACTACTCATAGTGGTAAGGTTTTAGGCGGACCTTTGCCAAGCCCACCTCACACAAATGTCACCAATTCGAGCAAAACTAAAGATGCCCCCTCAAAAGATCCAGAAAAGGAGGCTACAATACAAGTGCCCTTTCCCCAAGCTCTCAGATCTGGAGGAAAAATTTCAGACAACCAAGGTGAGATTTTCGAGCATTTGAAAGAAGTTAAGATTAATCTACCTTTGTTGCATGTGATTAAGCAGGTATCGGCTTATGCCAAGGTGATTAAGGATCTATGTACCATAAAAAGGAGACACCATGTCAAGAAAACTACATTTTTGACAGAACAGGTAAGTGCAGTGATTGAGCAGAGAATGCCGCCAAAGTACAAAGATCCAGGGTGCCCCATAATTGCCTGCCATATTGGGACACAAGAATTCGGTCGAGCTCTCTTGGACCTAAGAGCAAGTGTAAATTTAATTCCTTATTCAGTTTACTTGCAGTTAGGTCTTGGAGAGATAAAACTCACATCCGTGGTGTTACAGTTGGCTGACCGTTCTATTCGGAAACCAAAGGGGATAGTGGAAGATGTTTTGATTTATATTGATAAATTCTATTATCCTGTTGATTTTCTAGTTTTAGATACTCAATCTGTAGTTGACAGTGAGTCGAAGATTCCACTTATTTTAGGAAGGCCATTCCTTGCTATAGCCAATGCTCTTATTAATTATAGGAATGGTTTGATGAAGCTTTAATTTGGGAATATGACTCTTGAGGTGAACATTTTTAATGTTGGTAAGCAGCCCCGAGACGAGGACAAGTGCTATCATACCTACATGATAGACTCTCCCATTACAGAGGAAGTAAATGAAAGGGAAAATTCTGATTTTTTAGAATATTTCCTCCGTGATTCTAATTTGAATTCTGAATTTTTGTTTTATCCCGTTAATGATGTTTCTAATGTTTCCTCTATTTCTAATGATATGCAGGATACGCAGAAGAAGTTTTGGCAACCACACTTTGAGGATTTGCCATGTGAGAGAGACCAGCTAAAGCCATCTTCTATGGAGACACCCAAAGTGGAGTTATCCCCAATACTTGAAGGATTGAAACATGCATTTTTTGGACTAGGTGATACTTTTCTTGTTATAATATCTTCTAAACTTAGTGCTGAGCAGGATGAGAAATTGATAAATCTATTAAGAGAACATAAGACTGCACTAGGTTGGACCATAGCTAACATTAAAGGTAAGCCCACTGATATGTTCCCATAGGATTCATTTAGAAGAAGGAACTATCCCACGTCGAGATCCCCAAAGAAGATTAAACCCAATAATGAAAGAATTTGTTAAAAAGGAGGTCTTAAAATTGTTAGATGCAGGGATCATATATCCTATATCTGATAGTAAATGGGTTAGTCCTACACAGGTTGTGCCAAAGAAATCAGGGGTCACAGTAGTTGAAAACGAGGAAGGAGTTCTTGTTCCCACTAGGGTAGTAACTGGGTGGCGCATGTGCATTGACTATAGAAAATTAAACACAGCCACCCGGAAAGACCATTTTCCAATGCCATTTATTGGCCAAATCTTAGAACATGTGGCTGGCCATCCTTTCTATTGCTTTCTTGATGGTTATTCAGGCTATTATCAGATTGAGATAGCTTTAGAAGATCAGGATAATACTACTTTTACATGTCCTTTTGGTACTTATGCTTTCCGTAGGATGCCATTTGGTTTATGTAATGCTCCAGCTACTTTTCAATGTTGCATGCTTATAGTGTTTTCTGATATGGTTGAAAAATGTATGGAAGTCTTTATGGATGATTTGACTATTTTTGGTGATTCTTTTGATTCATGCTTACTTAATTTGAAAGCGGTTTTGACTAGGTGTGAAGAAAAAGGACTTGTGCTTAACTAGGAAAAGTGCCATTTCATAGTGTCTTCAGGTATTGTTTTGGAACACATCATGTCTGAAAGAGGAATAGAGGTTGACAAGGCCAAAATGGAGTTGATCTCTAAATTACCCACCCCCAAAACGGTAAGAGAAGTTCGGTCTTTTCTCGGACGTGTTGGTTTTTATAGGAGGTTCATACAGAATTTTTCTACTATAGGCCCAATATGTATTAAATGCTCAATAGTCTTCCAAACTGTTGCCCAGTTGGGCTTCTTTGTATGGTGTGGGACCCAAGCATTGATCTACACATCAGCCAATTGGAGTTTTGAATGTCGTACGATAAGCCCAAAGTGCATCGTCTAGCCTTAAGGATCAATCCCTCCTAGATGTGGTAACTGTCTTTTCGAATATCTGTTCTAGTTCTCTATTAGAGATTTCTACCTGGCTGCTAGTCTGGGGGTGATAGGGGGTGGCAATTCTGTGCATAACACCATATTTGTTTAATAATTGTTCGAATTGCTTGTTGCATAAGTGCTTCCCCCCGTCACTTATGATAGCTCGAGGTGTCCCAAAACGAGTGAATATGAATTTTTTCATGAATTTAATGACAACCCGAGCATCATTAGTGGGGTACGCACATGCCTCTACCCATTTGCTCACATAGTCTACAGCCACAAATATATAAGAATTATAAACAGATTTTGGGAAGGGTCCCATGAAGTTGATGCCCCATACATCAAATATTTCGCAAACAAGGATGTTATTTAAGGGCATCTCATTTCGTCGGGAAATATTACCTGTCCTCTGGCAATGATCGCAAGAACTTACATATGTGTAGACATCCTCGAAGAGTGATGGCCAATAGAACCTGCTTTGGAGAATCTTTGAAGCAGTTCTTGATGTTCCACGGTGGCCTCCTGCTTCTCTATCATGGCAGAATTTTATAACACTCAACACTTCCTCCTCGGGAATACATCTTCTTATCAGTCCGTCCCCGTAGATCCGGTACAGGTAAGGTTCATCCCATAAATAATGCTTGACATCAGAGAAGAATTTCTTTCTCTACTGATATGTCAAGTGAAGTGGCACAACCTTCCCTGCCAAAAGGTTAGCCAATCAGCAAACCAAGGTTCATTATTACCATTAATCGCATAGAGTTGCTCATCTGGGAATTCATCATGTAAGGTTGAATTATCAATATTTTCAACATACTTTTCATCCAGCCTTGATAAATGGTCAGCTATTGTGTTTTCACTACCCTTCTTGTCCTTAATTTCTAAATCGAATTCTTGCAACAGCAAGATCCACCATAGCAGCCTAGGTTTTGCATCTTTCTTAACAAGCAGATATCTCAAGGCAGCATGGTCAGTGAAAATGATAACTTTAGATAAGAGCAGATAGGATCTGAATTTTTCAATAGMAAATACTAYTGCAARTAGTTCCTTTTCGGTAGTGGAATAATTTTTTTGTGCTTCATTCATGGTCCTACTTGCATAGTAAATGGTATGGAATTTCTTATCTTTTCTTTGCCCTAAAAYTGYGSCTAAGGTATCATTGCTTGYATCACACATTATTTCRAAGGGTAGTTCCCACTCAGGAGYTGATACAATCGGTSCTTGAACCAATTTCTMTTTAAGAATGTTAAATGCATGCAAACAATCATCATTGAAATCAAAAGGCACATCCTTAACTAGCAAATTTGTTAGGGGCCTGGCGATTTTTGAGAAATCTTTGATAAATCGCCTATAAAAACCGGCATGCCCGAGAAAGCCCCTAACATCTTTTAATGACTGTGGTGGAGGTAGTTTTTCAATCAGTTCTATTTTATCTTTATCAACCTCGATGCCCCGGGAGGACACCTTATGCCCTAGAACGATTCCTTCTCTAACCATGAAATGACATTTTTCTCAGTTTAAAACAATGTTAGATTCCTCACACCTTTGAAGTACCTTTTCCAGATTAAACAAGCATTCATTGAATGATGATCCATAAATTGAGAAATCGTCCATGAAGACTTCCATGAAGTCATCGATGAAGTCCCCAAATAATGACATCATACACTGCTGGAACGTGGCAGGTGCATTGCACAGTCTAAATGGCATTCTCCTAAATGCAAAGGTTCCATATGGGCAAGTAAAAGTAGTTTTYTCCTGATCTACCAATGCAATGGGTACTTGAAGGTACCCGGAGTAGCCATCTAGGAAGCAATAGTATTCGTGCTTTACAAGTCTCTCTATCATTTGATCAATAAATGGCAGAGGTAAGTGATCTTTCCTAGTGGCCTCATTTAATTTTCRATAGTCTATACACACCCTCCAGCCAGTTATTGTTCTTGTGGGAGTTGATTCATTATTTTCATTTATAATTACAGTAATCCCACCTTTCTTTGGTACAACTTGAACGGGGCTTACCCATGATGAATCTGAAATTGGATAAATAATACCTGCTTCGAGCCATTTCAGGATTTCTGCCTTTACTACCTATTGCATTTTAGGATTCAGCCTCCGTTGTGGTTGTGCCTTGGGGCTGCAGCCTTTTTCCATCAGAATTTTGTGTGTACAAACCAACGGGTTGATTTTTTTTATGTCTATAATGCTCCATCCTATGGCCGATATGTGTTGCTTGAGTACCCTCACAAGCTTTTCCTCTTGGAGACCTGTCAATTCAGAAGAGATAATTACAGGTAAGGTGGAACTGTCTCCCAAAAATATATATTTTAAATGAAAAGGTAAGGGTTTAAGTTCCAAATTTGGAGGTGCTTTGATGGAAGGTAGTAATTGTTTGGTGGAGGTCGGCCTCTCTAACGGTAGAAATCTCCCTTGTCTGGGCTTGCATTTTTCTTGGCCGCCCTCTAAATAATTTATTACCTCCTCTACTTCGTCCTCCTCTACCTGCATGTTATTACCAGAATTAATGAGACAGTTTGCAAGGGGGTCATCTAATTTTGATTTATTAATTTCTACTGCCACCACATCAATGGAGTCGATTACATAAATTTCTTGCTCTCTAGTGTTGGGATACTTCAGGGTTTGAAAAACATTAAATATCATTTCTTCTCCATTAATCCTAAGAGTAAGTTGACCCTTTTGTACATCGATTAAGGCATTACCAGTAGCAAAGAAGGGTCTCCCTAGAATTAATGGCATCGATCTGTCCTCCTCCATATCCAACACAATGAAATCAGCAGGGATGATGAAATTCCCTACTTTAACTAAGACATCTTCCACTATTCCCCTAGGGTATTTAATGCTTCGATTAGCTAGTTGTAGGGTAATGGTGG
>NW_010729324.1:299562-315387 GCF_000365185.1 Nelumbo nucifera
ACCCCCGCTAAGGATCTCACTGATTGGCATATCAAAGATAGTCCAATCCGACACCTAGTGCAGTACCATAATCGGGTCTAGGGGTCAGGTGTAACTTTCCAGTTTTGCCCATCAATCTCCAAGGTCCAAGGCAATACTAAAAATTTGGTCCGGTTCAAGGGTTCAAGTAATCCTACACTACGTGTGTCTTGGGTCTCACCCTGGTGGCTGAGACAAGCCACCCCAACAGTTGGCAGCACACCAGTGTCACCCTGGGCAGGATAAATCTCCCCAGACTTATCCAACGGTTGTGAACATTTAAAACAAACACAAGTCTCATTAAGTGTCCAGTTTTAGTGTCTTACACWGAAGCATACCACACAACATGAATCAAAGATGTACTTTATTTATTTACATTAAATATCAAAAGTACATCAAAACTGATTGAAGCTAAGGGCATACAAAACTGTCTAACACTAACGCCTGACAACGCTAGCCACAACTAGGGAAAAGCCATGCTGCCTTCTTACGGAGCCAACCGCGGAGCAGTTAGGCATACCCACAAGGACCTGTCGCCTGACTATGTACGACCCTCATCTAGTGCGTTCATCCCCACCTGCCTCCAGATCGCTCAAGTATAAATATGAGGTAACTCTCCCTTGACAAGGGATCCAGATCCCAGAATTCTGATACAACTCTCTCATTTACTTCCAGCACCTACCTAGCTCCCTTAGCAATTACTCCTGGGACCCAATGCATCCAAGGACTGCCATTGAGGCCTTGTCTACACCTCCTCCTACCTTACACCTCATACTAACCTGAGCATCAGAGCTTTTGCCTCCGGTCTCAACCCGAGGCCTCTGACATCTCTTGTTTTGCAATACCTCGGATCTCTAGGAACCTCGTTACCAAGACGAGGACCTACAGTCCTCGGCTTCCGCCATACTCGGAAGGGAGCACCTCGCCTTGGCCTACAGTCTCCGGCCTCGACTTACCCTCTTCA
The DNA here is from genome assembly GCF_000365185.1 of Nelumbo nucifera. Next base: position 300,545 of record NW_010729324.1, read on the forward strand.
GAGTCCTCAGAGCCTTCGGCCTGCCTTTAGAACTTGGGAGTGAATTTTCCCCGTTGCCCTCGACTAATCTGAGCTACAACAATTGGCGCCATCTGTGGGAAATGTTGCTAAGACAATTCCTTAAAAAACAAAAAATATATATAATTTCTAAGCCCTCCTAAGTTTGAAAGCCATGGTGCGAAGAACCAGGAATAACCAAAAACTTGTCACGTACGAGCAATTTTAGGCTGTCCTTGATCGTTTGGACTGCCTCACTCAACAGGCGAAAGAAGTCTGCCCCCGAGTAGGAGGTCCCTCTCGAGGTGACCGCCCCGCTGGGGTGTCAGAGGATCAGGGCTGACGCGAGCACGCCGAGCCCCCAGCCCTCGGCTAGGGCAACAACTTGTTGGCTGAGCAATCGGAGTCAGGAAATAAATGACCTGGCCTCCACTTACTCGGGAATCCGAGCTAATACCCACCGAGTTCGTGAAGACAAAAGCGGGGACCATGCCCCTGTCGACCCGAGGCTTGCCGAGTTGCGAGCTAAGCTTGGGGCTGTCAAAGATGAGCTCCGCCAAGTCAAGGAGAGTCGAGTTTATGCCTCAACTAGTCACGACAACTCCGTCGGCCGCATGGACGCATTCACCCACGCGTTCACCCCGCAAATCATTTCGAAACCTCTCCCCCCACACTTCAAGGCTCCTACTTTGGAGATGTACGACAACTCTTTAGACCCTAATGACCACCTAGAAAGTTTTCGAGCACTCATGGTACTCTACAGGTATTCTGATGCCTTGACGTGCCAAACTTTCCAGACCACCTTCAAGGGGGCAGCGCGCCACTGATTTTCTAGCCTCCCCCCGTAGTCAATCAGTTCGTGGGAGCAGTTCGCTAATATGTTCCTCGCCCGCTTCATCAGTAGTAGGCGGTGCCAGAAGAGAGTCGTCTCGCTCATTTCCATTAAATAGAAGCCAAGCGAAAGTTTGCGGTCTTACATTGACCGCTTTGAAAAAGAAGAGCTCGAGGTCAGGGACCTCGACCCCATGGTATCAATGCATGCTATCATCAACGGACTCCGAGTTGGCTCCACCCTCAAGTGTTCAGTCACCAAGACCCCGTTGAAGATGAAGTTAGAATTCCTCAAAAAGACATAGAAGTACATTGCGGACGAAGAAGCTTCGGCCGGGGACCACCAGGAGAAGGAAACTGAACGCAACAGCGAGCCCTCAAGAAAGAAAATAAAGAATGAAGATCGCCACGGTGATGGCGGCAAAGATAACAAGAAGTCATCGGCCTCAACCACAACTTGCAGCCAGTATATGCCACTCAACTCCTTCCAAACCTAGATCATGATGCAAATAGCCGAGGAGAAGTTCGTGAAGTAGCTAGAAAAGATGAAGAGGATCCCCAAGAGGGGGGAATCCCAAAAAGTACTACAAGTTTCACAGCGGCATCGGCCACGACACCGAGGACAGCTATGAGTTGAAGAACGAAATAGAGTCCCTCATTAATCGCGAACACTTGAAGTAGTTCGTCGGAGGCGAAACTGGCACTTCGTCCTCCTAATAGCAGCAGCACTAGTAGGTCACCGGAGTCATCGACATCATCGTTGGGGGCTCGGCCTCAACAGGAGCCTCGGCTTTGGCCCGCAAGGCCTACGCCAGGTAGTTGAACGTCTGAAGGCCAGCCCCCAAGAGGCCAAAGCAGCACAAGGACCTCTCCTTTACGAACGAGGACCTTAATGGGATTACAATCCCCCATGATGACGCGTTGGTGATTTCAGTCGTAGTAGCTAACTTCCTGGTCAAGAGGATTCTCGTCGATAGTGGTTCCTTGGCAGACATCCTCTTCTACAAAACCTTTGAAAAGATGAAGATAGCACCAGAGCATCTTCAGCCTGCTGACGTACCACTGGTTAGCTTCTCTGGCAATGTCATTAGGCTAGAAGGAAAGGTCACCCTACCAATCACAGTAGGAACCGAGACTCAGTAGGTAATGAGGATGATGGAGTTCCTTGTCATGAGGATTGGCTCCCCCTACAATGCCATTATGGGGAGACCGACCCTTCACACGTTGCGAGCCGCCATTTCCTCCTACTACCTCACCCTCAAATTCCCAACCGAACATGGCATCAGAGTCATTCGGGGGGATCAACATATCACCCGTCAGTGCTATGTGGTAGCACTAAAGGGCAAGAACAAAGAAACATTGCCGCTTGAGGGCCTCAACCTCAAGGGAGAGCTGGCGAACTGAGGCCAACTGGCCGAGGACCTCGTCTCAGTTCCCCTGTACGAGGATGAGCCCGAGAAGATAGTCCGTGTCGGGTCCAACCTTCCCCAGAGAGCCTATCCGAACTAGTAAGTTTCCTCAAAACTAACGCCGACGTCTTCGCTTGGTCCGCCGCTGACATGCCCGGAATTGACCCTTCGGTCATTACTCACAGGCTGGGCATGGACCCAAGCTCTAGGCCGGTTCGGCAGAAGAAGAAGAGCTATGCACCGGAGTGATGAAAGGCCATAGGAGAGGAAGTTGACAAGCTACTCGATGCCGGATTCATCTGAGAGGTATACTATCCTAACTGGCTGTCGAATGTGGTTTGGGTTAAGAAAGCGAATGGGAAATGGCAAATTTGTATTAACTTTACAGACCTTAACCGAGCCTACCCTAAGGATAGTTTTCCTTTGCCATGAATAGACCATCTTGTCGACGCCACTGCAGGATATGAATTGCTTAGCTTTATGGATGCCTTCTCCGGATACAATCAGATAAAGATGCACCCCAAAGACGAAGAAAAGACTTATTTCATCATTGAACATGGTACATACTACTACAAGGTGATGCCCTTCGGGCTTAAAAACGTAGGAGCTACCTACCAGCGTCTTGTTAATAAAGTATTCAAGGATCAGATGGAGATGAACATTGAAGCCTATGTAGATGATATGGTGGTGAAGAGACTGAAAGCCGAGGCCCACACCTCGGACCTGGCTGAGACCTTCAACACTTTGCAGAAGTTTAATATGAAGTTAAACCCCAAGAAGTGTGCATTCGGCATCACTTCAAGCAAGTTTCTAGGCTTCATCATCACTTAACGAGGCATTGAGGCCAACCCTGAGAAGATATAGGCTATATTAGACATGGCACCTCCTCGGTCGGTGAAGGAAACCCAGAAGTTCACTGGTTGTGTGGAAGCACTCAACCGCTTCATGTCAAAGTCAACTGACCGATGTCTTCCATTTTTTCGAGCCATCAAGAAACTGAAAGACTTCCAGTGGACGAAGGAATGTCAATGAGCTTTCGACGAGCTCGAGGAGTACCTCGCCTCACCTCCCCTTCTGGCCCACCCGATCCTAGGAGAGACCCTATACCTGTACCTGTCAGCCGGGGATGAAGCAATCAGCTCAGTCTTGATCAAAGAAGACGAAGCACAAAAACTGATATACTACGTCAGCAAGGTACTATGTGATGCTGAAACTAGATACCCCAAAGTAGAGAAATTGACCTTTGCTCTCGTGGTTTCAGCCAGACAGCTTAGGTCGTACTTCCAAGCTCACACCATCACGGTGTTGACAAATCAGCCCCTTAGAGCTGTCCTTGCCAAGCCTAAGACCCCGGGACGTCTGATCAAATGGGTCATCAAGCTTTCCAAATTTGACATACGGTACCAGCCGAGGCCCGCCATCAAAGCACAGGCCCTTGCAAATTTTATGACAGAGTGCACCCTCAATTGAGCTCTCCCTCGGGCCCCAAAAGATGACCTGGGAGAAGGGCGTCTAGCTAGAGATGCTCCCCCTGCTTGGAAGCTTTTTGTAGATGGGTCGTCCAATGCCAAAGGAAGTGGCACTGGCCTTATCCTTCTCACCCCGAACAACTCAACCATTGAATATGTGTTGAGGTTCGACTTCCCAGCATCCAACAACAAAGCCGAGTACGAGGCCCTCATCGCCGGATTGCAACTGGCAAAGGACCTCGGCTCCTCACACATTGAAGCCTTCAGTAACTCTCAGATGGTGGTCAACCAGGTGAACGATGAGTACAAAGCCAGAGAGCAAAGCATGTCTAAGTATCTCGCCAAAGTCCAAGAGCTAGCCCACCATTTCCAGCGCTTTACCCTACAGCAAGTCCTGTGAGCCGAAAATATGAGGGCCGATGCCCTATCCAAGTTGGAAAGCACCTGGGGCACGGTCCTCGGCTGCACCATTCACGTCGAGAAGCTACCTCGTCTGACCATTGAAGAAGCTCAAGTACTACCAATAGAGGCCAACCCATCATGGATGGACCCCATCATCAACTTCCTCCTTACAGAATAGCTACTCAACGAAAGGAACGAGGCTAGACGACTCCGACGTCAGGAAGCCCACTATACCTTTTTTGAAGGAAAATTATATAGAAGATCTTTCACTCTACCTTACCTCTGATGCCTCCGCCCCAAGGAGGGCGAGTACGTGCTTAGAGAAATTCTTGAAGGCATCTATGGAAACCACCTCGGCAATAGGGTCCTCGCTCAGAAGACGTTGAGGCAGGGATATTTCTGGCCAACACTTCACAAAGATGGAGCCAAACTTGTGCGAAGATGTGATCAATGCCAGAAGCACAAAAACATATGCCATCAGCCTGTGACAACCCTCTCAGCCCTCAGCAGCCATTGAACCTTTGCTAAATGGGGAATGGACCTCCTCGGCCCTTTCCCACAAGCGATAGGGGGCAGGAAGTACCTCGTCGATGCTGTGGACTACTTCAGAAAGTGGGTCGAAGCCGAGCCCTTAGCCATTATCACGGCTCAAGGAATCCAGAGCTTCTTCTGGAAAAACATCATCTGTCGCTTCGACTTCCCTCACATTCTAGTCACTAACAACGGGAAGCAGTTCGATGATGTCAAATTTTGAGAATGGCATGCCGCCCTTGGTATCAAACAGCAGTACACCTCGGTGGGCTACCCCTAGACAAATGGCCTAGCCGAGGTCACCAACAAAACCATCCTAGGCGGATTAAAGACGAGGTTAGATCGAGCTAAAGGCCTATAGGCCGACGAACCGAACAGTCCCTTCGGCCAGACCTATGGTACAGAAGTGGTAATCCCAGTAGATATCGACTAGTTGACGCTCCGAGATGAAGCCTACAACAAAGCAGAGAACAGTGAAGCCCTCAGAATCAACCCGTGGCTTCGCAACCTGCCGACGCGCGAAACCCTCCTACGAGAGACGGTGGCCCCCTCGGCATGCCAAGGTGAATGAGGCCCCTACATGCCTCGTCACCTCTACAGAGTATGGTGACCCCATCGGCTACCTATACTTAGTGCAATAAAAATAGTGACCCCAACTACCTTGGCGGTCTGCTTCGGCTCAAGCCCCTAGCTTCACCGATGGGATGCCTCAGCCTCCCCCGAGGAAACACTTGGTGAGAAACAAGCCAGGTGAACTGCACCCCGATAATGCAGCTCCACCTTGGCTCCCCGTCCTCCCAAGTACCTCGGCGATATACCCTGACCGACGACCTCGGCTATGGTGCCAGCTCACCTCGGCCTTGCCTAAGTTGACACTTAAGGAATTATGGAGCCGAGCGAGCCTCACTTCGGACGTGTGGCCCCGCCTCGGCTCCCAATCCCCTAATTACTTAAAGCGAGTGTGAAAACAAACTACGTGTATTATGAGCGAACTGTGCTTGTTTTGTGTGTTGTGGTCCCATTGTTAGGAGGGGCAAGGACCTCTCAAAGAAGAAGAAAAAAGAAAAAAGAAGAGAAAGAAGGAGAAAGACAACATGCACAAGGCACAACACATGTAAAAAAATGGCTTCATTCGTCATTAATTTCCTGAGTTGCCTTTACAAAAAAGTTTTTGAAGGCCACGTAGGCCAAGTGTATGTACATTCACAAAAAGAAAAAAAAAACAACAAGAACATCAACTAAACAAAAAGAAAAAAAAGGGGGGGGAGATCCATGCCTAGGCCTCGCCAATGGCAGGAGGAGGAGTGGAGTCATCGGTAGGTCGGGCTTCGTTGGGAGCATCTGGGATTACTTGTAGCCCCTAAACATCAAAATCTTGAAGGGATGGGAGATCCATCATATGGATGGCCGAACCCTATGAGAAGGTTGGGCGAAATTTCAAAAATTTTTTTCTCCTATCCGGGAATCGCATTCCCTAATTTAGAAAACTGCATTTTCAGGGTTCATTCTTGAATCCAAAACCAGACCAAATCTGAAACCAATAGGAAGTGAGGGATATACCTTATACGAAGTAACTTCATAGTAACTACCAACGTAGGTGTTCAAGCCCAAAGAGAAGACCAAAACCCACTTCCACTGGAGATGACACAGTGTGTAGTGAAGTAGGATCAATAGGATGGTTCTTCAGTAAGAACCTAAATTCTTCAACAAGAATCGAGCAAGGGCTGGTGAGCACGAATTCAGATTATTTCTTCTACCAAGAAACAATATCAAGAACCTTTTCTGATCAGATCCACAAGTGGAGATCGAACTGGGTAGGGGCGGCAATAACTAGGGAAGAATTCTGCAGTTTGTTGCTGTGTAAATCTGAGGAATTCGCCCCTATTTATAGCCTTCTTGGATCAGCCTCCTAATTTAATTAGGAGAGAGTTTCCTAATCCAAATCTTATATTTGGATCTGGACTCTTAAATGGATAAGACTTATCTTATCCTTCAACTAATCCTAATCAATTTAAAATTGAATTCGCCCTCTTTTAATTAACTGACTTAAGCCCAGTTTGAATTGGGCCTTAGGCCCATTAAGCTTATGTGCTCACTTACTCCTTAACCTATTGCCAATTGGCTCTCTTTGTATGGCGTGGGACCCTAACATTGATCTATACATCAGCCACATGGGTTCAGCTTAGCCATTGTAACAAGGCTTGGCCGAATTCACTATAGGAGAGAATGAACCCCTAAGTCCATCACCATGGGCTCTTAATGGGCCCAACATTTACACTAAATGGTTCTTGGATCCAGCCACCTTATGAAAACCCAAGAACTACGGGGAGATGCAAGATTAGCCCATCAGGTATTACCCTTAATGGTCTTACACTTAGCCTCTCAGCTCATAATGATCAAACACTGCCCGACAAGAGAGGACTTCTCCCTCAACTACAAGGTACAGTATTGCACTCTCTACTCACATGGTTCAACCAATGTGAATCATTTTAGGTTCACTTGGAATTACACCACTTCCTTTGGTTAGTTAGGTAAGAGGTGGGGATGTGGGAGGCTCCCCTTGCTCTCGCAATGACCTAATTAAGTAACCACAAAACCCGCTTAGSCTTAATCATTTAACCTCTTTCCTTGGACACCAACCGCCGATTATGGAAAGTAATTACAAGTTTTCCTAAAATTCAACACACTTTTAAACCAAGTATGAGGCTTCCCTAAAGGATCTTTCTATCTAGATTTTAAATTAGGGTTAGGGTGAACCACACATGAATGGTGGTGATTTTTGGGCCAAGGAAGGGTGATGAAATCCCCACCTTATCTTATTTAGGTTGGATGCTCTTAAATGAATGAACGGAAAGACAAAATAAACACAACAAAATGCAACTAACTACAATGCATGAACAATTATTTTTAAGATGTAATCCAGCAATTAAACATCAAAGAATAAAGCAAACAACTAAGCAAAAGGAACAATTAAAATAAGAAAAACAACACCTAATACATTCACAACTAACAATAATAATTTCAGCAATTAAATAAACCTATATGATGCATGCTCTAGAATATCAAACGCTAAATATTGGAAAAACGCAATAAAAATATTAGCCAAAATTTTTTCAATTTTTTTTTAATTCAAAATTTAAACTTTTGGGAGTTTAAATTCAAATTCAGATTTTGAAATTTAAATTCCTAAAATTTAATTTTTTTTTATTTTTAACTTTTTTTTTCTTTTCAATTTTCTTTAAATTCGAAAATTTAAAATTTAAATTTCAAAATTTGCAACTCAAATTCAAATTCAAATTTAAATTTCAATTCATATTTGAAATTTAAACTCAAATTCGAAAATTTCAACAATTTCCTAATTAACAATTAATTATTCAATTAAACAACTATAAGAAAAGAAATTAAATAAAGCAACAAATAATAATTGCAAACAGAAAATAAAACAACAATTAATTGTGCTAAATGGAATTAACAACTACCAAAAATAAATTCTAACAAACTAATTGCTAATAAAAAAATTAAACTGAAAATAAAATGATCAAAAAGAAAATTATGCAAGAAATAGATAAAATAAAAGAAAAAAATACGAATCTAAAAACATTAAACCAAAAATAAAATAAACAAAAGAAAAAAATATACTGAATTTTTTTTATTTATATTTTTTTTGTTTTTTTATTAAAAGAAAAACAGAAATCTAAAAATTAATACGAAAAATAAAATATGCTGCAAAAATAAAAAGAAAAGAAAAAAAGAAAATTAATTAATTATTTTTTTTTATTGTTTTTTTATTTGAAATAAAAGAAAAAAATGAATCTAAAATTTAAACTGAAAATAAAACAAAATAAAATAAACAAAAGAAAATTATGTTGCAAGAAATAAATAAAATAAATAAACAATTTTTTTTTGTTTTTTTGTTTTTCTTAATCTAAAATAAAAGAAAAACACAAGCCTAATAAAGCAAAAAGAAATCGAACAAGAAATTAAAATAAAGAAAAAAATAGATCTAGAAAGATAATACTAAAAAAATAATTAATAATAAAAAAAATTTGAAAATCACTATTCTACCAAAAAAAGGAGTTCGAAAATAAAAATAAGAAAATTAAAAATAGAATGGAACGACAACACCTGAAACGTAATCCAATTTCTCTTCTCTTCTCTTTCGTCTCGTAGTCCCGCAACGCTCGGTACCCTACCTTTTGCTATTCCGTCTTGTAGAATCAAAGAGAAACAAGAATTAAACTGAGATAACGGATCAAGTAATAAAGCGAAAAAGAAAAAATAATGAAACAGATCTGGAAAAAGTAAATAAAATTTTTTCTCCGTGCTTCCCCGACAACAGCGCCAAAAACGTGGTGTGTCTGAAAACGTGTCGATAAACACTCTGGAACACCAGTTTAAACATTTAAAGAATTTTACCGATTCTCAAACAACTACTAACGTAGTAAAGTGATGAAAACGGGTTGTATCCACAGGGAAGCGAGGGAAAAATAATTATGTACTTAGATCTGGGAGAAGAGAACGCAAGTGAGAGTAGCAGAAATAAAAAATTAATTACTTAAAAAAATGGAATTCATTAAAACCAAATTCGAACAGTACTGAGAATAGAAAGTGCATAAAATAAATAAATAACATAAACAACTAAACAAAAGAAACAAAATAAAAATGTCTGAGAATCCGATTAGAGGTAGTAGTTTCTGGATCTCTCCTTCCACCCTCAAACTTCTCGAGCTAGGCCTTTCGTTTTACCTAGCCGAATTTCAAATATGTAGAAAAGAAATAAAAACACAAATTAAATCTAATAAAAATAAATTTGTAGGAAGGAAAAATTAAACAGGAAATTAAAGAACATAAAGTAATTCTAAAACTGAAGAAAATATGGTTGGGATTCAAATCCAGAGGTGGCGGTAGTGGTGTTGGTGAACTGCAAGTAGGAACCCCTCCTCTTGCTTGGGTGTGTCATCTTCTTCCTCTACCCTTAAACTTCTCAAGATCAACATTCCTTCTTACCTGGGTGAATTGACCAACCCCTTCTACAAGGCCCTGGGACCCTTTTTATAGAGAATGGTGGACAGAACTAGAAATAGGGAGAAAGATGGGGGCTGCAATTGGGATTTAGCAAAGTTAGGGACGCCCTAGGGTTTCTAATGGATGGTTAGGATGGTTTTGAGGTGATCCTATGGCTGAAAATAAAAGGAGAGGGCACCCAATATTATGTAGGGCTAAGATTGGGGCGCCCAGAAATGGAGGGTGTAGATTAGAACATCTAGGGTTAAAGGGTTAAGATTAAAAGAATAGATGGTGCCCTAGATTGACTGGTTGGGATATAAGATGGAGGGAGTGGCTGAGATTTGGAAGTGAGGGGCTGAGTGGTGAGGATTAGCAGAATAGGAGGCGCCCTAGGGTTTAAAAGCTATAAAGGAGAGCCCTAAAATGAGTGGTTGAGATTAAAAGAGGTGGAGGGTGGAGCTTAAACACCTAGGGGCAGCTAGGGTTTGCTAAGAGTGAAAAGATTAGGTTAAAAAGGCTCCCTAGGGTTTGCTAAGGAGAGGGGAGCATGGTAATACAATAGAATGGGCACCAACTGGGTTTAGCAGATAGGAGGCGCCCTCCTGTTCTCAGTTCTTTACAAAAATACCCCATCTCTCAGTTGGTATTCACACAAGCTCCCAAAATCTGCACTTTAGCCTAGAAAACTTCCCAATTTTCTACATAATTTGCACARAGACCCTCAGAAGTCACATAATTGATTTTAACTAGGAAAATGGTACATTTTGGCTATTCTAAGGCCGAAAATACCCCTGAATTGATGCCTTTAAGGCATCAAAATGCAAGGTTATCAGAGCTTCTGCCTCAGGTCTTCACCCGAGGCCTCTAACATCTCTTGTTTTGTAGTACCTCGATCTCCAGGAACCTCGTTACTGAGACGACCTACAATCCTCGACTTCTACCATACTCGGAAGGGAGGACCTTGGCTTGGCCTACAGTCTTTGGCCTCATTTTACCCTCTTCAAAGTCCTCAAAGCCTTCGGCCTGCCTTCGGAACTTGGGAGTGAATTTACCCCATTGCCCTTGACTAATCCGAGCCGCAACAAGTTTCATGAAACTATAGTGAAAGATTTTGAAATATTACTAGCTATTCTTGTCACTTGAATTGAGGATAACCACTCAGCTGTTGAGAGACCTGATCCACATAGTCCATAAATAAATAAATAAATAGTAAAAAATGAGATAAAAGAGAACAAAGAATGCAAACGGGGATGAGGCATCAAAGCAAAGATAGTCTCATTGTGTATAGAATCAGAATGAGTTATGATTGGCTGAGCAGAAAAATTAATTAATCATAAGACAACAATTAAAAATAAAATGATAATAACAAAAAAATTAAATTAAAACTATAAGTGAACTGCACAAAAAGCTTGAGATGGAAATTTTGACATAAAAGATGCAGTTGTGTTTAAGTGATAAATAACAAGAATAAGCTGTTAAAGAAAATGAAGTAAAAAAATATCAATAAAAAGTAAGAGAGAAAAAACAAAAATATATAACATATTCAAAAAATAAAAAAATATAATAAGAAAAAGAAATTAAAAAATAATAATAAGGAATAACCATTACATAAAACAAATTAAATTAAATAGGATCTCATAAGAAAATTACATAAATAATTAATAAAATTAAGTTTAAAAAATGAAAATAATAAAAAGATATCTGGCTTCATAAAAAACAAAAAACACAAATAATTGGGCCCCACCTATCAGACTCAGGAGAGGGGTGCCTAACCCCTTCCCTTTTCCATCCGAGTCTTACTCGGACTGGTTTAGCCATTGCCTTGGGCTGTTGGAGTCACTATTAAAACAAAACGGTTTTGAAATTCATTCCCAGAGGTCCCATCACCTCCATTTCCATAACTGATGGGTGGCAACTCCAAATCCAACCCAAGTGAGCCATTCCTTAATGCTTACAAGTATTCCGAGACCAACTTGAACCTGGCCTAACCCAATCTAGGCCCAACCCAACCTAAGCCTACACAAAAAAAAATACACACACATGTGTATTATATTTTTATAAGGTTATTTGTAAATGAAATTTGTACATATTTTCATTTAATTTATTCTTATATTGGGCCATAAAGCCCAATAAAAGAGGGCTATGTAAAAACTTTTAAATTTAACCAACCCACTAAAGTCCAACTAACCCACCCAAACCTAGCATGAACCCAAGCCCAACCCAAGTTGTGTTGGATTAAGCTTAGGTTGGGACTAGATTGATAAACTTAGGGCATCTTTAGGGTTGGGCCAGGGTTGTCCTTCAACTAGATCCAAATCCACCTGAATTTTATTCCTAAATGTTTATGTGCATCAATCTAATTGGAGCTAAGGGCATACACTGTCTAATAGCTTCACTTACACTTAGGTCCAATCAGGTATTAACCTCAATATCGTACTATCCATGTGTCATTCATACACTTTCTATGTCAGTAGCTTAATTAATGGGTCTGCCACATTTTTTGTTGATGCTACCTTCTAAATCAAGATAACTCCTAATTCTTGGATGAATTTCTTCATCCATATTATTTCCTTGGCAGCCGTACTTGTAGCAATTTGCTCAGCCTCGGTCGTAGAATCTACTTTGGACCCTTGTTTGCTAATTTTTTAACTAACTATACAGGATCCCAACATAAAGATATATTCAAATGTAGACTTTTTATCATCCAGGTCATACTTGAAGTCGGCATTTGTATAATCGCTCATTTGTAGTGAATTACCATTGAAGACAAGACAATAGCCTTTAGTTCTTCATAGGTATTTTAGTATGTTCTTCACATCTATCTATCGCTTTTGTCCTAAGTTGGATTGATATCTACTCAGAACATTAATGGCCTGAGCAATGTTAAGTTGAGTGCACAACCTAGCACATATGATGCTCCTTATGGCAAAGGCATATGGAACCCTTCTCATGTCCTCTATCTTCTTAAGGATCTTAGGTGACATTCATTTGGAGAAAGTGACTCCATGTATGAAAAAAATGAATCCCTTCTTAGAATCTTGCATTTAAATATTTTGACAATCCTGTCAATGTAAGTAGACCATGACAATCCAACTAACCTCTTTGACTTATTTCTATACAGTCAAAGCCCTAAGTTGTAAAATGTTTCTCTAAGATCTTTCATGGAGAATTGCTACATATGTTATACATTCATTGTTAACATTTCTGCATTATTCCCAATGACCATAATGCCATCTACATATAAAACCAAGAGTGCAACATTGTCTTCCACTATGTTTCTCTAAACATAAGGTTCATCCTGATTTTGCTCAAAATCAAATTGTTTAACTATTGAGTCAAAATGGATTTTCTAGCTTTTAGAAGATTGCTTTAATTTGTATATGGATCTATTAAGCTTACACACCATGTGTTTCTAATCCTTGGAAACAAAACCTTTCGACTATTGCATATAGGTATCTTCAGTAAGATCTCTATTTAGAAGCGCAATTTTGACATCCATTTGTTAGATTCCATAATCATAATTTGTAGTTATAGCCAATAGTATCCTAATGTATTTAAGCATGGCCACAGGCGATAAGGTTTCTTCATAATCGACTCATTCTTTCTATGTGTAACGTTTTGCCACAAGTCGAGCTTTATAGGTTTCAACTTTTCCATTAGGACCATTTTTCCTCTTATAGATCCACTTGTAACAAATTGCTTTTACCCTAGGGAGCAGGTTTACAAGAGTTTATACCTTGTTGGTATTCATCAAGTCCATCTCGGTTTTTATGGCATCTACCCTCTTTAAGGAATTTATGTATAACATACCTTCCATACAAGTCAAAAGATCTTCCTCATCGTCCATGATTTCCATCAAATAACCTTCTTGATCATAGCTGAAATGCACAGGAGAATTAGACACTTGAGTAGATCTTCTAGACKAGTAATGATATTTGGAATTTGCGGGTTATTTTCCATTACCCCTGAGCCCTCCTCATCAACAACACCATTTCAGCAAAAGTTTGTCTCCAACTTGCTTAGATCGAAGTAGGTACGTAAACCTAATATCCCCCTTTGTTTTTATTGCAAAAACATAGTAGAGGACTGATGAAAATCAACCCCTATATAGAGCACTCTCTTAACCTAATTAGGAGTTGATCCAAATAAAATTTGAGCTGATCCAAATAAAATTTGGATTAGGACTTTATCTTTAATTGATAAGAACTCTCTTTCTAAGAGAATGTGTACTCTATACCTAGATCCATGCCCATTTTCAACCCAAATCATATGACAACTCAAATTAAGTTGTCATATGACCACTTAACTAATCATCTTAATAATGGGCCTTAGGCACATTTTCTTTAATGGTTCATGTACTAAGGTATTACATGAAGGGATGAGAGATTCATCGTATGGATGCCCAAATCTTGCAGAATAAATGGGCGAATTTCAAAAATTTTTCTCTCCCTTTCAACTGGGAATCGCATTCCCTATTTAGAAAATCATATTTTCAATGATCAATCTTGAATCATAAACTGAACCAGATCTGAACCAAAAGGAGTAGAAAGGATTATACCTGATACGGAGAAATAATATCTCCCAACGAAGGTGTTCACGCCCAAGGAAGGATCCAAAGACTTCTCCCACTAAAGATGGCGCAGTGTAGGATGGAGTAGAATCAACAGTGTTCTTCTCCAAGAACTCTGTCCTTCGCAAGAAACAACAAGATGGCACGTGAGCACAGCTTCCTATCAATTCTTTCTCAAAGAACTGGTGTCAAGATCAAATCTTGACTTCTCCCACAACTGGAGATCGAACTGGATGTCTGGCGGCTGCAGGAAGGAGGCGGTAAGAAAGATCTTTGCAGGGATTGCAGAAATCTTTCTTCTGTGATTTTCAGCTTTGAAGAGGATTTGATTATTTTATTCTTCTAAAGGTTGCTGCCCCCTCCTTCTTTTGTAACCCTAAAAGATTAGCTTCTAATCCAATTAGGAGCTTCTGATTCAAATCATATTTGGATCAGACATATCTTTAGGTGATAAAAATAAACCCTTATCTTATCTACAGATTAGATCAGCCTTCTCCTAATCTCATTAGGAGGCTTCCAGATCTAAATCATATTCAGATCTGGACTCTCTGAGTGGATAGGGTTAAGACCCTATCCTATCTGCTGATCCATCTCAAAATTCGCCCATATTTAACTTATTAAATAAGT
>NW_010729324.1:316203-326604 GCF_000365185.1 Nelumbo nucifera
TATGTGCCTAGGGTCTCACCCTGGCAGCTGAGACAGGCCACCCCAACCGACTTGGTGGCACAACAGTGTCAGCCTTATTAGGATAGGTCTCCCCGAACCGACCCACTGGTTGTGAACATTCTAAACTAACACGAGTCTCATTAAGTGTCTAGTTTAAGGGTATTACACAAAAACATACCAAGGGAACATGAATCAAATATGCACTTTTATTCATTTACAATAAACTCATAAAGTACATCATTTTGATTGAAGCTAGGGGCATACAAAACTGTCCAACATTACATGCCACTTTATGCATGAATATTGTGTGGTGTGGGACCCACAATGGTCTCATACAAGTCTATAAAGATTCAGCCCCACCTTGGGTAGAGGTTGGGCCGAATTCACTACTCAGGGGTAGTGAAACCCTAACTCAATCAGTTTGGGCTCATTCTAGGCCCAATATTTACACATAAATGATCCTTGGGTTCAACCACCCTATGAAGACCCAAGGATAATGGACTTATGTAAGATAAAGCCTATCAGGTAATAAGTCATGCAAAATGTAGTGTTACACTCTCTATTCAGATGGATCCCGAGATTAAAACCTTTTGCAAAGCTTTTTTCATAAAATTGTAATATAACACACGAATATATTTTGCAAATCAGATTTCAAATACAATTGAAATCCATTGCTGACGGTTTTATTTCTATCAGAAAGAGAGTAAACCCTAATATTCACTTTATTTGACAAAGAAGCCGATCCTATCACTATGATCACTCACTCAAGTGATTTCCCAAACTACCCCAACATGCCTTGGTATTTGACCCTTGATAGATATCATTGGTTGGCATATCAAAGACAATTCGGTCCAAAACCTAGTGTAGTATCATAATCAAGTTTGGAGTTAAGTGCAACTTTTTATTTTTTCCCATCCATCTCTAAGGTCCCAAGCATAATTGGAAATTGGTCCAAGTTCATTGTTTCTTCTAAACACTCATTGGATGTGCTTGAGGTCTAACCCTAGCAACTGGGACAAGCTACTCCAATTCAGTAGCACAACAGTGTCAACCTTGTCAGGATAAACTCCCCAAATCTATCCAATGGTTAAAAACATTCTAAATTAACACGAGTCTCATAAGTGTGTAGTTTAACGAGTAATTCACAAAAATACACAAATAAGAACATGAAGTAATAATGTACTTTATTCATTTATTGATAAATGTTTATGTACATCAATTTGATTAGATATAATGGCATACATTGTCTAACACTAGCATATGCTAGATTTGTCATGAAGTCTATCATTTTTCCAATCAAACTACGCCATTTAAGAAAAAAAGAATCAAATGGCTAACCTATGACCTATCACACTAAGCTATTTCTGTTGTTTTGATGTTGTAATTAGAGCCTTTGGAAGAATCAATGCAACAAGAGAAGGAGCTCGTGGGGAGAGGCAGAGGAGCAAGCAGTGGGGGTATGTGGGAGGTGGCAGCCATGGAAAAGGAAGAAAAATAATTGTCAAAGGAAGACAACGCCAAGAAGTGGGGATGAGGACGGAGATGATGGAGTAGCGGAGGATGTGGAGGATGGAGTTGGTAGTGGGGAGCGACAATGAAACCATCTCTTCATAGTAATGGAGCCCGATGAGGTGGCTATTTCCAAAAAGAACAGCATTGATTATCTATTCCATTTGTATGAGCAGTGTCGAGAGTTCTTGATCCAGGTTTAGAACATCGCCAAGGAGAGAGATCAAAAGTGCCTACCAAGGTTAGTAACATACTCATTATCGTCCTTAATATTTTAAACTCAATTCAACTCCTTTAGTTCGGCTGCAGCAGCACTGTGGATGCTAGCTACTAGGGAACTAGTTGATCAATCGACCTCATCAATAGAGTTGGCTTTGGGCTTTGCTCAGAGCTAGAGAAGTAGAGAGGCATTGGTGGAAGGTCAAAAGCGTAATCATTTGTTGTAGGGACTAGGGTAGGGAGTGCAGGCCCTTTAAGCTTCAGCCTTTACTTGAGACATTTGCATTGAGAGATTGGTTACCTTATCGATGCAGTACATGGTAGAGGACATCTAGAGTACAGAGGGTAAAATAGAAATCAACCAACAATGTTTTAAAAGGTTATGGCAAATTTAAGAAAAATGTTGAAAAGTCATGGTGAGTTTTAGACAATTTTCCTATAATATATTTAAAAATATATATTATATTATATTATGGACTGGGTCGGGCTCGAAGTGTTGGGCCCAAGCCAGACACAAAATTTCTAAGCTTGATGCAAGCCTAGGCCAGGTCGGGCTTACACACAAAAACCTAGGCCTAGGCTTAGAAATTTGAGGGCTCGGCCGTGCCGAGCCAAGAATGATCATCCCTACTCTACAATCAAATGGTAAGATTATCTCTGAGTATTTAATATACAATTGGTGGTTCCATAATATTTTGGTCACATATTTTTCTATTGTTTTCCTTCTCTAATTTCACATCTCTAGATGTCCAGTTACGGACATTGTACCACTCATTAACTCCCAAGTCTCCATTATAAATTGAAGGGAAAATTCCCGATCAGTACCTTATACTTTGGCTCAAGTGATAATTTGATACCCAAACTTTAAAATGTGACAACCCAATACCCGAACTTTCGAAGCGTGACAATCTAGTACTTGTCATTAATGGACCGTCAGTTATGTATAATGTGACTATCCAATACCCGAACTTGAGATTGAAGGTGAAGGAAGAGATCAGAAACCCAAGCTAATATCTTTCCGCTGCAAGGTCTATATCTATTGAATATTTCTTTTTGGTTTTTTATGCTATTCTACATTTGTTGTTTGAGTTAACCTGTATTCGTTGTTCAGAAAACTCCAACCATTAATGGGAAGATAAAGTCTTCTTGCGATTGTGGCTTTGGATCTACAAGGCAAACCCAAGACACGAGGTTGTCTTCTTCTTCCATGCGAATCTTCTTCTTCATATGGACAAAATTTCTAAAGCCCTCACGTTCTCTTCTCTGTTCTCAAACTCAGACCTTGCTCCCTCAATCAATAAAAATTGTAGGTTACCCCTGTTTTGGTAGGCCAAATGGAAAAATATGGAACAAATAAGATCTCAATATCAAAAGAACTGTTCATGGTGTGCTCTGTTCTATCATTGTTTCTTTTTCATCATCGATTTTGCTAACTTGCATCGGATTAGATCAGGGGAAATGTTAAGTGAGAGTTAGATTTTAGCATGGTTTTCAAAACCGGACCATACTGGATGGTCAGACCGAAAAAATCGGGAATCGGTCAGGTGACCGGTTCCGTTTTACCCAAGAATTGTTATTTCACCAAAAACCGTTGTTGGTTAGCAAACCGCTGACCCGGGCGGTTGAACCGTTCAAACTGTCCAACAGTTTTGACCATTTATTTATTTATTTATTTTTTTTCAAAACGACCTGGTCGTTCGGTTCGACGGTCAGACCGTTTGGCCTAGGAACCAAACCCCTGACCGGTTCGTTGTCCGATTTAGTTTTAAAATCCTTGGATTTTAGTATTGGCAGGAGATGCCTTGGCCTTAGGCTTCTTCAGTCCAGGCAATTCTACCAAGTGGTATCTTGATATATGGTACAATAACATTTCTATGTCGGTTATACAAGTACTCGGCTCAAGAGCATATCCTGAGCAATGTCAAGCACCTGATGCATTAGTACCGAGATAAGGAGTTGAGCATAAACATGACTGGCCACAACTTGGGTAGCACGCTAGCGATGCTGAGTGCTTATGACATAGAAGAGACAGACGTAAATGCGACAGAGGTTGGCCAAGCGGTTCTAATGATGGTTTTCTCATTCTTGGGACTGAGAGTCGAGAATGTGAGCTTCAAGGTGCGGGTGGAGAGATTGGGGTGAAGGTGTTGAGGGTGGTGAATGCTCATGTCACGACGCCAAAGGTTTTAAGTATACTGTTCAACGAGCATGTGCCAGAGTTGGTTCATCGTTTGGCGTAGTGGTTGCTGTGGTGTTATTCACGCGTCAGAGTTTTGATTTTAGTAGATGGTTGATAAAGAAAATTAGATGATACTTAAAGGACATTTGTATCATTTCACATGCCACTTAATGGCTGGTTAACTGTAGGTACTAGATTGTCACATTTTGAAAGTTTGAGTACTAGATTGTCGCATTTTAAAGTTCAATGACTAAATTGTCACTCGAACCAAAATACAGGTACTGATTGAAAATTTTCCCTAAATTGAAACGGATCTTTAACTGGTGGGCTCTTAAAAATTTGCAGTTCTACTCTACCTCTTTCACCGAAGAAAAACAAAAGACAAATTTGCAGATTTTTTTAATGAATGTTATAATGCGTATTTGCGTTTATTAATCCTTTATAATCACGATTATCTTTTGATAAAAGATTTTAATCACGATTGAGTGAAAGCGAAATATTCATCTTTGATACGAACACCCAGTAGGCCAATACTTCAACCATTTCTATAATTAATGTTTTCGTCACTTGCATATTTAGCAATATGCAGGAACAGAGCGACGAGCCCGCAGCCTCGGACAGACCCCAACCGCACGCTTGTTGGGAGGCATAGAAAAGATTCAGCTTTAACCGATCATTTTTCTGCGCTATGGTTTGTCAATGGTACGAATGATAGACTTTCAGATAAACCTATTTCCATTTTAGCATTGTTTGTTCGTCAAATCCTGCTGGGTTTAGTCTGTTCTTAGATTTTTTTTTTCTTTTTCCTCTGCATTTTCTGAATGTTTTCGTTGAGGGGTTGATGATATTGCATCTTTTGGAGTCTATTTGCGGTCGGGGTCTTGAGCTAGGTGCCTTTTCCTTGAAATGTAGAGAGACTGACTATTCTTGCTGATAAATATTCGTAGTTATTGGGTTTTACAACCTTGGATCTACTTGTTCCTTAATTTTGTAAGAATGGGTGTTATTGACCTTTTAGAACATCTATCACTCTTGACAAATTTGATTGGTTTTCGGTGTTTATTTGCTTGATTTTTGATATCATCTTTGTTACTTTCATGGTGAGAGATGAGGGACTTGTGGAAGATTGGAGGGCTTTGGTTATACCCATGTGATCTTACACAGTTTTTCTTTCAGTTGATTACCTGTTCTTTTCTTTTCCCTTTCTCTAAATCGGAAAGAGGGCATCATGACTAATTTTTCGTTTTGAAATTAGTCATTCCGAAACATGTCCAGTGAATTTTTTCTCTGCCTAGATGTTTGTTTCAATGTATCGTCTTCCTTCAGGATAGAAAAGTATTTTCTCGTAGGTTTTGGTGGTTTTCTGGATTAGTATTTCAATGGGTGAAAGGAATGGTCATTTCCTTGGAGTTATGTCTCGAAAATCACTTTTTTGTTTGTTCACAATATCAACTTTCTTGTTCATCTTCTCCTGGTTCTTTGTTTTGCGCTCCACCAGTCCTTCTCACTTCATTGATCACAGCTTGCTACCCAATTCCTTGCTATTTGCAACAGTGGATAATGGAAACTCCCAAGCTCGAAACCAAAATGGCAATGAACTGTCAATTCTCATCCATTCAGCATCCATAGGTAAAGATGAAGCAACACAGGAATTTAAATTCCATTCAAATAAGGTGGTCCTGAAGGTTTTCATGTATGATTTGCCTCCTGAATTTCATTTTGAGCTCTTAGATTGGAAAGCAAAGGGGGATAATGTGTGGCCTGATCTTAAAACCAAAATTCCTGATTATCCTGGTGGATTGAACATACAACACAGCATAGAATATTGGCTTACACTAGATCTCCTTTCTTCAAGATTTCCTGATATATCTGGGACTCGTAGTGCCATAAGAGTTCACAATTCAAGTGAGGCAGATGTCATATTTGTTCCATTCTTCTCTTCCTTGAGCTATAACCGTTATTCCAAGGTACATCCACAAGGAAAAATAAGCAGAAACAAATTGTTGCAAGAGAAGCTGGTTAATTTTTTGACTGCACAAAAGGAATGGAAGAGATCAGGAGGACGTGACCATATAATTTTGGCACATCATCCAAATAGCATGCTAGATGCAAGGATGAAGCTATGGCCTGCCATGTTCATACTTGCAGATTTTGGAAGGTATCCTCCTACAATAGCTAATATTGAGAAAGATATAATTGCACCTTACAAACATGTAATCAGAACCTTTGTCAATGACTCATCTAGCTATGACAACCGCCCGACATTATTGTATTTCCAGGGAGCCATATACAGGAAAGATGTAAGTGTCTTTTATATTCACTATTTCCTGATATTTATTTGTAGTCTTGCTTTCTTTTATCCTTTTGTTTCATTTTATTGGCATTCGTTTCTTCAATGATAGTTATTCATCATACCTTGAATAAACCTTGCATCAAACTTTTGATTCTTGTTACTCAAAGTAAAAATGAATATGATCTTCAGATTTCAAAAGAGCCAACATAACCAATTGTTAAAGGACTAGATGTTTATCATGAATGGAATCCGGGGTTTCTGAGCAATGTAGAATATTAGCTTGAGGCTTACCACACCTTTTTAGTGAGTAATAAAAGATGATCATCTAGTGGTTATTGTGCAAAAATTCCAGCAATTAGATAGGTTGAGAAACAAATTTTTTTTGCAAACCCTAATGCTCAAATGCACATGGAGAAAAAAAAAAACTCGGTTTTTCTCCTTTGATCGTTTGGGATTCTTGGACCAAGAAAGATCAAATCTTAGGATCAAGAATGCTCCCTACTTACTTGTGTCAAAGCCTCTCCCTCTCTAGAGGCCATCTCTACAACCATTTTCCCAGCAAAGCTACATTCTTCTTTCCTAGATTGCCTAAGCCCAACCTCCCTTGGTCCTTGCTTCTACATACTAACTCCCACCTCACCAAGTGATCCTTTCTTTCATCACCAGGCTCCCATAAGAAGTCCCTCATTATCTTCTCTATTTTCAACACCTTCCTTTTTGGAATTTTGAAGATTGAGAGAAAATAAACTGGAAGGTTTGACAAGGCAGACTTTATTAGTGTAATTCGACCCCCAAGACACATATAATTTCTCTTCCAACTTGGCAGTTTCTTAGCAATTTTTTTTCCATAATTGGACTCCAAAACCTTCCTTCCTATGGGTTAACTCCTAAGAGCATACCTAGATATTTCAAAGTCCAACTACCTGTAGGGCACCCTAGGATCTCTGCTACCACAACCAGCTCTTCCTCCCCAAATTCAACTCCACCACACTTTTTTTGTTTCAAAGTTGATCACCAATTTTGAGATAAATTCAAACAACTTTATTACTTCAAATTCCTTGCCTTCTGGGGTTCCCCACTCTCGTAGAAAATGATTGTATCATCCGCAAACTACAAATGTGTTACAATCGTGTTCTCCCTCCCTACCCTCTAACCTTTGAAGAGATCCAAACTATCAGCTCTTGAGATAAGTCTATTGAAAACCTTAGCTACCAAGGTAAAAAGGAAAGGAGAGAGGGGTCCCCTTGCCTCAAACATCTAGTGGCTAGAAAGAAATCTCTAACCACTCCATTGACTATAACTGAATAATGACATGTTTTAGAACACCCTTCAATCCAACCACAACAGCTTTTCCAAACCCACAATTTCTCAACATCTCCAACAAGAAAAGGCCAATCAACCATCATAGGCTTTCTCAAAATCCAATTTATACACAAAACCTTTCTTTTCCCTTATTCATCAAAAACCTTTCTTTTCCCTTTTCTTGAAATGTTCCACACACTCATTAGCTACCAAAATTTAGTCTGTAATTTGTCTTCCTTGAACAAATGCTCCTTGAGGATGGCTAATCAAAAAGGGAAGAGCTTGTAAATGTTAGTTACCAAGCTGATGGGTCTAAAATCTTTTGGTTGAATTGCAAAAGATTCCTAAAATCTTAGGAATCAAGGCTAAGAAAGTAGAATTAATTCCTGGACTAATTAAATGATCCTTAGCAATCTTCTGAAAAATTGCCCAAAGGTCTGATTTAATAATCTCTCAACAGTCTTGGTAGAAAGCCGTTGTGAACCCGTTCGGTCTTAGAGCTTTTGATCTATCCATCGAGTACAATGCCCCTCTAACCTTCTCCATCTCAAAATCCTTTTCCACCACTTTCCAACTCAAGGTTCAGCCTTGGCCAATCCAAACCATCCACGGTAAGCCCCACCTCATCTTGCCTTCTAATAATTGTCTTAAAATAATCAACAAAACAGTTGTCAATCTCTCCTTGATCCTCTAGAACTTCACCATTCACTTTTAATTTCTCTACGAAATTCTTCCTTTTTCTACCATTAGCAAGTGCATGGAAGAACTTAGTATTTCCATTCCCCTCTTTAATCCATTGGTGCCTCGACTTTTGCCTCCAACATATCTCTTTCCTCAGCAAGATTTCTTCTAGTTCTTTTTTCAAAGACCATCTTAATACCCTATCTTCTTCTCTTAACAACCCTTGATTTTCCTTATTACCCAAAAGTTTAATTTGGAAATTTGCACACAATTTCCTCACCTTAATTCTTCCAAATTGTTTTGTGTTCAACTCTTTAATCTTACATTTGAGTCTTTTTAACTTATGAAATTTAACACCTTTCCAAGGCACTCCCCTCAATTTTTCATTCCACTAGTCTTCCACCTTATGTATATACCTGTTCATGGGCCGGGTTCAGGCCGGGCTTTGCATATGTATCAATAGAATACACTCAGGCCCGAGCTTGAGCTTGACCCGACCATTGGGCCTAAGTCTTCAGCCCGAGCCCGGCCAAAAATTTGAAAACAATTTTTTTTTTTCTTTTTTTATTCAATAAAAAAGTGTTTTATTTATATTCAAAACTCAAAAATAATAAACATCTCACTATTACTTGGAAAAAAAGAGAAGAACAAAGAAAAAATATTGTATATATATTTTATTAAACAAAATATTTTTATTATTTAATATATAGTATCAAGTCGGGCTCGGGCTTGGGCTGGGCTTTTATGAGAAAGCCCGAGCCTAGCCTGAAAAAAAGTTGGGCCCGGTGTTTTAGGCCCGAGCCCGAGCCCACGGGCCTAAAATTATGACCAAGCCTGACTTAATAACGGGCTGGGCCGGGCCAGCCTATCGGGCTACCCAGCCCATGAATAGGTCTACTTATGGATAAAGTTTGGGTGTGTGAGCCACATATTTTCAAATCTGAAAGGTTTGGGGCCATTTAAGAAGTCCTTAGTTCCAATACTAATCGAACAATGGTTAGAAGTCACTCGTGGTAAAGCTCTTGCCATCAAAACCTACTCAATGTTCTTCCCACTCAAGGTTGGAAACGAATCTATCCAGCTTTGAACATATAGGGGGGTATTGTAACTTGGACCAACTGTAAACAGCCTATTGATTAGCAATCTCCTTTAGCTCACAAACCTCAATGAATTCATTAAACTTCCTCATGTTGGTAGAGACTACTTGATTGGGTTATTTGTCTCATTTGTAAATTTTACTACATTAAAATCTCCCCCTAAGCACTAGGGTCCATTCTACAAGCCCCTAATGTCAAAAAGTTCCTCCCACATTTCACCCCTTTTCAAAGAGGAAAGGAAGAAGAAAGAGAGGTTTCAGCAGTAGTTTGTGGAAGAAGAAGAGAAGGGAAGAGAGAAGACAAGAGTTCGATCCTTTCTCTCTAGACCCCCAAGATGCTTTTTATTCTCTTAATTCTAAACTGAGTACAATTCCCTGGATGCCCTTAGTGGGGCAGCCAACACTAAAGAAACAATTAAAAGAAAACAAAGGTGGTTCATAACTAAGGCCCATAACTAAATGAACATAACTTAAAGGAAATAAATCACTAAGGCCCACAATTTGCACTCGAGGTGCAAGGCGCAAGGCGAGGCTTGCGCCTTTTTGAAGCAAGGCACAAAAATAAAAATAATGCTAAAAAATAAAAAATGTCAGAAAATTCAAAAAAATGCCAAAAAATGCAAATATATATATTTATATAAAATATAAACTTAAATTTTAAAATAAATGTTTTAAAAAACCTATTATCTAAAATTAAAATACACAAACATAACATATAAAGCATATTCAAATGAAAATTTAAAAATAAAATCAAACATATAAACCGTTTTCAATCATGTAAAACCCATAATCTCTTTTTTCCCTCAATACAAGTAGCTAATGTGATGTAAAACATATTTTTTTTTGATAAGTGAAATAATTTTATTAAACAGCAATAGACAATAGTACAAAGTCCCCAAGGAAAGGCACGAGTTGCAACCTCTCCGGGCTAGTTAAGTACAAATTTCCAAATTAATAACAACCTACATAGAAGCACAAAAAAGATCTTCCCTAGAAACCCCCTGCTTGGCTAAAGCATCAACCAAAGAATTAGCAGACCTACTAACCCATTTTACCTCAACTCTCATATTGCTGGTTAACCACTTTACTTTTTTGATGAGATCTTTGTAGCCCCAAATGGTG
>NW_010729324.1:329234-356545 GCF_000365185.1 Nelumbo nucifera
AGACAATCATGTCTGAGCCTTCCACAAGAACCGTAGCCCTCTTCTGTTCTCTTATTTTCAGTCCCATTCTTCCTTTGATTCGTATTTCTTCAAAGAGAAAATCTTTGGCCTCTACCCTCAAAGCTGACCTCCATTTTGCTTTTCTCCACAAAGCCTCCTTCCACTAAGCCTCTATCCATTGCTGAAAAAGTTCAATCCACAAAGCCTTACCTCTGATGTAAAACATATTACATTCCTGATTCTACGAGTGCCTTTGTGCCACGCCCCTTAGGCCATGTTTGGGCTTGCCTTGAGGAGCATGGTATGGGAGTCTAGGGGCGAAGCCCCCAGCTTAGCCGCTAAGTTAAAAAAAAGCAAAAAAGTGTGAAATTTTCAAAAGGCACATGCCTAGGCTAAGACACAAGGCGCATCAGGCATATGCCTAGGCGCACCAGGTATGCGCCTTTTGAAAGGGCTGTGCCTAGGACTTAGGTGAGGCGCATACCCTAAAATCCGTCTTGCCTGTACGCCTAGGCGCACCTTAGTACCCTTTTTGTTTGAGGCATAACCAAGGAAGATACACTTTTGAGYTTTGGGTTCAAATTTATGTCTTTTGGAATTGGGAATGTGGACATAGCAAGTGCAACCAAAGACTTGTAGAGAAATGCAGAATCTCAACACTAGGAAAGAGGACTCCAAAAGGAGACTTTAACCCCAAGACTTGACAAGGCATACGGTTAATAAGATAGGTAGCTGTTAAAACTGCATCACCCCAAAACTTCACAGGAACATGGGTAGCAAAAAGAATACTCCTTGCGACTTCCACAATATGTTTGTTTTTCCTCTTAGCTATTCTATTTTGTTGTGGAGTACGGACACAAACACTCTGATGGACAATCCCAAATTTCTCAAGATAAAGGGTAAGGTCCTCAAAATATTCCTTAGCATTGTCTGATCGGAATATTTTGATGTGAGTATCTAATTGAGTGAATATATATTCATGGAACTGTTGCACAAGCTTAGGCACGTCAGCACGAGAGCGCATAAGGTAAATTCAGGTATATTGTAAAAAATCATCAATAAACATGATGAAATATCTATAGCCACCTATACAAGGTAAATGGTAAGGCCCCTACACATCAAAGTGAACAATATTAAAAGGAATAGTCAATCTTTTATTACTAGAGGGATAAGGGTTTTTACAATTCATTGAGAACTCGTAAGACTCACAATGTAGACTTGACATACTTATTCCTTTAAATAACTCTGAAAACCAATTGGCACAATGAAGAAAAAGACAAATGACCCAAACAACTATGACATAACATAATGCGACTAGCGGACTCTAAAACAAACACAGTTCTCAGAGGTTGTACTTGGTTCTACTCAGGTATGTCTAACAAATAGATCCCATTCGCTTCATGGCCACTCCCAATCACCTTCTAAGATTTCATGTCTTGAAAAACACAATATGAAGGGAAAAATGTCACACTACAATTCAGGAATTTAGTTAAATTACTAATTGTAAGCAAATTGGTGTTAAGTTTAGGTACGTGAAGAATAGATGATAAAGTTGGGGCATGTGAGGTCTTTATGTCTCCCTTTCCTGTGATAGGGGCAAGGGATACCCAGCCAAAAAGGAGTTGGTAAGGGGTGAATAAATGTGAAACACTGGTAATATGGTCAAAGGCACCAAAATCAATTATCCAGGGATTTTATGAGTACATGAGACAGAAGCATTATTTGTAGTGGCACGAATACCTGAGTGTGCATGTGTAGAGGAAGGAATGGTCTCTGATGATGCTGTAGCAGTGGGCTCCAAGTGACTGATTATTCGGCCATACTTCTCATACTCAGCCCTGGCGGCTACAAACTACTCTCCCATTGACTTCTTACCACTCTGTCCTTGTTCACTTTGTAAGGAGGTGGCTACATTTGTATTTCCACCTTTTCCATTCTCAAACCTTTTACCACTATTTTCTTTCTTGAGTCTGGCAGGAATAAGCTTTGGATGTAGCTTCCAACAGGTGTCTTTAGTGTGTTTAGTCTTCTTGCAGTATTTACAGATAACATCTTTTTTCTCAGTATTGACCTTTGGCTTCATCCCAACATTGGCATATACCAGTGGCTTTATAGACTGAACTTGTCTTTTGCTCTCCTCACTGCTCACCATAGCATAAGTCCGAGACAAAGTCACCTCATTCTTTTCCAAAACATTCTGCCTCACAATATCATACTCCAGGTTGAGTTTGGTGAGGAATTCAAAGATCGAGTTTCTCTCCACAAGCCTTCTATGTGTTTCTGCATCCTTTGTACAACCCCAAACAACAGTCTCCATCAGATCAATCTCTTGCCAAAGAGATTTCAGCATGGAGAAGTAGATGGTTAAGGGCTTCTTCCCCTGTCTTAGATTATTCACATCATTCTTCAATTTGTAGCCCTTAGCAACATTAAGTTTTTGGGAATAAGTCTTCGTGACACTATCCCACACTTCTTTTGCAGTTTCCATCAACAGGTAGTGTTGACTAATGTGTGGTTGCATAGAATTCACTAACCAACCTACTATTGTGTAGTTTTCTTGCATCTACCTTTCATAGGTAGGGTCATCCTCCATTGGTTTTTTCTTGCTCCCGGTAATGTAATCCCATTTCCCTCTACTACACACATGGATCTTAATGGACTGAGGCAAGGCTAAATAATTGGTCCCATCCAGCTTCATAGTGGTCATTGCCCCAAAAAGATTATCCATTGACCCTCCATGTCCAAACCCAAAATCTGTGGGATATTTGGTTTCTCCTCCAATTTGCTCCATTGAGTGAACAAAGGCAAATGAAAATCAAATTAGGGCTTTATTAGGCTAGATTTGCTATTCCAAGCAAAGAACAACCTTTCAACCTGTCAAGGGTTTCACAAGACATTGCAGGATGAGAGGAGATAAACTTCAGCCGCTCCTACCAGAGGTTCCATAACTCAGTCCAACCCAAACCACCCTCAATAGAAATCAAAAGGCTTCCTTCTGATCCCCAAGTGCCAGCTTCAAAATGTCACTACGACCTATAACAAGGTTTTGTCTGTTATTTTGGGTTTTCGGGAAAAATCTCCAAGAACCTGCCTTTGGGCTTCAACTAAGGATGAAACTCTCAATAGAAATTCTTCAAAAACCCTCCTAACTGGGCTGCATAGGCTGTTAATTGATCAACCGATTAGTTCTCCATACATTGTGTATGGGCAAAGAAAAGAGAGATGTTGAATTATCAAAAAAAGAAAAAAGAGAAAGATGTTGGAGGTGAAAACCTACTTTGATACCAAGTTGTGAAATACACCTGTAATAATTCAGAAAATATAAAAAAAGGAAGAGGAAAGAAAGAAGAAAGAGAGGTTTCAGGAGTAGTTTGTGGAAGAAGAAGAGAAGGAAAGAGAGAAGAGAAGAGTTCGATCCTTTCTCTATAGCCCCCCAGGATGCCTTTTATTCTCTTAATTCTAAACTGAGTACAATTCTTTGGATGCCCTTAATGGGGCAGCCAGCACTAAAGAAACAATTAAAAGAAAACAAAGGAGGCCCATAACTAAACGAACATAACTTAAAAGAAATAAATCACTAAGGCCTATTCGGCTCATTCTCACTACAGATACTAAACCCCCTGATGCCCCTCATGACGGTATAAAGGACCATCCTAAACCTCTAGATTCCCACACACTTCTAATCCATCTTCTATCTAGATTTGCAATTTTTGTTTCTTGTAGCAACACTATATCTGGATTTTCCTTCATTAGTAGATCCTTTATTACCCACCACTTTCTAGCACTGCCCAAACCTAACATTTCAACTGATTATCTTTATGTTAGCTAAAACTAGACTGCCCTAATCGACCCCAACTACTACTTCTATATCTTCCTTCTTTCCCCCCCTTGCACTAAACTCTAAATCCTCTGCTACATCAGATTTTAATCTCTCAACCTCTGTCAACTTTCTCCTCCTATGTACTTCCTTGTCCCCCTTCTTTTTGGAGTAAACCTTGATATTCTTTAATTCTTTTACCTTCAAACCCAACTCCTCTGTGAAATCAATCAAATGTTCTCCACCTATCCACCTTCTAAAATCCCCTGTACCTCTCGCTATCTTCCCCCACAACTTCCTTATTTAGCAACTCCTTGAAAGCTTCACATACCAAATTCCAAATCCAGTTTCCATGTTCCCTACATGCAACCTCCTCTTCCCTTGTTGTGGCCCTACCCTCCAAACTTCCTAAAAACTCTTCTTGGGCTCCTGCTGTCGTAGTTGGCGCTGAAATGTATCTGAAAGAGGCAAATGAAACTCATTAGTAGCCTTTTAACTTATTGACATGCATACCTGGAGATAAGGTAACAACAGGACAGCCATTCAACTGAGCATTTGGATTGGAACTCAACCCAAGGGAACCATTTTCCAAAAGGATGGGAACAGGTCGGGCCAGCTTGGAGACTTGGACGAAGACCCTAGACCCTGATTAAGATGAGGAGATGCCACTGGATTTCCTTTGCTCAGAGAAAGAGGGGATGTAAGAGCCATGAACGGGACACCCTGCGCTTGTTGCAAGTTTGGGGGAGCTTTTGATCCCAAGGGGTAGTGAATAAAGCTAAAACTGACTGAGGGTTCTTCCTCTCTGCCAATCCCCAAGGAAGCTTCAGAGATCACTGGTTCGTTCAACTTTGGATTCATCTCTTCATCTTCCTCCAAGAATAACAGTTTTGTATGAAAGCTTTCATTCTCTTTAAAGCCTTCTGTTAACCCAAACAAACTCTGCCAAGACTTGAAGCATCAGGATTTTCTGAGTCAGTCTCATTTTCACTCATTGAAAAACAGTCTTCCACACCTTCATCAGGCTTGGCTGGAGAAGGTTTCTTGTTTTTGGGATTGTGGCAATCTGAAGAATGTCTTCCGTTTTGCTGAACATTGAAGGGAATTATCCTTCCCTTGGTTCCTAGAAAGAGGTAATCGTCGAGAGGAAGAAGATGATGGACCCGAGGAACCATCCATTATCAACCCCTTCAAAGGTCACACGTCACCATTTAAAAGGTCACACGTCACCATTTAAAAGGTCTCACGTCACCATTCAAATAATGTTAGGAAAAAGTTCCAAAATTTTCTAGTTTCCTCACAATGAAGCAGGATGTGGTTGACAGATTCCCCGGCTTTAAGGCAGAAACAACAGACATGAGGGGATAGATAAGACCTTCCATGGTTCTTTTTCTGATGGAGATCATAAGCGTTGATTTTTCTTTAAACTGGCCTCCCACACAAAAAAACAGCCAGTTCCCAACTGGCTCATTTGACTCAACCCAATTAAAACCTCTTTACTTCCTTTATTTAACTCAATGGGGCTCTTCTCTTTTTCTAAATGACTCAGCATAGTGTTTAAAGAATGGGATTCCAAAACATTCAATGCTGGCCCATTTCCACATTTCCTCGAATTTAAGAGGGCTCCCTCCCTACTAGTACCTATGTGGTCCATCGCTCCCTTACTGGGCAGATTTCCACATTGACCATATATACCAAAAATGCCTTGACCCGGCCTACAACCCCCTGTACTGCTATTTCCATCCCTTTCTGGTGAAACCTGCTTAACATTTGTCTGCTTTATGCACCCACCTGTCACAGCCTGCACATAAGACCTGCCACACACCAACTCTTTTTCCTACTTGTTGTAATCTTTTATCTGGTTCCATCCCTTTTAAATGTTCCTCCTTGAGATTTTCCATATTAGTGAAAGTCTCAAAATAGTTTAAACTCTCCACTCTCTGCAATCCACGGACCTAGTCTTCTTCAACCTTCTCATCTTTTTCTTCCTTTCTTCCTTCACACCACAAGGATGCTTCAATGGTGGTTACCAGCCAGCCAGAGTAGAAAACTCCATCAACACTTACCTTCACTAACTGGGGAACATCTTCAGGACAAACCTTGCTCATGCTGATAGCTGCTGATCGCAGGTCTTTCATAAAATGGCCATCTAAGTGAGCCATGGAAAGGGAGGCAATTGAGTAAAACACTTCTGGCCTTCACAAATGAAAAGGGAGACCTAGCAACTGAACCACTACTCTGTCTTGCACGCTGAAGCTTTTGGAATTAGAGGTGGGAGGCCATCTGGAAACACTTACTGTACCTGAAGCAGTGAAGCTAGCTTAACACAAATAGCATCAATCCCAGCCTCTGACTCTACTAGCTCCAACAGGGCTTTATGATCCTCAAAAGGAGTTAGAATAATGATGCAGTTTCACTTGAACTCTTTTATAACTTCCCGCCAACTTTCCTCCAGTCCCTTGGTGGTACTAAGGTGGTATTAGCTTCTTTTCCCATTCTTTCTTGGAGGCAAGACAAACTATTCTACCATTATTTGCTGCTTGATCCGTGGTCACCTCTCCAACAGTCTCCGTGGGAGGCCTCCGCTTCATCTTCGTTAAGCCTGTGCTTTTCTCTTGTTTTTCCGCTACAAATCTCCTGGTACCTTTCAATCCATCTACCAAGCAAGTGTATTCTTTCAGAATGCTTGACACTCCTTTCCATCCAGTCGCCAGTTTTGAAAGTTGATCATCTAATGATCATGTTGTGCACAAAATCCCAGCAACAAGAGAGGTGGACTAGTGCTGAAAGCGCGCATATGAGAAAACCGGTTTTTCTCATAGGACCGATTGGGTTCTTGGACCATGAAAGATCAGATCTTTTTGGATGAAGATTGAGTGCATTACCTTATATTGAAGTCCACAAATGCAGATTTAAAGTGGTGTTCCACCCAAGCTTGAATCTTTCCAATAATACTACTCTATGTTTGCAGTGTTGGGTTTCTTTTCCAGAAAGTACAACAGCAAAGGTCCACCCTTTGTGATGTTTTTGGGTGATTTTCTTGACCCAAAAGAAGGCTGGAGTGATGCTTGAACCAATGGATATTGACTCAGGCAGTGATTTAAAAGGTGTGCCTAGGCACAGGCGAGGTGCATTTTAGGGTATGCACCTCGCCCAGGTCCTAGGCGCACTCCTTTCAAAAGGTGCACCTAATGCGCCTCAACCCAGGTGTGTGCCTTTTTAAAATTTTGCTAATGTTGTTCATTCATTCATTCCAATAAAATATCTTCTTAAAAGGCAATTAAAGTTATAAAATAATTATTTTTTATGTGAGAAATAAGAATTTAAAACCCTAACATGGACTTGTTTGGGCTTGCCTCAAGGGGTGTGGTACAAAGGCGACTCATAGAATCAAGGACGCAATATGTTTTACATCGCATTAGCTACTTGAAGTAATGCAATTGAGGAAAAAAAGAGATTGTGGGTTTTACATGCTTGAAAATGCTTTATATGTTTGCTTTTATTTTTAAAATTTCATTTGAAAATGCTTTATATGTTTGCTTTTATTTTTAAAATTTCATTTGAATATTAAAACATTTATTTTAATATTTAAGCTTATATTTTTTATTAACATCATGTTTAATATTTTTTGATTTTTTGCATTTTTAAAATTTTTGGCATTTTTTTTATTTTTCTGACATTTTTTTTTAATTTTTTAGCATTTTTTGTAATTTTGTGCCTTGATTCAAAAAGGCTTGTGCCTCACCTTACTAGGATAGTGTAGTTTAAGTGTCTCACAATGGGGGATCGAATTCAGCTAGTAGAGAGAACAAAGCATGGTTTGATCCCCTCTCATTCCTCTCTATTTATTGACTTGGGAGGGCTGCAAGAGCCCTCTCCCAATCTAATTACAAGTTAGAACTCCTAATTCAATTAGGACAAGATTAGAGAGAGTCTAGCTCTCTTAAATCAGCCATTAGATTGGAATCCTTGAACTAGTCAAACTAGTCAAATCCTAGTCTTATTAGACTTGTCTAGCACATAGTTTGACTAGGAGTCTTATGCAAATCTCTTAATTATCCATTAGAACTCTATTATTTCTGGAAAATATTTATCCAATTAGGAGATTACAGCTTGTATGGTGTGGGACCCACAACTTAATGAGGTAATTTCGGTGATTATTGATAACTAACAAAGATGAAGAAACAATGAAACAAGTAAATCACTTGCTATTCACCAAAGTATTAGAAGGAAAAGGAAAAAGAGAAGAAATCTTACTGCTGAACAAACAATAGTGAGATAGATTGCTTAGGGAAGAAGCAATTGGAGAGAGAGAGACTTGTCTTTACTAAGACAAACTTCTGTTCATTAAATTGGCTCTTCTAAAATTGACTCTATTTATAGACTTAACAATGAGGGCTTGGATCTCTCTTTGCAAACTCCAAATTAGACTAAAAACTTACTAGATAGAACTCCTACTTGTCTTAGGACTAAGGCAAACCAATGGGTAATCCTAGGTAATCCGTTTCTTGGGGGCTCAAATTGTAATTGGAAGATAAGAAAGTTTGTCTTCCTCTTTGTAATTATTCTTATATTGAATTAATGAATTTGTTATTGATCAAAAAAAAAATCCTAGGTAATCCGTAAGGACATTGAAATAAGGACTTGTAACTCCACTAAAATTACTCTAATAACACTACACTAATCCACAGAAGATTCAAATCCTGCTACAGACTAAGAACCCTATTGAATGGGCCAGTGATGCAGTATAGCCTTATACAGAAATAGAGAATACACCAGATCAAGTCATGGAAAGATTTGACATCCCAAAGTTACTAAAACTTATGGAAGAAGGAACTAAGCTAATAGCAGTTTCTAATTGTTAGTCAACTACTATTTTGTTGTGTTTGTACTTTCTGAGTTTCTATTTTTTAGATTTTATTTGGAGTCATCTGCTGTTTTAGTAATTGCCAAATCTCTAAGCTTTGCGGAGTCTATATACATGTAAATCTGTCTAAAACAGCAGAATTTGAATGAACTAGTTTTTACCTTTTGTACACAGTTCTAATTGATTCTATTTTTTGTTCTTGAGATTTTATTTCGGAGCCAACTGCAGTTTTAGTAATTGCCGAATCTCTAAGATTTGAGGAGTCTATATATACAGGTAAATCTATCTAGAACAGCAGAATTGAATGAATTAGTTTTTATTTTTCTCTGCAGTTTTCCTTGAAATCAGTGTTGGAGAAACACATAATTTCTTTCTTTTCTCTTTGTTATTTTCTAGTTCTTCTCGGCTACTAGAAGCCCAGCAACTATTGTCTGGATTTGTATTTTGAAGCAAGGCTAGCCATTGACCTTGCATTCTATCTATCAGCCCCTACGTTAGTTGGCATTAACCAAGATGCCTTGTAAAAGGGCCTCTGATCCTCCCTATAGTGAGGAAGCCAACAATAGAATGTGGGGTTGACCTCTATTCATGGAGGGGGTGGGCCATATTTTGGGCCCATTAGGGGGTGTAAACCTGGTCTTTTTTCATTATGGTGCCAAGAGTCAGATTAGTGAAAAAGACCATGACAAAGACTTAGAGGTAGACTGGTGGAAGGGTGCTTGAAAGCTCTAGGTAAGGTGCTACAGTTGCAGAGCAGTGTTTGGCACAACGAGTTCTTTGGGGCTTTGTCACCTTGTGACACTCAGTCAATAAGGAGAAAAGAGGAGTGGGTTTGGGTTGTTATGCGTTATGAGATTGCAGATGGGTTGGAAGACAAGAAACTCGACAACGAGAAAGAGAATAATACAAAAAAGAAACTCATAGAAAACCATTGGACGCAAGTCTAAGGTTTGTGCCTGTTAATACTGTAGCAAGATTGATGAGCGAGGTAAGTAGAGCCTGCCGATTGGGGTGGAAGAGGTTCAAATTCCTGAAGAAATGGATTGGTTCATGGTGCCTTAATTGGCAAAGAGCGTGTTGCCAGATGTCGGTGGAGAGGTTGCAATAGTGTGTTCTGGTGGTGGTCTGGAGATGATTCATGGACTTGTGCATATAAGAATAGAGATGAGGTAGGGCTATTGGAGGCATTTTGCTAGGTCCTTCAAAGTCTCAGGGGTTGAGGATGAAGGAAGGTTTGAATCTAAGTAATTGTTTGGAGGTTGATAGGAGTTTATTTGGTTCTGTTGGTGGGAGTTTTGAGCCAAGAGGTGGTGAGGGAGGGATTAGAGTTGAAAGTGTGAAGGTTGATGCTAATCAAGGGGTTGGTGTGGGTGTTTCATTGATGAGTGGTAAGGGTGTTGGTGTTGGGGTGCAAGATGAAGGGGGAAGGATGGAGGGACTAGGGAGGGGTTAGTGGTGAGGAGGTGACTCGACAAGATTTGGATGAAATTTTTTTGAAGAAATCTGATAGGGAGCAAGGTTTAGAAGGGATGTGGGGTTTGAAAGATTAGTGGGTTTGGTCAAGTTGAAGGAGATAAGGTGGATTGAAGTGGGGCTGAAGGTAGTAGGAGCATTGATGGAGTAAAAGTGTTTAAAAGGAAAAAATATCGAACTATGTCCCTTTATGATGTTTGGGAAGTGGAAGTGGAGTCAGTGTTGGAATGATGGTGATGATGAGGTTCACATTGATGAGATGCACGCAATTGAAAGTTTGATTGACTTGTAGAAAGTGGTAAATATAGAGGTGGAAATGAGTAAAACTTTGGCTTTGTTTTCTCAGGCAAGGAGAAGTTTGCCAAACCACAAACCAGGCTGTTGGCTGATCTTTGTACCCAATGAACTTCAATCTGAAAATCCTTTGAGAACCATTTAAAATGCCTAATTTCATTTCTGAAACACCAAGATGTGTTTGTCCCATCTAGTAGACAACTAATAACCACATCAGACTCACCTTATACAATCAATCTTTGTGCTCCCTTCTACCTTGCTTTCTGCACATCCAACAGTTGCTGCTTTCAGTCTCCCAATTATTTAGATGTCTTCTACAGGTAGGGCACCAAGTAACTTCATTTTCCACAATCTTATAGGCGTTTGCTACCCAGGCCTCTTTATGCTCTGCAATGATGAACAGTTTTGAGAATCTCTCCATCAAATCTCTATCACCAAACCATATATCTCTCCAGAAACTTACACTGTCCACTTCTCCAAAAACTTGTTCTGTCTCCTGGCCCTGCTTTCAATTTGGTTTCTTGCTTGAAACTTGCATGAACTCTTTGCAGCCCTCTCAAAACAGAACATCCATAGGATCCATTGTAGACACCCAGACCTCAGGTGAAACTTTTCTACAATGATCTGCTTCCATAACCTAGCCTATTGAGTACGAAACCTCCAAACTCATTTTCCTAATAAGGTTGTATTCATCAGTTTAAGCCGTTTGAACCCCAATCCACCTGCTGGTTTACAAACTTGCTCCCAGTCCAATTTTTTCTCCTCTCCTCCCTCCAGCCTCCATAGAAATTCTGTCAATTCTCCAACCTTTCTATCATGGTAGCTAGAATTCAAAACAGGGACAAAGAAAATGGGCAGTAGCAATAGTATGTTCATCGGTAGAGTTGTTTATACTTCTACTTGTAGAGAACACCGATGTGGACCCCACTGATGTGGTCCCCACTGTGTTCGTATGGCAGCATATTTCTGTAAGTTATGTCAGTGACTCAGTGTTGGTAGTTATTTCAGTTTGTTATTTCAGCTTTATTATTAGTTTATTTGCCATGTAAGCAATAAGGGCAATTCAGCCCTTTTACAATTAGTCAACATATATAAATATTAAGAATGGGTCGGCTGATGTCAAGACCAACCCTCTCTCTTTTCCAAAATCTCTTCGTGTGCTTCTTCTCTTCTCTTCTCTCCTCTCTTCTTCTTCTTCTTCTTCTCTTCTGCAATTTCTTCATTCTTTTTCTTTTGAATTCAAGACTTATTGTAGTCTTGATCGACTAATTGGTATCAGAGCCGACCTAGGAGCTCTTATGTTAGTCTAATTAGATTGATTACATGAGAATCTCCTAGGTTTAGAAGTTTTTCAACAAAGGAGGATCGGCTGATTCTTGGAGGTTACTGGTAGTGTGCGGCTGCTACTAAGAAGATGGTAGAAGGCTGGGAGAGTTCTAGTAGTTAGGAAGAATCAAAAAAGGCCTCGGATCCTCAAGATTAGGGTAGTGCATCAGATAGAAGGTGGCGGCCAGAGATTTTCTTTCATAAAGTAAGCTTTTTCTTGACAATAACTTTGAAAAAAATCATCTTGGTTTATTTTGAGAGGTGCAGCTGGAAAATCTGTGTTTTTCCTTTAGGGTTTTGAGAGAAAACCCTAAAATTCAGAACTGTTGTTGGTTTCAGATCAGATTTTGAATTGGTTTCATTCAGAATTCTGTTTTCTTTGTTCTTTGGAAGACCTAGGCCAGCTGTTGTCAGTTGTTTGGGTGTTGTTTTTCTATTACAGTAGTTAAAAAAAGTTTTTTTATTAATTTTTGATCAAGAATGGAGTTCAAGAATCAGCGGGAAGGTGTTTTGGGACTAGCAATTCTGGTAACATGTCTGAGAATGCCTTTCAGATTACAACTGTGAAGTTTGATGGATCAAACTAGTTAGAATGGGCTCAATCGGCCATGATGGCCATTGGGGGTAAAGGAAAACTGAGCTACTTGTTGGGAGATGTGAAAGAACCAACTAAGGAGGATCAAACTTATACCAAATGGGTTCAGGAGAACTATTTGGTTATGATATGGCTGTGCAACTCTATGCAGCCACATATCAGCCGGAACTATTTGTGGGCAAAAACARCCAAGGAAATCTGGGATGTCATAAAGGAGACTTACTTCCAACCCCTTAATATTGCTAGGGCTTATGAATTGAAGTGTGAGGTTAACAACCTTAAGCAAGGAGAGGAACTAGTCTCAGTTTACTTCTCTACCTTGAAATCTCTATGGCATGAAATTGACCACCTAGAAACACTTGAGTGGGAAAGTTAGAAGGATGCACGGACTCATAGAAAGCAACTTGAAACTAATAGGGTTTTTGAATTCCTAGCTGGTCTGAATTCTGACTATGATATTGTGAGACAACAACTACTAACAAGGGACAGTGTGACCTTATCTCAAGCCTACTCCTTAGTGCATAGTGAAGAGACTAGGAGAAAGGTTATGATGCAGCATCAGTCCTTTCCACCATCCTTGGCAGCAGTTAAACCTAAGTCTGGGGGTGATACAGAGAGGGATATAAAGAAGGAAGACAAGCGTGATCTAGTGTGTGAACATTGCAAGAAACCTAAGCATACTAAAGACACATGTTGGAAGCTGCACCCTCATCTAGTTCTAGCAAAACTTAGGAACAAAAGGGGTAATGCTAATATGGTTGTTAATATTGATTGTGCATCCTCATCGGGCACAAAAGGCACACCTCTAGACACCCTAGCTGCTGTCCGGGCTGCCCTGACTCAGTTGGAAAAGGAAGTTGGCAGTTCAGCTCCATCATCTCAACCACCATCAATTCCTCCCACATCAGCTTTTGCTCATTCAGGTACTCGGACCTCAGCTTATCGTGCTTCAACTCCAGGTAACACTAAACATTGTTAGGTAATAGACTCAAGTGCATTTGACCATATGACTGGCTTGCCATCACTGTTCACTACCTATCACTTATCTTCTAACAGAGATAAAGTGTCAATTGCATGTTTCCCTTGTTCCCATTTCTGGCAAGGGAGACATTAAGTTGTCTAATACCATTTCCTTGTCTTCAGTTCTGCATGTTCCTAAGCTTAATACTAACTTGCTTTCAATCAGTAGCATTACAAAACATCAGCATTGTTCAGTAACTTTTTTCCCTGACCGATGTGTTTTTCAAGACTTGGAGACAAGGAAGGTGATTGGGACTGGCCGTGAGACAAATGGGATCTATCTGCTTGGAGAGAGTTCTCATTGGGAAGTTAGTCATGATAGGAAGTCTTTTGTTTCTCAGTCTGTTAGTCAGGTTATGCTTTGGCATAATCGGTTGGGTCATTTATCCTTTCGGTCTTTGAAGAGTTTGTTTCCA
This sequence comes from Nelumbo nucifera, assembly GCF_000365185.1. The sequence continues at coordinate 343,043 of NW_010729324.1, forward strand.
AATTTATTTGAGAAATCTGGTGTTGGTTTTCCTACCTTTTTGGATGCAGGTGGACCCCTCCTCAAATGTACAAAGCCTATTCCATTCTACTACTGTTAGTGGGTTGAAGAAGAGAGGGAAAATTCTATGGAGATGTGTAAGAGCAGTTGTATGTTGGACAGTTTGGGAGGAAAGGAACCAATAGACCTTTCATGGGAAAGAAAGAAATAAAGGTGTAATTACTGAATTAATTTCCATAAGGGTGATTCAGTGGGCTAAGACTTTTCACATTTTTGAAAACTATTCAGAAGGAGATATCATCAGGAAGTGGAAAGAAGTGGTTTGTTCAGTTCCAAGGAAGAATGTAATTCATCGAGTTTGGTCCCCACCAGCTTCAGGGTTCACTAAATTAAATTTTGATGGAAGCAGCGAAGGAAATCTAGGTCTGTCGGGTATAGGGGGAGCTTTCAGGGATGATGAAGGTTGAATTATCGCATTCGGGTCCTATTGGCTGGGGGGACTCTCTTAGAGCTGAAATATTGGCTGTTATGGAAGGGTTAAAAAGAGCTCGAGAATTAAATATCAGAAACCTGATAGTGGAAGGTGATTCTATTTTGACTATCAACTGGTTAATGAAAGATGATTCTAGTTTGTGGAAGTTTTTGAATGAAAAGAAGAAAATTAGATATCTCATACAAAATATGGAAGTCAAATTTTAGTGGACTAAGAGGTGTGCCAATTGCTTGGCAAATTCATTGGCTAAACAGGGGTGGGAAGAGATAGTTTGTTTTGGGAAACATTGTATTCTGAAATGTTCTCTTGGGAGGGTTAAGAGTTTTTACCCCTCCCTTTGTATTTTTCTATATTAATATCTCTTAATAAAAGTATTTGTTATTTATCAAAAAAAAATTTATTTGAGTCTGTTCAGATGTCCAATTTGAGATGTGAGAGTTGTGAGCTTGCAAAGCATTGTAGAACATCTTATTCATTGAGTAATAAAAGAAGTAGTAATTCTTTTGATATTGTGCATACCGATGTTTGGGGTCTGTATCGCATCACTGCTATGGGGGGATACAGATATTTCTTATTGTTTGTTGATGACTATGCCCGTTTTTCTTGGGTTTACCTTATGCATTCTCGAGATGAAGTTCCTGCTTTAACCCAGATCTTTCATCAGATGATTTTGACCCAGTTTGGAGTCAATCAAAATCTTCAGATCCGATAATGCGAAAGAATACTTAGCAACTCATTAGCCTCTTATTTCCTTGATCATGGGATTATTCACCAGAGTACTTGTCCTTATACACCATAGCAAAATGGGGATGCTGAAAGGAAGAATAGGCACATATTGGAGGTGGCTAGAAGCATTATGTTTAACTCCAATGTGCCTATTCGTTTATGGGGAGATGCTATTCTTACAGTAGTGTATCTCATTAATCGAGTTCCTTCACGGGTTCTTGACATGAAGCCTCCATTTACCCTTCTATACCCTGATAAAGAATTGTTTACTGTTCCCCTTAAAACCTTTGGTTGCACTTGCTTTGTTCAGATTCTTGGACCTCATCTCGTTCCAAATTTGATCCTAAGGCCTCAAAATGTATTTTTCTCGGTTATGCACAAACTCAAAAGGGTTATTGCTGCTATGAACCTACTTCTAGAAGGAGATTTGTCTCTATGGATGTTACTTTTTTTGAGAGTGGGGTTAATTCATCAGAAGTTCCTTTACCTGTTCCATTGAGTGATGAGGGATGTAATGGGGAGGGTTGTCAGAGGTGTTAGGATTTGAGAGTCTATCACAGGCGGTGGAGGCAGGTTGATTTCGGTCATCAGTAGTCCAGGCCAGCCCCAGTTCCTTCTGCGGATCCAAATCCAGGTACCACAGTCCCTCTATCAGATCCATGTCTCACTGAGATACCTTCCACTATTGCACCCTTACCTCCTTTGGATGACCTTGACCTCCCCATTGTAGTCCGTAAAGGCAAACGACGTTGCACCACATCCACAGCTCACTACATTTCCCAGTTCTTGTCCTATGATCACTTGTCCCCCTCTTACAGGTCATTTCTCACATCCATTGTTGATATTCCTATCCCCAGAACAATGCAGGAAGCCTTGTCAGTTCCTGAGTGAAAAGATGCAATGAAGGTTGAATTGGATGCTCTTCTGAGGAATAATACTTGGGAGCTAGTTGATCAGCCTAAAGGGAAGAAACCGGTTGGATATAGATGGGTATTTACTGTGAAACATAATGCTGATGGTTTCATTGAAAGGTATAAGGCCTGGTTAGTTGCAAAGGGATTTACTCAGACTTACGGTATAGACTACTTGGAGACTTTTGCTCCAGTAGCAAAGATGATCACTATTAGAGTTTTATTATCCCTCGCAGCCAGTTACTCTTGGCCCTTGTTCTAGATGGATGTTAAAAATGCCTTCCTCAATGAAGACTTACAGGAAAAAGTCTACATGTAGTTACCTCCTGGATTTTATGATGCAGAGACAGGAAAGAAGGTTTGTCGGTTGAATAAAGCCTTATATGGACTAAAGCAGTCCCCCAAAGCTTGGTTTGATAGATTCAGACAAGCCCTTGAAAAATTCGGCTATGTACAGGCCCAATCAAACCATACATTGTTCATTAAGAGAGTGGACTCTTCCTTGACTTTGCTTGTTGTATATGTGGATGATATTGTAATGACAGAGAATGATAACAGTGAGATTGAGTCTCTTAAACAACTCCTTCATCAAGAGCTTGAGGTGAAAGATCTGGGAGAGCTACGATACTTCTTGGGTATTGAGGTAGCTAGATCTAAACATGGGATTTTTGTTTCTCAAAGAAAGTATGTTCTAGATYTRTTKDWAGAAAYTGGAAAGTTRGGTGTTAAGCCTGCAGATACACCTATTGAACAGAATCACAAAATCAGTGCAGAGGGTGGAGAGCCACTTGAAGATAAAGCTATGTTCGAACGGTTAGTTGGAAAACTCCTCTATCTTTGTCTCACACGACCGGACATCAGTTATGCAGTCAGCGTTGTTAGTCAGTATATGTACTCTCCTAGAACTACTCACCTTGCAGTTGAGAGGATATTAGCATATTTGAAGAGGTGTCCAAGTAGAGGTATATTATTCAAGAATAATGATCACATGAAGATAGAGGTTTATACAGATGCTGATTGGGTTGGGAGTGTTGATGATAGAAGGTCTACCTCTGGATATTGTGTTTTTGTAGGAGGTAACCTTGTCTCCTGGAGGAATAAGAAACAAAGTGTTGTTTCTCGTTCTAGTGCTGAAGTTGAATATAGATCTATGGCTAATGGTGTGGCTGAAATCCTATGGCTGAAGTCATTATTTGAGGAGTTGGGTATTGCTTATGAGAAGCCTTTAATGTTGTATTGTGATAATCAAGCTGCTATTAATATAGCTCATAATCCGGTACAGCATGACAGAGCTAAGCATATTGAAGTAGACCAACATTTTGTCAGAGAAAGGGTTTCATCTCAAGAAGTGTGTCTTCGTATATCACCTCCAGCGTGCAGCTCGCAGATCTTCTTACCAAGGCTGTTCCAAGAAAGAAGTTAGAGGCAGACCTATGCAAGTTGGGAATGACAAATATCTATTCCCAACTTGAGGGGGAGTGTAGAGAACACTGATGTGGTCTCCACTGTGTTCGTATGGCAGCATATTTCTGTTAGTTATGCCAGTGTTAGTTGGTAGTTATTCCAGTTTGTTATTTCAGCTTTATTATTAGTTTATTTGCCATGTAAGCAATAAGGGCAATTCAGCCCTTTTACAATTAGTCAACATATATAAATATTAAGAGTGTCTCGGCTGATGTCAAGACCAACCCTCTCTCTTTTCCATAATCTCTTCATGTGCTTCTTCTCTTCTCTTCTCTCCTCTCTTCTTCTCTTCTCTTCTTCTCTTCTGCAATTTCTTCATTCTTTTTCTTTTGAATTCAAGACTGATTGTAGTCTTGATCGACTACTCTACTGAAAGGTACTTTGGTTTCAGTTTGCTAATTACCTCTTTTTCACACACTGGATCTCAAATGGCCTTAGTTATACACATTGCACCAAGAGGGAGTCCTAGGTAAGTGGATGGTAAGCTTGCCAATCTTGCAGCCATGGATCTTTACCAATTCCTTGTAGTTGCTCATCTTGCCAACAGGGATTAGTTAACTCTTCTTGAAATTTACCTTGATAATTGAGATGACTTCAAACCATTGAAGTAAGAACTTTAGATGGAGTAGTTCATCTGGGCCCATGGATATGAAGAGTAAAAGTGTCATGGGCATTTTTAAATAAAGGGACTTCAGTATCCATTTCGGAGGCATGAAAACCCTTCTAGACTCCCCCCTCCACTGCTTTATTTGTTATTTGGGATAGCCTTCCATCACATAAATAAACAAAAGTGGAGATAATGGGTCTCCTTAGCGGATGGGCTCTTTGATGATGTATGTTTTCCTGTGGGTCCACAAAGGTCATATGTTTCTTATATACTCTCTTGCCTTCTTTTTCAGTATATTTCTTTTTATTTGCCATAATAAAATAAGGGAAAATTCCCGATCAGTACCCTGTACTTTGGGCCTAGTGTCACTTTGGTCCCCGAACATTAAAATGCGACAATTCGGTACCCGAACTTTCAAAGTGTCAATCCAGTACCTACCGTTAATCAACTGTTAACCAGCCATTAAGTGGCATTTGAAAAAGACACACTAGAAGGGCATTTGCGTCTTTTTCAAATGCCATTTAACGGTTGATTAAGAGTAGGTACTGGATTGACACGTTTTGAAAGTTCAGGTACTGAATTGTTGCATTTTAAAGTTCGGGGACCAAAGTGGCAGTAGGCCCAAAGTACAAGGTACTAATCGGGAATTTTCCCATAAAATAATGAAACCTAGCTCCACTTGTGATGATTAGCATGGCCTAGATCCAAATTAATTCTGGCTCCATCTCTGATCAATAGTGTAGCTTATGATTCAAATTTTACAGGTTCTTGAAAAAGAACATAGTTTAGTCCCCAAAGCTAGCATTTCAGTCTTCCTATCACCAGAATACATTTCAATAATTGGTTTCTATAACATTTATTGAGAACTGTGGTAATTGAACACTCCAGTCGGTCTACCAACATGATGGTTCTGGTGTTAATATAATCTTATTGATAAGATAATATAATATTATAGCATTTCATCTTGTCTTTCACTAGAATAAGCTTAAAATAATTGGTTTCTATAAACATTATTGAGAACTGTGATGATTGAACTTCCCTCCATATGGTCTACCAACATTTCTTATGGTATTAATGTAATGTTATTGATATGACTGAATTAATTTCCATTTAGATGCCTAACCAATAGTTGCTTAAGTGGTGGACATTCAATTTCCATGAATACTCACTATCCAAACAGGTTCTAATTCCACTACACCATCAATTCACCTAATTGATTTGATACTAACAATCTAATTTACTACCCTTTTGGTAAGTTGTTTGCTATTAGTTCTTAAAATGGTCTAGAGTGCATCTAAATGGGGTAGCAGGGATCATCTAATGGGGGCCTTTTTCTGTGATTGGACTCAAGAAATGGTAGTTCATACTTGATTGTTTATGGGCCTTGTAATTGTTTTTTTCCCATTAGTAGGCTGATTGTGTAGTTGATAGTTACCTCAGATGGCTTGGATTGTTATAGTATGTGATTCTTAGATAATATGACATGGGATTCTTTGCAGGGTGGGTTCATTCGGCAAGAGTTGTTTTATCTTCTGAAAGAAGAAAAGGACGTGCATTTTTCTTTTGGGAGTATCCATGGTGATGGGATCAGAAGTGCCACCTTAGGAATGCAGACCTCAAAGTACTGCCTAAACATTGCTGGTGACACTCCATCATCCAACCGCCTATTTGATGCCATTGCTAGTCACTGTGTTCCTGTCATAATTAGTGATGATATCGAGCTTCCTTATGAAGATGTGCTTGATTACTCGGAATTTTGCATCTTTGTACGCACATCGGATGCTCTAAAAGAAAAGTTCGTCATCAATCTGATCAGGAGCATTAGTAAGGAGGAATGGACACGGATGTGGAAAAGACTGAAAGAGGTTGAAAGGTTCTTCGAGTTTCAGTATCCATCGCAAAAGGATGATGCTGTACAAATGATTTGGCAGGCAGTGGCACGTAAGGTGTCATCAGTCCGATTGAAGTTAAACAAGTCAAGGCGATTCTCCCGCTTTGAAGTTGGGAGGACGAAAAGGACAATAGTAATTCCATCGGCAAAGAATTTTTGGTGAGAAGTTATCCCAAAAGAGCATTGTAGGTTGCATTGATTCTCCCTTTCTGAATGATTTCGTTAACATGTAAATAAATTTACTGCTTTAGAAAGGTGAGATGATTTTTCTCACTACAAATTTTGAGCCTTTTAACTTGTAATGTAAATGAGGGGAGTTTGTGTTTTACATCAGAGAATTAGTTTCAAAATATGGCTTTGTAAAGGTGTATCAACTATGTTCATTGTACTGTAACGAGGGCATATTTTCATCTCTAGGGTCAAATGCAAAATTACCCTTCACTTGGGTTTTTAGGACTGGAGTCCCTTTTTTCATCAAATTGCTAAGAGGATATTTGAAAGCAGGGAAAATCTATGATATCCATATCATATCGGATGAGATGGACCAATCAACATTCAACTTTTTGTTTGGGTGAATACGGGTTATCCCAGGTAACCAGTTTTAAAAACAACTATTTAAATCACATTTCAAAAAAATGTCACCCTCCCCCTTTTCTCTTTATCTCCAAATTCCAACCCCATGCCCTGCGTTATGCCAACCTTATTATCAAGAAGCAATCGAGTCCCACTATAGAGAGAGACAACCTTTATTGCCGATGGAAAATGGCTTCCCCAGTTGCAATCGAGTCCATTGTCATCTTCAAGAGACCAGACAACCTTCGTTGGCGGAAGGTAATAATTAATTAATTAAGCTCTTTAAGTACTTATTATTCTATTAACCACCTGCAGCCACATCTATAGACTGTAGTCTATAGGAGATGAGAGGTGTATTTTTCTGCATTTTGGTTATTAACCAGATTTCTTTTTTCCTGTGTAGTCACCAAGGAGGGATTGTTGTAGCATTCTGCCATCGAAGAAGAGTTCCACAATGCACATATCCGTGGGCAACTGTCGAGGTGGTGAAGTAACTGAATTGTAGCATTAGAGATCGAGTTAGTTTTTGATTCATTAATCTGTATTTTTTTTAGGGGGGGGGGGGTGAGTTCATGAGGGTAAGATTAATTTCTATTCACATTATTATAACTGCTAATTCGTATAATACAACATCGTACTAGTAATAATGGTCTTTCTTGGTAGAACTCCAACTCCAACATAACAAATCTTAACAAAACAAAATATCAAAATCTCTCTAGCTAGTAACAAATTCAGAAATATGTCCAACCTAGAAGAAAATACAACTCAATTACTTTTAACCGACTAAGTGTTTCAGCTTCTTAGTTAGCATTCAGTTCCTCTGAAAATACAACTCAATTGCTAGTTCCCCGTATGTGCTTATTTTCAACTTCTCAAAACATTTTTTCGCTTACTATGCCTTGTGTTTATTGATTTTTGGTTTACAGACTACAGTTATGCCACTAGGAGAGGAGGAACTCCATTTGGTAGCCATGTTATCTAGGAAGAATGATAAACAATATTTATGTTTTTGGGGTTTTAATGTTGCACTAGTGCTTTACAATTCTTGTCTTGTCATGCTAAATCTTAGCTGTCTTGGCATGGTATTTAAACTTGATGAAACACTTGTAGTTGTAAACACAATGCGATCATTTGAGGATCAAATTGATGTCTTACAGCGGAAAATAAATACAGAGGTGGATCCCCAACGCATTGCTGGCATGTTAGCAGAGGTTAAGCGCTATAAGGATTACAAGATTATCTTGAAACAGTATGCATAAAATGATTAGGTTGTTGACAATGGAAAGGTGATTAAAGTTCAATCTGAGATTGTTCCAACCTTGTCTGACAACCATCAACCAATTGCCCGTTCACTTATAAGGTTACAGGAAAGGAACATTATTTTGACTCGCATAAATCCTGGGGTATGTATTCACCAAATCCAAATCCTTTACTTAGGACAAATCCATAACCCAATTGTGGATTTACAATTTTAAAAGGAGAAGCTCGACCAGAAGAGGAAACTCGAAAGAGATAAGAATGGGTAACGAGGATTCGGTTAACGGATAAGTTAAAGAGTGTTTTAAATTTTAATTAATATATAAAAAAATAATTACCGGTTACTTAAATAAATTCGGTAACTTCTGTATACATGGCAGTAATAGAGGTTTTAGATATGGTATGGTTTTCCATATCATAGTTGGACCCAATGTTTAGAATGGGCTTGGTAGTTTTGAACTAGAAAAACCGAAAACCATGGACCAGACACTTTTCTAGTTTGATGTGTAGTTTGGTTCTCACTTTCTCAGGATATTGGTTCAAAGAGAGCCATCCATGAAAGCAACGACAGTTCCTCTTCAAATTTTTTCTCCATCAAGGCACATAAATCATCATGGCATAAGCAACAACAGAAAGATAGACACTACTTGTGGAAAAGGATTTTCGAATGCAACAGTTGTGGCTATATGGAAATGCTAAGTGAACGATTATTTACAAGGTCATATACATAATTGAAGGGAAATTAATATGCAAGAAATGCGTAACTTTGAGAACTGTGGAGCTCTGATCAATGGAGAGAGAAGATGAGATTTAGGTGTTTAAAATATTGTTTGTAACCCACTGTGGACCCAACCGGTAGAATCATTTGAACCATGATCAAGATTTTGGGTCCAGTTATAGTAAAACTTGGAAATTGGTAAAAAATCGTTGACCTAATGAAAAATCATCCAACTTGGGTGGTTGGACAATTGACCTGTTCAACCTAGTGGAAGTGTAAAATGGGCCAGACCACCTGCAGGTTAACATGGTCCAGGACAGAATGGGCCATGTTAGGCACAGTCCGTGGCCCATGTGGGCTCGCGGTGGCACAGCCTGTGGCCCAGGCACAACACAACTTGTGCCAATTATAGCCGCTATAAGTTGGTATAATGGCAAATTACCCCAACATCTATAAACTATTATTTGGGGGGTATTTGTGTGTTTTATCAAAGGGGGTGCAAAAGTGACTAAAATGCCTCCAATTGGTATAGGGGGGGGGGTATTTCAAGTAGAGTGATAAATAAACTTTATAAATGATAAAAGTACCCCTCTCAACAACTATAAATGGATAGTTTAGGAGGATATTTTGGTCAATTCAATCATTTCTACCTCATAAATATCCTAACCCTTACACATTTTCATCCTAACAACAATCATTCTTATTCAATCAAATTCAATCTCCTATATCCCGTTCTCATACTTTCGTACTATTCTATAGTCTACCCTCATATACTCATTTCTTTTTCTTTTTCTTTTTCTTTTTTTTTTTTTTATTTCAAGTTTCAACAAATAGGAAGGCTTGACCAAGTGTCTCATGTTGAAGTTGGCAATTTGAATGACTTGAAAGCTTTGCATTCAAAGTTGAAATACTGAATCGACAGAATGGACTTTGAGGACCAAAGTGCAATTACCAGGTTGGATTCTTTTATAAATTTTAGATTTTAATATTTATTAAAATAGTTAGTTCCTCTTAAACCCCCTCTCAAATCCAATTTAATGCTGGCCCAAGTAATTTTATGGTACCAAGAAAAAAAACTAGTGATGTTTGGAATTATTTTATCTTGAAGAATGTATCAGGAAAGGGCATGAGAGCAATTTGCAATAAATGTAAACGTGAGTTTTACTATCAAAGTATAGTAGTAGTGGTAGTAGTATTGACACTAGCTATTTGAAAAGATATCTAATAGACTATTAGATGTCCAACATAGGAAATTTTGATATTTTAGCATAGTGGAAAGCACAGGAAAATAATTATCCTATGCTTATCGTTATGGCACATGATCTACTAACCCCTTTGGTGTCGATAGTAGTAGCGGAGTTTTGTTTTAGTGTAGAAAATGGATTGAGAGGTAAAAGGAGCTAGATGACAGATGGAACATTGGAGATGTGCATTTGTCTAAAAGATTGGTTTGATGCAGAAGATAGACTGCAAGATATGTCATCCCATGTATCACCACTTAGTGGGACTTGAAGAAATTTTTTTAGGTGATCGTAAATTTTGAGATTTTCATCAATTTTATTGTACCTTGTTAGTTATTTGTACATTTTTTAATTTCACTGTAAATTTCATTTTCTATTTTGTTATAACATTTTTTTTCAATTTCATTGTGTTTTTTTTTTTCAATTTTATTTAATCAGTATATATTTTTATTGTATGAATTGATTATTCATACGGAATAAAATTTTAAGATGATTTTTCTTTTCAAATTGTTGCTACAACTTATAATCATTGAATTTTTCATTTTTCCTTTTTTTTTTTTTCATTTTTGTAGTGAAAAAAGAAAGAAAATGAAAAATATAGGCTGGCCCGACCCAAGGCCTACGGGCTATGAGATCAGGCTTGTGTTGGGCCCCACCTCCAACTTGCGTAGGCCATGCCAGCCTGATCCACTATAGTAGCCATGTCGGGCTGGCACAACCTGCTATAGTAAGGGCAACATGAAAATTATACCTGTAAACTAGTGATCAGGTCACGGGTTTTACACTAAATATGTATGCAAACTTTAAGAGAGCATAACTTTGAGCTTTAATATCCGATAGGGCTGATTTTTTTTATTTTGATTTTGGGTCCGAAAACATACTTTGTGTGCTTCTTAGAAAACTTATGTTGTGTCTCCAGGCCCTACTTTCAATTTGATTCCTTCTTGAAACTAGCATGAAATCTTTGCAGTCCTCTCTAAACAGAACATCCAGAGGGTCCATTTTACATACCTGATCCCAGTTGAAACTTTTCCACAATGATGTACACTTTGCACCAAGAGAGGGTCCCAGGTAAGTGGATGGTAGCTTGCCAATCTTGCAGCTAAGGATCTTAACTCTTGTTGAAATTTACACTAATAATTGAGACGACTCAAACCATTGAAATGAGAACTTTAGATGGAGTATGTAGTTGATCTGGGTCCATGCATATAAAGCGTAAAGTCTCATGGGCATTTTTCAATAAAGGGACTTCAATATTCGTTTTAGAGGGATAAGCAACTTTATCGATGAGCACAATATTGCAGTGCCCACATTCTTTATGTTCCTGTTTAGATTCCATACTTGTTTAGGACTCTTTTATACTTTCTGAACAACCTTAGGTTGCCTCCTTAATAGGTCTTGTCCCACCTGCCACATATTCCTTACATTTTTTCGTATTTCATTCACTCCACCAATGGAACACATACACACACATGCACATTTCTGTTTTTCCCTCTATTTTGTCTCATGCATATGATTACCTGTCATTTGAGGATTGATGATCTCTTTAGATAAAAATGAGAGAGAAAGGATAGAAGAAAACGAGAACAAGGCAAGGTTAATTTAAAGGTTCTGGACATGTTGTCACTGCTATATAATTATAATAGTATAGGTGTCCTATTTCTTGGATTGCTTATCCTTGTTTAATAAAGTTCATCACCTCATTTTTTTATTATCCATTTTGCATTCTTTCATAATAAATATAGCTTCTTTGGTCTGGTGTTTCATAGATAGAGAGAATCGTTTGCACCCTTGGATAATCAATTGGTGACCCGCCAAGAATTTGATGAACTTAAGACAATGAGTGCACTGGTCTCTAGGGTTGATTGGATGATATCCCAGACTAGGGAAAACCCATCCAACAAACCTCCATCGGGCATACCCTTATCCCCATTGAGCCTCACAATGTATGCGCCCACACCCACAAACTTTAAGCCACCATCTTAATTAGTATCTTCATCGTACCAACCTTTAGTTCATGGATGTTCATCTAGTGCACTTGTAATGGCTAAGAAACCTCTTGTCATTTTGACCCCACCCTAAATAACTCTATTCTATGCATAATTATCCAAGTAAACATCACTATCCCTTGTGTTAAACAACGTATGCCCTTAACTTCAATTAAACTGATGTACATAAACATTTATCTGTAAATGAATAAAGTACAATGATGTTTCATGTTTATATTGGTATATTTTCTATAAATTACCCCTTAAACTGGACACTAAAGAGACACATATTATTTTAGAATGCTTTCATCCATTGGATAGGCTTGGGAGTTTATTCTGACAACGCTAACACTAGTGTGCTGCCAAGAAGTTGGAGCAACATGTCTCAATTGATAGGGTTAGACCCCAAGCACGACTAGTGGGTGTTTATCAGAAGCACGAAACCCAAACCTATTTCTGTAGAGAGAATGGGCCGAATGGCCCATAGGCTGCTTTTACATAGGCTACTTTTATTTATCTATTTGTTTATGTTTTTATGCTGTCAATGAGCCTCTAGCTAATGGACCTTTCTTATGTTATGTCTACTTAAGTAAATCACCCAATTAAGGGTCTCTCTGTAAATATTGTAAATTATGTTTAATGAATAGGAATTAGGGAAGAGAGGATTCATTTGAAAGTTTTCTCTCCAAACCTTATTTACCGCCATCTTCTTCTTCTTCTTCTTCTTCTTCTTCTTCTCTCCTCTTACTTTTTGTTTATTGCTGATTTCTAACACTTTTTCACAACTTTTTAATTAGTCCATTTATTTCAGAAGATTCCTTTTCTTCTTGGTATCAGAGAGGACTCTCCTTTTCCTTTCTTCTCTTTTTTTCCCATACAAAGTGTGTATGGAGAGCTAAATCGAATGAGTGGTTGAAGATCTTTTTGTAGCCCAGTTGTTAGTGGATTTTTGGAGAAAAGAAGACTGTCTTTGTCATCATTTTGATAGTCCCTGGTGTTTTTGCCCAAAACCCTAATTAACTGGAGAATTTTGCTTGCAGACCCCATAGGGAGCTTCACCTTGGTGCTTAGTGATTGAAGGGGTCCTTGTTCTTCCTCTTGAAGATCGATTCAAGTTTCTTGGTGTTCTGCAAAGTCTACAAGGAGAGACTGGTATTTTCTGTTTTCTTCTGGGTTTTGGGTGAGATGCAACTGATAGATACGGCTGCATAAAGGTTGGTACTTAGTATCTATTGTTTCCTGTCTTCCTTGCTTATCAATTGAAGTTGCTTGAAGTTCTTTTGGAGTGGTTTTAAGAAGATGGATATCTTGGGAGTTGAAAACAAGTGTGTGGCTGAATCCGAACAGGTTCTGGGAGCACCTGTTGACTCTCTTTTGGCTATGACCACAGTCAAGCTAGTTGAAACCAACTATCTGGGATGGTCACAATCAGTAAAAATTCATGTTTGTAGTAGAGGCAAGTGGGAGTAAGAAAGCTCCTCTAGAAAGTGATCCATCTTATGAAAAATGGATGCAAGAGAATTATATCGTCATTGGATGGTTAGTGAACTCAATGCAACCACAAAATCAACGTTATTTATGGATGAACCCAACAAAGGAAATATGGGGTAGTGTGGCTGAAACTTTTTCTCAAAA
>NW_010729324.1:362034-386425 GCF_000365185.1 Nelumbo nucifera
TGACAGGTGCTTATCTAATGAGAGGATTGTCAGTGAACAATTAGCAGTTATGAAGGTAGAATATGAGAAGTATGGGAGGATGATCAGTCACCTAGTGAGTGCAGCCTCTTCCTTTAACTCTTAGGGAAATTCAACTACTTCTGCATTTGCACATTCAGGTATATGAGTTACTGCCAATCTTGCAACTATCTTAGGTAATCGTAGGTTCCTTTGGATTATTGACTCTAGTCCTTCTGATCATATGACTTGCCTTTCTACCTTATTTATTTCTTATGATTTGCTTCCTGGCCATGATAAGATTACCCTAGCCAATGGCTTTCTTGCTCCTATCTCTAGCAAGGGAACCATTAATGCTATAAGATTACCTTTCTTTTCCTTCTTATTGTGCTTTTGCAGACCTAAAGTCTCAGAAAGTGATTGGAAGTGGCCATGAGGTGAATGGAATATACCTATTGGATACTCTTGGACAATGCCAAGGACAACTTAAGAAAGTTGCTTTTGGATATATCTCTTCAGAGTTTGTTAGTTGTGTCATGTTATGTCATTTTCGTTTAGGTCATCTTTATTTTTCTGCTTTGAGTCATCTATTCCCAGAACTATTTAGGGGAATTAATTTGTCTATTCTTCATTGTGAGTCCTGTGAAGACAGCTCGCTATGGGAGCACGCTACAGGACAGCTCGCTATGGGATAGCTCGCTACAGGGCAGCTCGCTATGGGATAGCTCGCTACAAAGCAGCTCGCTGTTAAGCGACGCGGCGTTCTCAGGAAGCTTCTTATCTGACGAGACCATACCCGTCAGACTGCATCACGTTTCCTAACTGACGGCACAGTCCTTGCCAGCCCAGCAGACTGCACCCACGTCTCTCGATAGAGGGTGGCGTGTCTGTCCTTTTTGGGTCGTGTCTCATCCGATTGGGCAGTACTCTGCAACAATTACCTGCGCAGCCCTAGAAAATAACGGCTGCGACATAGGGCCAGTGGCGGTTACTTCTGATTTGACAAGAACATCTGCATTTAAAGGCCCTAGAAGGGGCGGAGGAATCTTGAATTAATCTTGAATTTTACTAATCAAGCGCTATCTGCACTCTTAGTTCTCTTTGCATCCCTTATAGCTCTCTCAAGTATTCTAACTTAAGCATCGGAGTATTCCCACTGGGTGAGCTCCCCGGGAATCCATTACCTTCCTTTTCTCAGGTACCATTCATAGCCAGATAGGAGCCAAGCGTCCGCCTGATAGGAGTGCCCGGATCGTGCTGCATCATTTGGCGCCGTCTGTGGGAACGCTTAAAAAATCCTTCCTCTAATATCTGCAACTCTCTCTAAGAACTCAACATTCATGGCTTTCTCTAGTAATGTCGGACGTGGTGTCGACCAGAACGCTTCAGTGGAGCAACCCCAGCTCCCTACTGTCTGCATTGAACAGTTCACGATCCCCCTCTCTGTGGACAGAGTTCCCAGCTTGAACGTGCCTCACACAGTGGCACTTGTGAACGGTCCACTCGCTTCCGCGGTTGGAACAACCTTCACTGAACCTTCCGTTATTCCCCCAGTGAGCAACCAAAACTACCTCGAAGACCTGGTGCAGTGTATGCGAGCCATGCAAGCTCAAATGCAATAGTTCCAACAGTTTCAACTCTACCAGCAGCAAGTGCTGCATCAAGTTTCTCAGTACCAGTACCAACAACAGTTCCCTTCTCTGCCTCAGGCCCAACAACTACTTCCCCCTCAGCATCCGGCCTTGAAGCAAGCCAAGCCCTCCCGCCGGAGCGAACGCCCTCGCCGGGGAGAGGCCTTTCAAACCCAGAATCCTTTCAAAAGCCAAGCCTCATCCCATAGCAGGAAGGAGAGACTAGTCACCCCCGCCTTGTAGCCTGCAGGCAGGTCAGGGGCCTCCTAGCCGGTCAGGCCCGCATCGCCTCAACACTCTCAGTCCGAGCTCCCGCTCACAGAAAACCAGTTTGACGTCCTAGCCACAGATTACAGGCAGGGCCCTTCGGTTCACAGCTATCATCAGCAGTCCTAGCCCATCGAGCTCGATAATACTGAAGCCAGCAGCACCAACGCCGAGCCGACGAAGTAGCAGCGGAGGCGCCGGTGAGCTCGCCGAACTGCTACTCGCATCCTGCCCCAACTCAAGGGTAAGGAGGAGGTAAGCTCAAATGAAGTCAAAGCTACTCCTCTCCTTTCAGTTCCTTCCCCTTTGTTGTCAGAACTTCTTGCGGTCCCTATGCCAAAGGAGTTCAAGCTCCCTCCCCTGGATAACTATGATGGGTCCTGCGATCCGAACGACCATGTTGATGCCTTCCAGTCCTAGATGCACCTGGAAAGGGCCTGTGAATCCTGTATGTGCGTGGCATTCTCCACCACCTTTAAAGGGGTGGCCCGCACATGGTACCGAAACCTTGCGCCCAGATCGATAAGAAGCTGGGCACAGTTCGTCCAAGTCTTCACCTCCCACTTTGTCACCAGCAAGAGCTGCCAAGAACTCAAGAAAGCCTCTTTGGCATAGTCCAAAAGGAAGGGGAGTCCATTCAGAGTTATATCAAGCGGTTCAATGACGCTTGTTTGCAAATACCCGATCTGGACCCCGCAGTTCGTCTCACCACGGCCAAGCGAGGCATTACCCATAAAGAATTCAAGTGGCATGTGGTTGTTAATCAACCTAAAACTGTGACCGAGTTCCTCAAGCCCGTAGATCAGTTTATAGGGACAGAGGAGGAAATTAACCAGAAGAACGCAAGTGTGCCCGAGAAGAGAAAAAGGGAAGGCGAGTCCTTGATTCAAGGGGACGGTAAGAAGAAAAAGTACCCAGCTTGGGGGGCAAGGCCAAGTTAGCCTTTCCGAGCTCTAGCAGCCGAAAGAACGGACTACACGCCCTTGAACGCGAAGCGGGCTGAGATCCTTATGGCCATCAAGGATGCCCCATATGTGAAGTGGCCACCTCGGTTGAAGGCAGACCCTAATGTAAGGAATAAAAATTTGTATTGTAGTTTCCACAAAGACCATGGTCATAGCACCAAAAATTGTAAAAACCTCCGCGACGAGATAGATAAGCTCATCCATTGCGGATACATAAAAAATTTTGTACAAAATAATAATAATAATAATAAAGCAGGTCGGCAGGGGGAGCAGAATAGAGATGCTCTCGAATCCAGTAGGCAGGCAGAGCAACCGTAGAGGCAGCCCCCAGAAGAGATACCAGTTCGGGGGACCATCCATGTGATCGTGAAAGGTCCGATTGTCGTGGGTGTACCATAGTTGCAGCTCGGACATTAGCTCGCAAGGCCGCCAGGGAAGAATAGAATCCACCGAAGCGGCCAAGGACGGAAGATCCGATCTTCTTCACAGAGGACGACGCGCGCGGGGTCCATTACCCCCATGATGACGTGCTCGTCATAATGATAAAGATTAATGACTTTGAAGTCAAGCGTGTCCTCGTCGACTCCGGCAGCTTGGCAGACATCCTCTTTAAAGCAGCATTTGACCAGCTCCAGCTCCAAGAAAGCGACCTGAAGCCCGCGAACACTCCCCTGGTAAGCTTCAGCGGAGAGGAAGTCAAGCCCCTGGGAAGGATTACAGTACCTGTGGAAGTCGACACCTGGCCTAGCATTGTGAGGCTCAACCACGACTTCTTAGTACCCCCTCCCCATACAATGCCATAGTAGGTCGGCCGATCATCCATGCCCTACACGCAATGGTCTCCACTTACAACTTGGCAATGAGGTTCCCCATGGACTTCAGAATCGGGATAGTGCGTGGTGACCATCTTGAGTCTCGCAAGTGATACGTTGCCGCACTCAAAGGGAAAGCCAAGGTGGCCGACGACCTCGAGCTGGAGTGACCTACGGAGAAGTGCGAGGAGGGAGCTGCTCCCACGGAAGAGATTGTCTCTATCACGGCATTGAAAGAGGACCCAACTCGAACACTTCAGATCGGTGCTTCTATTGAAGAGCCCCAACGATCTCAACTGGTATGCTTCTTACTTGAAAATTTAGATGTTTTTGCATGGTTTGCGGCAAAGATACGCAACATAGACCCCAACATCATAACTCACAAGCTTAATATTGATCCTCTAGTTAGGCCCGTTAGACAGAAGAAACGCAACTTAACCCTAGAGTGTTGGAGGGCAGTCGACGAGGAGGTCGGGAAGCTCCTCGCAGCCGACTTTATTAGGGAAGTCCATTACCCGAGCTGGGTGGCCAACTCCATTCTGGTAAAAAAGGCTAACGGTAAATGGCGCATGTGCGTCGATTACACCGATCTGAATCGAGCTTGCCCAAAGGATTGCTTCCCACTCCCCAAGATCGATCATCTGGTGGACGCGACCTCAGGGCACGAGTTGCTAAGCTTCCTAGATGCCTACTCGGGCTACAACTAGATCAGGATGGACCCGACTAACGAAGAAAAGACTACCTTCATAACCGAGCTCGACCTGTTACAAGGTCATGCCCTTTGGGTTGAAAAATGTTGGGGCAACCTTTCAGAGACTTGTAAATAAATTATTTGAGCCATTGATTGGTAGAAAAATAGAATGCTATGTAGACGACATGGTCATCAAGACCCAATTTTCGCATGATTTAATACAAGACTTGCATTCAGTTTTCGAAATTTTGCGTAAATTTAACATGAAATTGAACCCCAATAAGTGTGTCTTCGGTGTCACCTCGGGTAAATTCTTGGACTACATCATTAACCAGCTTGGCATTGAGGCCAACCCGGATAAAATAAAGGCCATCCTAGACATGAGACCACCCCAGAAGCTGAAGAAGGTTCAGAGGCTGAATGGCCGAATAGATGCTCTGAGCCGCTTCATGTCCAAGTCGACAGACCGCTTCCTGCTTTTCTTTAAGGCAATTAAAAGCAAAGGTTTTGAATGGACTGAAGAGTGCCAGCTCGCGTTCAACGAGCTCAAAAAGTACCTCGCTAGTATACCGGTCTTAACCCGACCCGAGGAGGGCGATGTTTTAGAGTTGTACCTCTTGGCAAGTGACGAAGTGGTCAGCTCGGTACTGATAAAAGAGGAAAATCGGGTCCAACGACCTATCTACTATGTTAGTAAAGTGTTGCAGGGAGCAAAGACAAGATATCCAGAGATAGAAAAGTTGGCCTATGCACTAGTTATTGCAGCCCAGAAGCTCCATCCGTATTTCCAAGCTCACACTGTCATCGTCCTCACCAACAAACCTCTGAGGCATGTTCCACTCAAGCCCGAGGTCTCCGGTAGACTGACGAAGTGGGCAGTTGAACTCAGCGAGTACGACCTCCAATACAAGCCGCGAACCGCTATCAAGGCCCAATCCATAGCAGACTTCGTCGTAGAATGCACTTTCAGCTCCGAAGTCCCCAGGCCGGTCGAGCACGAGGCCCCTAGCTCAGGAAGCCTGAAGTTCCCAGGCCGGTTGAGCTCGAGCACCGTGAGGTAGCAACCAGTGCAGCATCTCTCCTAGTTGGGCCAAGTGCGAATTGGGATTAGGAGCCTTGGATCCTTTACATCGATGGCTCGTCAAACCAGCAGGGCAGCAGAGCTGGAATCATTCTGTACGACCCAAGCGGCACAAAACTGGAGTACGCCCTATGCTTTGAGTTTGCAGCATCCAACAATGAAGCAGAGTACGAGGCATTGATAGCCGGGCTGGCTCTAGCCAAGGAAGTGAAAGCCAAGCATATCGTCATCTGTAGTGATTCCCAGCTCGTGGTCAATCAAGTCACAGGCGAATATGAAGCTCGCGAACCAACCATGATCACCTACTTAGCCAAAGTAAGAGAGGCCCTACTCAACTTCCAGTCACACTTCATCAAGCAAATCCCAAGATCGAAGAATGCTAAGGCCGATGCCCTGTCCCGGTTAGCCAACACCAGTGATAATACCATGAGAACCGTGTACATAGAGAACCTGCCTCAGCCTAACATTCTCGGGGGGGTAGAGGAGGTCGCTCCTATCGTTCAAGCATAGACGAGCTGGATTGATTTGCTTGCGAGCTTCCTGCTACACGGGACCCTCCCTGCAGACCGCAATGCCGCTAGAAGGGTAGAGCGTTAGGCGGTCAAATACATCATAATTGACGAACGGCTATAACAAAGATCCTACATGCTCCTTTACGTACGTTGCTTTCGACCTTCCAAAGCTGAGCTCGTGCTCAATGACAGGGGTACTATTGGCTAACAATGAAAACAGATGCGATCGAGCTCGTTAGAAAGTGTGACAAGTGCCAGAAATATGCCAATATCCACCATCAACCTGCTGCTGACCTGAAGTACCTCACCAGCCCGTGGCCTTTCGCATAGTGGGGGATCGATATATTCGGACCGTTTCCACCAGCAATAGGCCAAAGGTGGTTCTTAGTGGTAGCAGTTGATTATTTAACTAAGAGGGTAGAAGCCGAACCTCTCGTAACAATCACAGCTCAGAACGTACAAAACTTCTTTTGGAAAAGTATAGTGTGCCATTTTGGATTACCTCGGGTACTCATCTCAGACAATGGCAAGCAGTTCAAGGACATTAAATTCCAGAATTTGTGCCAAGACATGAGAATTCAACAGAACTTTACCTCAGTCGCACACCCTCAAGCAAACGGCCAAGCGGAAGTCACAAACAAAGCTATCCTCCACGGACTGAAGGCATGCCTAGACCGAGCTAAAGAACTATGAGCAGATGAGCTAGCCAGTGTTCTATGGGCTTATGGGACCACAGTGAAGACCGCTACAGAAGAGACTCCCTTCAACCTCACCTATGGCACTGAAGCAGTCATCCCAGCCGAGATCGAGGTTCCCTCGCTACGACTAGAAGCGTATGATGACAAGGCAAATGAAGATGAGCTACGCACCAACCTCAACCTACTTGATGAAGTATGGGACCTCACATATATTAGGACCACGACCTACCAGTAGAGAGTAGCTCGGTACTATAATGCAAGGGTTAAGAAGCGGATCCTCTGCGTCAGTGACCTGGTCCTTCGTAAAGTTATGGTGCTTGAGCCCAGTGTTGGTATGCTCGGGCCAAATTGGGAAGGACCCTACCGAGTAAAGCGGGTGCTCGGAGAAGGAACATACGAGCTCGAAACCCTAGAAGGGAAACAAGTACATCGGGCATGGAATATTCATCAACTTAAGGCAATATTACCTATAAACTACTGAGTAGACCACGAGTCACTCCTAGAGCCTAAGGGCCAAAGTGCCGAGCTAACGACGACCTTGGCGCGATAAGACCTAGTCGTCTCTATGGCATGGGTGAACTACTGAGTAGACCACAAGTCACTCCTAGAGCCTATGGGCCAAAATGCCGAGCTAACGAAGACCTCGGCGCGATAAGACCCAGTCGCCTCTATGGCATGGGCGAACCCTTAGAGTGGACTATAAGTCACTCCCTCAGCATAAGGGCTAAAACGCCGAGCTAACTAAGACCTCGACACTATGAAAGACCTAATCGTTTTGTCGGTAAAGGCTAAGTATTAATGCCATAGGCATAGGCAGCTCGACATGAATCCTATGAAGCGTAGCTCGCCTCAGCATACTAGTTGAACCCGATGAGGGACAACCTATGTCCATTTAAAGAGAACACAATACTTAGTAGAAAAAGACAAAACATTTAGTAGAAAAAAAGAACACAATACTTCGTGGATGTAGCTATAACAGGTCGAGTGATAAAATTGCTTCGGCAGAAAGTAAAGAGAACACAATACTTAGTAGAAAAAGACAAAACATTTAGTTACTAACTTTTATAAATAAAAACCGGGCCTAACAGCTCGGGAGAAGTTCATCAGAACACAAATAAAAAACAGGGCCTAACAGCCCGAGAAAGTTCATCAAGAGAAGAAATATTTAAAACCGGGTTCAAACACCCGGGAACCACCATAATCCATGTAGAAGAGAGAACAAGAAGAGCAGCAACCGGCCTCAGGGATCCACCGCCTCCACATCCTCGTCATCCTCCAGAGAGTCAGGCTCCTCCTCCTCTGCCATGTCCGCCGTCTTTGGATCCGGGCTCTTCATCGTTATGCCCTCAAGGTTGAGCCTGAACAACTTCTTCCGGAGGTCGTGGTACTCTTGGGAGTCCTTGAAGTCCCACACCGCCTTAGCTCGCTCAGCCTCCATCATGGCATCGAAGTTCCGAGTCCGATTCTGAAGCGTGGACTCCAAGTCCCGGACCTACTGGCAAAGAAGCTCCCTCTCCGCTACCACCCTCGACGACTCCTCCCGGTAGCAAGCGCTCTCCTTAGATAGCCAGGCGATTTGTGCCTCCTGGTCCCGGACGAGCAGTTCCTGGACCTCGCTCCCCTTTCGAGCCTGAAGTACTTCACCTCGGGCTCGGTCGAGCTCGCCTTGGAGCTTCTGCATGGTTGACCTTTGAGCGAGAGCGTCGCCGGGTTGAACAACCACCTTGTCTCCTTTTTGCTTCAAATTTTGCAAAGAATTCCATCAATTCATCAGTCATTACAAACACAGGTTCTTCCTCTTCTTCTTCTTCTTCTTCTTCTTCTTCTTCTTCTTCCATCAAGTCCTCTTCCCCCTACTTATTAGAAAATACCCATTATAATAGCTCAATGCACCTTACCATTAGTTAGATAAATAACATTTTTAATTAACAGAAAAAAGTTATAACTTATAATTGAGAAACAAAATCATTCCTTGAGAAATACCCATTATGAGAACTCAATGCACCTTACCATTAGCTATTTCATGCTTTTAGTTTCTACTTTCTTTGATTTTCTGACAAGCCCTTTTAACCTGTATTCCAAATATACAAAGAAAAAGGTAAGAAAAACTTCTACCAGGCCATAAGAAATGCAAACTATAAAAAGAGTATTTTCTTTCACCTTATGGAAAGGGACCCCTTTAGATGGTCAAGTCTTTTAGAGTTTCCTTTGGACTTCCTATACAAAAACAATAAGAAGACAAGAAAAGAAATTTTGCAAAAGATTTTATTCATATTGCTATAACATCGTGCATTCTTAATTCATCAAACATAATACTTAGATACTCAAAAATAAAAAGATCATAAACACAAGTAACAAAAAGATAAAAAACCATGTTCACCAAGTATTAAACACAAATCAAAACTTCAAGTTCAATATAGAGTTTGGTTCACTAATCTAATCACCCAAATTCTGCAGATATGTTTGCTCCACTTCTCAATGGTACCAACTACCAACCAAAGCCAAGTGGTATTTCACCATCATCTTCATCTTCATCTTCGGGAGGTTGTGTTTCATCTATATCTCCAACATGGATGTTGGCTGCATTTTCCACCATGATTCTCCATTGCTCAATGAAAAATTCATCATCATCTAAAGAACGAAAATAAAAAATTAGAACTCAAAAAATAGCTAAAATAATCAAGTATGGAAATGTCATTTGAGATAATATCAATGATAATTACCATCAGTCCTAACTCTTTTTCTTGATGGTGATTGCAAGCTTTTCAATGACATCAAAAATTGCAGACATAACAGCCGGGGATTTAATTTTTGATTTCGGATCATATTGGAAGGTCGGGTTAAAATAATACCCTGCAAGATGAAGACTCTGACCCATTTGTCTACTCCATCTTCTATCAATAATGTCCATGATTGGGCCATATTCAACTTTCTTATAATAAAAAAACTTTTTCAGTGATTCTTTTGCCTTCAACATTGCATGATACATATACCCCATTGCAGGCCTAAACTCAGAATCTGCAAGTCTCAATGCACTAACAAGAGGTGATGTGAAACCCACAATCATTTTGCATTGTACCCAAAATTCAGAATCCAAAACTATTTGTATTACTCCCTTCCCCTTTACATCTTTTGCATACCTAGAATCAATAAAACTCCGATCTGTCACCAAATTTTGCAAATCATGCATGTGCTTCAAAATGCTATCCAATGCAATGAAATTAGTTGCAAAATGAGTGGCTTCAGGACGTACTATCTCAGTCCAACCAGGTCTCTTCCTTAGCATTGAGAGTACAAAAATATGATTGTAGACAAATTTGGTAATTCTAGATGCACGTTGAACCACATTTGCAACATAATCCATTTCCCCAATTTTCTTTAACATCATGTTTAGACAATGTCTGCACAAGGTGACCAATATATCCATGGAAATTCTGCTTCCAACAATCTTCCTGTAGCTACATAATTTTCTGTATTGTTAGTGACCACCTAAACAACATTTTTTTCTTTTACCCAATCAATAACTTCCTTAAACAAAAGAAATAAATTCTCTACACTCTTGTCTATTTCAGAAGCATCCATAGACTTCACAAATGCAGTTTTTGTAGGACAATAGACTAAAAAATTAATCAATGTTTGAATACATGTATTTGTTCAATCGTCAGCCATTATAGTGCAACCATATGTAGCCCAATCCTTACGGAGTTTATCAACTAACATTTGCACCTCCTGAACTAAATCCTTCAACAAATTGGCCTTACAGTTATGATATGAAGGAGCTTTGTACCCTAGACCAATAGTAGCAAGGGCATCCAACATAGGCTGAAAATATTTTGAATGCAAAGCATTCAAGGGAATACAAGCATCACACAACCACTTCATAACAGCATGGTCCACATGATTAATTGCTCCCTTAGATGCCAATATACTCTTAATTCCAGGTTGTGCACCTGGAGTGGTCCATGGAGCAAAATGGCTAGTTATTAGCCCTGAAGATGCTTTCCCCTTTCCTGATGATGTAGTTGGTTTTTTCCCTTGATAGGTATCATGTGTATTAGGTGGATCTATTTCTCTAATATCAATATCATCATCATTATCATTCCTTCCACATTGTGCTCTAGTGTCAACAAAATTCATTGGTTGCTTTTCACTTCTTTTTTTGTCATTSATTYCATTCAAYGATTGCTCCATTTTGAACCTTACATCATGGGGTACTTTATGACAAATTGCAATCTCACCTTTCCTTTGGGCAAGATGTTGTTTCATCCTATTAATCCCTCACCGTTTAAAAGTCTTTTGACAATAAAGACATGTCATTGACTTTGATCCATTAAGAGGGTCAACTTTAAGGGAAACATGCTCCCAAGCAGAATCAGTTTTTCCCCTAACATTTGATGAAATGGACTCTTGTGATGGAGCTGGATCAGATGTATTAGCATTTGGACTTTGAGATTCCATCATCTTAGTTCAATCAAAGAAACCCAACTCAAAAATAGATCCCTTCATACAAACACAAAATATAAAATTTAAAACCTTGCATTGACTAAAAGAACCAACCAAAATGTAAAATCACTCCATATAAGCAAAAAATAATTAAGCAAAAAATTAACCAAAATGTAAAAATCACTCCATTAGAAATGAGAGTAAATTGCTTGCAAAAATTTAAGCAAAACTTTCAACATCTGATCATCATAAGAAAATTAAGCAAAATATGCATATGAAAATTAAAAACAAATTAAGTCAGATTAATTAAACAAAGAACTAAGCATCTGATCATCAAATGAAGTTTGAGGATTCAACAAGGCATATAATCAATAAGAAACTAATACAAAAATACAAGCAACAATTTTCTACTAGTAAATCTATCAACTTATCGTCTACTAATCCTAATTATAAACTATAAAGTATTCACTAAAAGCCTCTGCCTAGCAGGTCCAAAGCAAAATGATGAACCAAATGAAGAACAAACAGGGGCTGATGAACCAAATGAATAAAAAAAATTAAAAAAATCAATTAAATCACAAATAAAAATCAGAAAAAAAAATTATACCTTCAGGGTTTCACTGCCGAGTGCTGGTAATGGTGGTGTGACAGTGGATTCGCTGCCGGTGGGCTTGGGCAGTTGGGCTTGGTCGCTGGTAAGTTGCCGCTGCAAGCCTACAAGTGCTGAGTGTCGAGTGGATTCGCTGCCACTACAAGCCTACAAGTCGGGCTTGGGCTCACCAATGCAAATGCCGAATGCTGAGTGCCGCTGCCAAGTGCCAAGTGCCGCTGCAAGCTCGTCGTCCGCCACTGCAAGTCGCCGCTGCAAGTGCTGGATCTTCTCACCGTTGGACGTTGCTGCAAATGTTGGGGTGAGGGTTACTTTTCGCCACTGCAAGCTCGCCGGTCGCCGTCGGTGTGTATCGCCATTGGATGCCGGAGGTGATGGCCGCCGCAAGTGATCACTCTATAGGGTGTGAGGAGGGAACTCGAGAAAATGGGAAATAACCCTAAAGCTAAAGGGAAAATCAAATAAGGATTTGAACTGGTTGGGATATAATGGGTATTTTATTTTATTTTTTTTATTTAAAACTTTAAAAATAAAAATCTTAACCCACGAACCACTGCCCGGGTCGAATGGTTTAGCAGTCCGACCGCCCGAGTCTGCGGTTTTTTTGACTTTTCAACGTTTTTTTCAATTTTCCAGTTTCTAGTAAAACCGGACCCGGATGGCTGACTCGTTACCGGTTTTTCTGGTCCGACTGTCCGGTCCGGTCCAATTTTGAAAACCATGATATGAATTAAGGGTTGTATCTCTTCTAAACTTGTTTGTGTTCTTAAATATCACATATCCTACTGCCTTTTTTTTCTCTGATTTGTTCTCTTTACTTTTTCTCCTAGTAGTAAAAACTATTAAAAGGGAGAGGGGGTTTCAATGATTTTAGCAAAGCCATGTGAAACTCTTATATATATTTGATTGATCATGTTTCTGATATATTTCAAATTATGATAATTCAGACCCAAAAACTTCAAATATAATTTTGGTTCATTGCAAGAAGCATTACCCAGTTCCAACATTTTAGTGTGACCCCTATTCAGTCGATTTTAGTATTTCAATAAAGAAATTGCTTTCCAAAACATGGAATTTCGAATCAAATGGTTATTTTCAAAAACATACCTTTAATACCGTCTTCTGAAATATGATTCCAAAAGAATGCTTTATCATTGTTCCTCAAAAACATGATTTCAAACATGGCTTTTTTACAGTGAAGATATGACTTTGAGTCAATTTTATGAACTTTAAAATAAGTTTTAAGAAAATATTTGTGCATTCGTCACATATCTTGCAACTCACTAACATGTTTCTTGCAGCATCACATAGAAATCTTGAGCAACAAGTGCTAATCACCAACATAGACTATCCATTATATCCTTGGTTTACCAGATTCGGGCACCACCTCCCAGCTAACACCCTGGTTGTAATAAGCCCTGGCAACCCCAGAAATACGTCACAATTCCCTAGCAACCCCAGGTGCAGATTTCACATACCCTGGCAACCCCAAAAAGGCCCTAGCAACCATAGGTGCGGTCTTACATACCCTGGCAACCACAAGAAGGCCTTGGAAACCCTAGGCTCAATCTTACAATCCCTAGCAACCTCAAGAAGGCCTTGGCAATCCTAAGTGCGATGACATTCCCTACAAACCCTAGGAAGGCCTTAGCAACCCCAAGTGCGGTGACATTCCTTGGAAACTACAGGAAGGCCTTTGCAACTCCAAGTGCGGTGACATACCCTTGCAAGACCAAGTGTGATGACATACCCTATCAACCCAGGAAGGCCTTGGCAACCCCAAGTGCGATGACATACTCTCCCTTAATATAGAAGATCACAAAGCTTACTATAATCAAACAATTGTTCAAGAACTTGGCACTAGTGAGCTTCGACAACGTCCCTCTCACACCAAACTAGCGGGGAAAATACTATTTTCAATTGACTATTAATCTTTCAACACATTGACCAAACTACATTACTATATATACGACACGTAGTTTAAATAAATGATCTGCAATATTATTGTTATAAGAATATCGGTATGCTGCAATAAAGCAATCGCAACAAACTCTCAAATCACATTGTAAGAGCATTACCATGTTCCAAAATCTTGCACACTAAATGGTGCCATATTTTTCCCCCTACTTGATACTTCCCTTACTAAAATGTAAAGTCATAATACTTTAAAACTATCTTTGAACATTTCCTATTTTTTTAGAAACCCACTAGTAATTATATCAACAACACATCGATCACAACATATGTATATTAACAACATTGTGCGATTATTTGGATGTTCCAACAATATTTAACATGTATCAATGTGCTTGAGGTCCTATATACACCTCTCGACATAACATGCTTAACCTAACCCCAAAATAATTCAAATGGGGGGTTGTAGACTTGGTCCGATCTTTTCCCCTCTCGAATTTTTCTTAACAGAACACCTTCCATCAAGAAATAAGGGGGTTGACAATTCCATCTAATTTTTTTTCATGCTTCTTGATAGAATTCTATCAAGAAGCAGGGGGGCTAGGAACTAAGAGTAGAAATTTCAAGACCACTAGATCCATCCACTAAGCACCAAGAGTAAGAAATCGCAAAAAAAAAAAAAAAAAAAATGATTCATTAAGCACTAAGAGTTAAAAATCGTAGAATCACCAGATTCATTCATTGCAGTTCAAAGCGCATTAAGAAGAAAAGATAACTTATGCTTATCAATAAGAATACTCTTATCAATAATCAGGGGGCTAATTGTAAGTACATGTAGTTCTTTATCACCCCAATTACATTCTAGATATCAAAATAAGGCCACAAGCACAAATCTAATGTGGAATTTCCCAGAGCTTGTAATGGGCTTAATAACCACTGCAAACTTGTGATGAGCTTAATAACCATTGCAGACTTGCGATGAGTTTAATAACCATCGTAGACTTGCAATGAGCTTAAGAATCATCACAAACTTATGATGAGCTTAATTTCTATCGCAAAAATTACGATGTGCTTAAAAGCTACATGGGATCTGTGGTAAGCACAAAAGGTCATCCAAAAGACTTGTGATGAGCATAAAAAACCTCTTGGGACCCACAGTGAACAATGGGCATCACTTGAGACTTGTGATAACATCGCTAGTTAGATCATGTCCTTTAACACGTGGTCACTGGGAAACCCGTAAGGGGACGTAGCCTACACGTGCCATGTGAGAATTCTTAAAAGAAAGGAAATTTTATATTTGAAGGATCTCGCTAGGTATGAGGCACGATCCCAATGGTGCTTTCTTAATAGATAACGTAAAGATTCCCTTTCATAATAGGAATGATTCCCTTTTATATCCTTCTACTTATAGACTTGAGTCCCTCTCTATAAAAGGAGGGACATTTATCCTTCCAGATCAGACTATCATGTAGCCCTAACCCTAGGGCTTCTTAAGATCTCTCTCTCTCTCTCTCTCTTCTCCTCTCTTCTCTTCTCTTCCTGGCCGCCATAGTCTTGGACCTTTGGAGGCTTTACCAAGCCATGCTGAACTCGAAGTCTATGGCACTTATAACTATTTTAAGCAACAAGCGAGTAGTCGTTGCTTGTTATCAACTGAAATAATGGTTTATCATGTAATAAGAATTACAAATTGTTGTCTATATTCATTTAACAGTTGCCATTAATACAAATAATTATTGTAAATAATATACTAGTTGCTAATAGACTATTTGATTATAGCTAATATAAATTGATTGTTGTCAATAATACTTATTTGTTGTTGATTGTTGGCCGACTTTTACTAATGACCTAATTAGTTGTTGTAAATATTACTCAATTGTAGCTAATTCACATCTAGTTATCACCAATAGCTTAATTGACTATGGAACTATTACCAATAGAAATTGGCTATTGCCAACTATTAATCTTTGTTACATCATATAACATATTGCCAATCAATGCACAACATTAAAATCCATTACTTAGTACATATATTTATTGATTTCCAAAACATAATATATTCATATCATTAAATTTAAGATACAAAAAGTTGAAGTAAAAAATTCTTCCAATCATGTCCATTGTCAAGTGTCATATCATGAGAAGCACCAACACCCTCATTATTATTGCCCTGCAAAAATGTAATACATAGATAATTTTATCAAGTACAATATTAAGAAAAACTACTTAATTCAAGTAAATTTATATATAAAAAGATTACTTGTGATATTGAGCTTGATCCACATAAAATATGTGACAAGTAAATGGATCCATTTTGAGTTAGAGTAACAATCAAAAAAGTTATGGGCAACTGCATTATAGTTACATTAAAAAGTCAGTTGCATTTACAACAACTTCACTTAGCTTTTTCATTTATGTTTTTGTTATAATAACATAAAAGTGAAAACCATTAAGTCATGTTTGGGTTGTAGTTATGTTATATAACTTTGAGTAATATCTAAAAAAAAATGGTTTCCATTTTCAGCTCTCAGGATCATCCCAAACAACACTTAAAGAACTTATACTTGGAATATCTCACATTGAGCACCATGGGTTGATTCTTAGTTTATTTAAGTTACAAGTTGGTTGTTCCGCCTCTAAGGCTAATACTGTCTTATTTGCAATGTACTTTGAAAATGAAACAATGCTATACAAGGAAAACTACTAATATAATTAATTACATTTTCATTTCTTACTTCCCCCCGCCCTTTTTTTTGAGAAATTGGATTTGATAGCATAATATCAAGTTGAATCATTTGAAGAAATGAAGGAAATTTTGTAGACAAAAGAAATTAACGTAGATGACGAACCAACCTCACTTTCTTGGCCTTAAAGTTTTCAAATCACATGATCAGTTGATACATCCCAACAAAAGACTTGTCTCCTACCACCACAAGACCATTTCTTGAAGTTTTCCCTCTAACAAGTATACATGTTAGTCATTGACCAAATGGCTGTGTCTCAAATAATATAAAGAAAGATTTTGATAATAGAAGAGTCATTCGGGTTCTTTCTGTAAAAATTGTGTGGCCTGCATTAGAAAATACTTGTTAACATATTTTGATAAAAACCACAAGGGAGAAGGGAGGTCCAATAGTGCAACCACATGGTAGTAGAAGACCCACAATACAACTCTTCTCTAGTTATGCCACCTCTGAAGCAAAATCAACAATGGAACTATTCCATATTGCCTTCTAATGAAACAAATTATTAGACCCGAAACAAATAATCAATCAAAAGGAAAAATGATAGGTAATGATAATATGCTATGAAATAATCTCAATACAATATTAGGTATTGAAATAGAACATCAAAGAAAGAATCAAATGAAATAATGACTAGGCGGGTTTAGTCCTTCCCTTCCTAGTCAATACTGCTACACATCTAATGTTCTAAGGATGAGGGTTAGTGGAAAATAGAGAATGAGGAAACTTAAAGTTCAAATCACCATTTTGATCTTCTGACCTAATATAGCATGCTTAGCCGCTACAAATTTGCAACTAATGTTTAGAGAATGAAGAAACCCTATTAGTAAAGAGATTGACAACCTAAATATGTAAATAGAAATATAGAAGAAAAGTAGAAGTTGGATAACTTTTGGAGATCAAATTGTTATTTTAATTCAACTTGAACTCAAAGAGGTTCTGGATGGTCCTATAGTTCAAGTCAAACTTGAAGTGTGACAAAATAAAAATTGGTATAGGCATGTGATTATTGATGGAGGGAATAGGATATGACGTTGTGGGAATTTGGTATTTCAAACTTACTAATTTGTTTAATTAATAATAAATTATTATTTAATATTTTAAGAAAAATAGAAATTCCTAATTCATTTAATTAGAAATAATTATTTTATTCTTTCTTGCTTAAAATTGTAAATGGTGTATACCCATTTCGTCTGGGTCATGGGTCATCCGATCAAATCTCCAAGTCAAACCAATTTGATAGTAGGAATGGAAACAAGGTGGGGATCATATTCCCTCCCCAACCTTGACTTTAAAACAAATCTCCATCTCTGGCCCCAATCCCAATCAAGGATAAAAATGACCCATCCCTAAACCCTAATGGAGACGGATTCCCCATCAGGGACTTGAATCCACAAAATTTTCAAATTAAAATTATTTTTAAAAATATATTTACTTAAAATAAGGGAACTTTTTAAAATATAAAAATATTTTAAATATATTTTGATATATATATATATATATAATACAAATAATATTATATATGTATATATTTAATATATATAATTGGGGTCGGGGCAGGGCAGGGAATTCAATCCCCACCTATGACCCGATGGGGACAAGGGAAAATAGGTGGTGTTTTTATTTTTAATTTTATATTAAAAATTAAAATTACAATGAATTTCTAATTACACCTTGACATAATGTGCTTTTTCTCAATATTCATACTTTATTTAAAATTGCATAATGACATAATGTGGTCATTGCTAATTTCTTAACATATAGTGGATTTTTAATTGCATTACAACATAACATGTTTTGTTAAATATCCTGATATAACATGGTTTTGGTTGATTTCTTTACATATAATGGATTTTCAAAGTGTAACATGGCATAATATGAATTATGTCGATTCTTTGATATGTAATGGATTTTTAAATTACATCATAACATAACATATGGTTTATTGTCAATTTCACTATATTTTTGTACATGCATCTTTCCTTAACCCTCATGGAGATGATTTCCCCAGTGGACAAGTAAATGTAATATAATATAGTTAGCCTCTATATGATGAGGTAATACTACATGGGAAGTCCTTCCTTTCTAAAACCCTTTTCTCTAATTCTTCCATCACAAAAATGTCAGTATGCTCTTTTTGTTTTTGTTGTTTCATAGCTTAGTACCTTACCATAAAGAGGGGTAGTTGTTAACACCAAATTTTTGCTCAACTTTCCCTTATATCCCCAACACATACCTTGAACACTTAATCAGACTAGTCTAATCTTCTTAAAACACTAAAAAATCCTAAGAAGTCAAAGTCCAAGTCTAGAATCTTCTAAATTCACCTTTAAACTAATCTAACCACAACCTGATAGCCTTGATTAAACCTCATAGACACCCTTACCATCAAATCAAGTCCAACCATCTAGTTTAAAACCTTAAAATACCTGTTTAATTCAAATTTCTTCTCCAAACTCCAATATTTTACCCTCCATTCACTAAAGATTTTATTTCAGTAATCCTAATTAACCCAAGCCTTTAAAGCACAAAACTGCTCAATCACATCTCACCTGCAACATAAAACTTTGCCTTTAAGCCCAAAATCCTATACTCAACCAACCCACCAAATTTCATGACAAAACTCATTTGTTTAACCCCAAGAACAACACCTAATTTTGTTTTCAGACCTTACATTTGCCAACACAAGGTAACTTAAAATGATATTAATCATCAGATCTCCCATTCTATCCATTCGACTGAAAGCATGTCATTTCTGTTAGGTCCCAAACACCTTCAAGCACCTATCTAGTGAATTACACCTTTTATCTCCATCATCTAGCCTTTCACCAAACCTAGATTCCATTTCCACCCATTTTATTAACCAAAACCACCGAGTTCCCAAATCTACCCCTCTAACCCAGCTCTGAACCCATCATATTCCACCAATAAACTCTTGACATCCCAAGACACCTATCCACCAAAGACTGACATCAAATTCCTTTATTTACCCCATCATCAGATAAAGATTCCATTCTAAATGGTCATGCCTTATGAAAATCTAGTTTTGTCTTAAATAATCATTCTAGATGGTTATGTCTCATGAAAATTTGGTTTAAAGTCAAAGAATTCTTACTCATATTACTAAGTATTCTCATATTATTGTATTTTATCTTGTAATGAAGTCTTAAAATTAAATGACGAGTTATTAATTAATGACTTTATAAGAGTTTTGTTTAGGTCATCTGTTTTTCTCTACTTGTTCCATGATATCACTTGGTTTTTACTTCTTAGTCTTCGATTTCAAATAGAAGGAGGCATCATATCATCTTAGCATCAAAGATTTTACTTCCTTAGATCATTAAGTGGCCTAGATTAGGATAATATTTGTTATTATCCTACACCATTAGATCTTGTTTTTCTTTGAATTGATAGACAACTCTCATCTTAGTTGTCATGCGTTTTCTTTTAGTTTAAATAAAATAATTTTTCACTACATGTTATTCCCCATTAATATTAATTAGACTTTTAAGGTTTTGTTAAATGATCCTTGTTATTTAATAATGTAATATCCATTCAGTAATTGACATTAATATGTGTGTGTTTGTTTTGAAAACCTTACCCTATGGAAAAGTGGTGCCTAATCCCTTCCCTCTCCCATCTTATTGTAAATGGAAAAGTGTTGCCTAATGTCTTTCCCATCTGAGTCTTACCCGGATGAGTTAGAACATTTCCTTGGGTTTGAAGTCACTAATAAATTAAAACAATTTCAAGCATGATTCTCAGGAGGCTCATCACTTCTAATTTAATCAAATGATGGGTGACAACTCTAAATTAGCCCAAATGAGTTGTTTTCCGATGTTTACAACACTGATCATATCAGATTCTACCATTAATCCTAAAAGACCATACTCAGTCAACCAATAAAATTTCACAACAAAATTCCCCCATTTGTCCTATAAACAATCCAATATTCTGTTATGAGATCTCAAATTGTCCAACCTAATGCGACCTAAGATGCTTTTAACCATTAGCTCTCTCATTCCACCCATCTAATTGAAAACCTATCCTTTGGTTCAAATCTTAGAAACCTTATAACACCTATCCACAGAATCTCACCTCTACTCTCCACCATATCTAGCCTTCCATTATACCTTGATTTCATTTTAGCCTACCTTGTTAGCCAAAACCTTTGAGTTCTTAGATCAATCCCTTCGACCCAACTTTGGACTTATCAAACACTACCAATAAATTCCACACATATAAGGACACCCACTAAACAAAGTGCTTTGATCCTAGAATCTTTGAACCAATTGGACCTTACCAATTGATCAAGAAACCTCTATAACCCACCTTGCTAAATTTCATTTGAAAATTCCTTCATCCGCTCTTCCATTAGATAAAGATTTTATTTGGAGTGTCCTTATTAGATGGTTCTTTCACCCTCAAACTCCCTTTGATGCAAGTGCAGTTGGACCAATCAGACCTTTCTAATGGATCTAGAACACTTAAAAACCCTAACCTAACAATTTTCATTAAAAAATACCCTTATTTGCCCCCTCAACTGAAAAGATAAAATTAACATTTTAGAAAATTCTATTAACGTAGTCATCAAAGACCACACTACACCTTCGGACTCTATCCCTACCATTCATATATCATCTTAAAATCCTAGTCACCAAAATGGAATCTTAGTTTGCCTCTTTACCCCCATAAAATTACTAAAGTATCCCTCACAACTTTAATGAAATTATAAAATTGCCTTGGCACTAAAGTGACTATCACTCTTCCCCATTGGTTTTTTCTCACTCTCTCTCTCTTGCTTGCTCTCTTTCTTCTTCTTCTTCTTCTTATCTCTTCTGCCCAATCTTTGCAGCTCTAATTCATGGCTTTACATTTCAGATTGAAGGTAACATTATGGGGTGGTAAAACCTTTCCTCAGTCTCTCACCCACATCATTGTTAGGATCGACCAGTTCTCAAAGTATGGTAATGATCACTTAACCTCATTCTTTATCACATTTTGTGACTATCATTTTATTTCCTTATTTATTCCTCTAAAAATTCTCTTTAATTATTCAATTGTAATGCTGCCTAGGCCAGAATGTTAGTTTTGTTTTATTTAATTCACTAAAATTCTCTATAATCTATTAGATGATTAGATTGATTAAGTAGCAATTAGTCAATACTTTTAGCCAAGTGAGTTGTTTTCTTTCTAGGTACCTCTCTTAGGATTTACTATTTGTATTAATCCTTAACAAATTTTCTTGTTGGAATAGACTAGCTTATATGAAATCCCCAATTTATTTTCTATTTGCTAGAGTTAGTCGTTGGATTGATCTTATGATCCTTGTTAAACATTAACCCAAAATGATTTGCGTTGAGAGTGTGATTGGACATTTTGTTGAATTGTTTCTTAGACAACATCTTATAATTTGGTTGGGGATAATTGACCAATAATCTAGTTTGTTCTTTCGTATTTAGTTCTCAGTAAATCATTGTGTTAGTGAATTTGATTAGGGTTTTCTTTAATAATAATTGGATGATTAATTTCCTTTGGGTTATGTTGGTCTCATTCTAAGTGGATAACATCCCTTTTAGCATGTCAAACAAGAATGGTTTTGGTTAAATTGTTTAGCTACTCCATTTGGTAATTTAAGTTGATAGTTATCCTTTATATGTTAGTAATTAATTTCTTTGCTATGCAAGTTCATGCTTGCTCCTTGAATTATTTGCACATTTCTTACTTGTTAGCATGTGTTTGTTCTAGGTTTCTCCCAGATGGAAACTTGCTAGGTTGATGATAAGAGTAGCCTATGCCTTTTCCTGTCCATGATTTAGCCCTTGTTTTCCCTAAGAGTGATTTCTACTTGTGAGGAACTTGCAAAACCATTTGACCTTACTAGGATAACCTTTGAAACTTAAAATCTTGTTAACAATTTTAACTCTTTGAGTGGAGTGATATCCTAAAATCTTTCTATTCTGTACTACTTGTCATCCTTGACTTACGTTTGATCTAATTGAACAACTGGAAGAGAATTTTAACTTTGTGATCGAGGACTTAATTCTTTTCAGATCTTAATAATTGATTCTCCTCAAAGATTATTTGAAGGGAATATTTTTAATTATCATTTTCATATTTTAATTCATAAATTTCAATTGATTTGGATGAGATTGATAAACTAACATTATCATTTTCTCCCTTCAAATTATTAGACTTAATTTCTAATAATTTGAAATTATCATTTTCTCCCTTCAAATTATTAGACTTAATCTCTAACCCACTTCTCACACTCTGGATGCCCAATCAGACCCCACAATCTCTTTAGAACATGTCAAAGCCCTAGGATACAAAATCTTAGCTCCAATACCCTTAAATCCAATGTTAAATCCATAAGATTTCCTTTTGACAGTCACAATTGTGCCACATCACTACACCTTTCACATGATCAAACTCCACCACATAAAACAAAACTCTTAAACAACCAATCATACCAACCATTTTCAATGAATTTGATGTTACAACACTTCCCAAGCCTAAAACCGATGATCCACACATCCCTGACATGATGAAACCCTACCAATAGCCTTGTAATTCAAATCCATACCACTCCACCTAAAATTCCCTCATTTACCCACTCATCAAACCAAGATTTCATTTTCAGCCCCCCATTGGCCGAAATACACAACCTAGATTCCCAGGATTACAACACCACTAGAACCATCAGACAGTCTCATTACCCATACACCAAATTTCAGACCTAAAATCCTCATTTTGTCCCTTCTATAGAAAAGATTCCAAATTGACAATTCCCGTTGCCTACTACACTTGAGATCTTAGATCCCCATCACGACACTTCTCTCAAAACATAAAAACCTTACCAAAACCTTTATCAACCTCTTGATTGACTACCCATCCAATTTCAGGCCCAAAAACTCCCATTTTACCCTTCGCATAAAAAACAATCCAAACTAACCACTTTCATCGCCCGTTACTCTCAAAATCTTAGATCTCTATCATAAAACTTCTCCTAAGACACCCAACCAATCCTTACCAAAAACTTCATCAGCCTCCTAACCGACCCCACCCATCTAATTTCAAATCTAGAAATTCCCATTTTACCATTCGTATAAAAAGATTCCAAATCGACTACTCATGTGGCCAAGAACTATCAAATTCTTAGATCTCCATTATGACACTTCTCTTGATGGGATGAGAGATCCATCGTATGGACGCCCAAATCTTGCGGAATAAAGGGGCGAATTTCAAAAATTTTTCTTTCCCTATCAACTAGGAATCGCATTCCCTATTTAGAAAATCATATTTTCAATAATCAATCTTGAACCATAAACTGAACCAGATCTGAACCAAAAGTAATAGGAGAAGATTATACCTGATACGGAGAAGTAATATCACCTAACGAAGGTGTTCACGCCCAAGGAAGGATCCAAAGACTGTTCCCACTGAATATGGCGCAGTGCAGGATGGAGTAGAATTAACAGTATTCTTCTCCAAGAATTCTGTCCTTCGCAAGAAACAGCAGGATGGCACGTGAGCACAACTTCCTATCTATTCTTTCTCAAAGAATTGATGTCAAGATCGAATCTTGACTTCTCCCACAACTGGAGATCGAACTGGCAAACAGGGCGGCAAGAACAAGGAGGCGGCAAGAAAGAATTCTGCAGGGTTGCTTAATTCTTTCTTCTGTGTTTTTCAGCACTCAAGAGAATGTGAATAATCTCTATTCTTTTTGGCTGTCGCCCCCTTCCTTAATTGTAACCCCAAAGGATAAGCTCCTAATCCAATTAGGAGTTGCTGATCCAAATCTTATTTGGATCAAAACATCTCTTTAGGTGATATGGATTAACCCTTATCTTATCTGCAAATTAGATTAGCTTTCTCCTAATCTCATTAGGAGGTTTCTAGATCTGAATCACATTCAGATCTGGACTCTCTGAGTGGATAGGGTCAAGACCCTATCCTATCTGCTAATCCATCTCAGAATTCGCCCCCATATTTAACTAATTAAATAGCCCAGTTTGAA
>NW_010729324.1:390553-403276 GCF_000365185.1 Nelumbo nucifera
GATGGCTAAGTTAGCACTTTGATAGTAGAGAGCTTGAAGATGATATTAGAGAATGAGAGAGCTAGAGAGCAGGGGTTACCATCCTTTTTCCTCCCTTTTTGCCTCTAGGGGGTGAGGTCTTTATATATTGGAGTCCCCGAGGTTTAGGTGGAGCAGTTCCTGAATCCCAGCTGTGATGGGATTGGCTTGTGTGTTAGGTGGGTGAAATGCCATCAAACGGTAAAACTATCCCTTCTCGTTAGAATCGAGGAGTGGGTGACCTAATATAGCTGTTTTCAAGTCACAATCCCGTAAAATGCGGGGTACGGTGGTGTGCTCCTCGAGGTTGTCAGGTTGGCGCTTGTGTTAGGCCGCCAGGT
This sequence comes from Nelumbo nucifera, assembly GCF_000365185.1. Next base: position 390,913 of record NW_010729324.1, read on the forward strand.
CATGCCAGGGCCAGGTCATGCCAAGGTCAGGCTGCCAGCTCGTGCCAAGGCCAGGCTGCCAGCTCGTGTCAAGGCTAGGCTGCCAGCTTGTGTCAAGGCTAGGCTGCTAGCTCGTGCTTGTGCTAGGCCGCCAAGTCGGGCCAGGGCCAGGTCGCACCAGGGTCAGGATGCCAAGTGTCATAATGTCATTGGAGGGCCAAATCCGCCCTCATCAATTGCCCCCCACTCCCGAGCTGAAAGTAACTCTGCGAAGGGAGTAGATTTCTCCTTTTGGCCCGTAATTCGACGAGCTCGTAAGCACTGATTCAGTTTCTTAGGCTCTGGGAGCTGCTTGGAAGCGAGCTCCCCGTAAGGTGCTGAGGTCTCTTCCAGTTCGGTACTGTAGCCCTTAGGCTTTGGGAGGGACTTATAGTCCACTCTTGTTGACTTTGTCCATGCCGACGAGGTGGCTGGCTCTTGTGCAGTAGTGTTGCCCATGACATAGAGGCGACTGGGTCTTAAGCAGTAGTGTTGCCCATGCCGTACAGGCGACTAGGTCTTTCAGCAGTAGTGGCCCTTAGGCTTTGGGAGGGACCCGTAGTCCTGAACTTTGCCCATGCCGTAGAGGCGACTGGGTCTTCTTGTGGCCTTTAGGCTTTGGGAGGAACCCGTAGTCCGCTCCTGAAATTCGCCCATGCCGTAGAGGCGACTGGGTCTTCTTGTGACCCTTAGGCTTTGGGAGGGACCCGTAGTTTGCTCCTGAACTTCGCCCATGTTGTAGAGGCAACTGGGTCTTCTTGTGGCCCTTAGGCTTTGGGAGGGACCCGTAGTCCGCTCCTATAGTTTGCCCATGCCGTAGAGGCGACTGAGTCTTCTTTTGGCCCTAAGGCTTTGGGAGGGACCCGTAGTCCGCTCCTATAGTTCGTCCATGCCGTAGAGGCGACTAGGTCTTCTTTTGGCCCTTAGGCTTTGGGAGGGACCCGTAGTCCGCTCCTATAGTTCGCCCATGCCGTAGAGGCGACTGAGTCTTCTTATGGCCCTTAGGCTTTGGGAGGGACCCGTAGTCCGCTCCTGAACTTTGTTGCTCCTTAGAGACCTGTAAGGAACTAAATATCAGAGGATCCGAGGTGGCCAACCCGGTGAGGTCGCTCCGATGGCTAAGTCAGTACTCTCATAGTAGACTGCGAGCTAGAAATCACAATGAGAGCTAGACCTTGCTTACTTGTTTTTGAGGCTGGTGCCTTTTCAGTTCGTCAGTTCGCGCCTGGGCCAGGCTGCCAGGTGGCCACCCGTGCCAGATCGCGCTAGGTCGGCACATGTGCCAGGCTACCAGGCCGCACGCAGGCTGTGCCCAGGCCGCCAGGCCGCAGGTCGCTTCAGGTCGCTTCAGGTCGCCGAGTGGGCATCTTAGAGCTACTTAGTCTGTTAGCTCCCTGTACAGTCTTTGATTTCATAAAAAATGGAAACCATAAAGCAAGAGCTTCAGTTCCTAAAATGGTGAGGACTTAGATTTCTGGGAGAATAGGACTTAGTTTTTTGTAAGATAAGAACTTAGCTTTTTGTAGGATGAGAACTTAGCTTTTTGTAGCGTGTTTCCATAGACGGTGCCAATTGATGTAACCGTTTCCGGTCACGTATCATTTTTTCGTGATGTGTCAATTTTTTGGCCAAGTACCTTGTCATCTCGTCTGCTCTCATGTGGTTGGTGACTCAGAGGCTGAAGTGGAGCTCCCTGGTGGTGAGCTGCATGGTGGCGAGCTACCTAGTGGCGAACTACCTGGTGTCGGGCTGCCTGGTGGTGAGCTACCTTGATGCCGAGCTCCCTGGTGGTGAGCTACCTTGATGAGCTGCCTGGTGGTGAGCAACCTTGATGGGCTGCCTGGAGGTGAGCTACCTTGATGGGCTGCCTGGAGGTGAGCTACCAGGTGGGCTACTTGGATTTCAGGATGAACTACTTGGTGGTGAGCTACCTGGTGGCTAACTGCCCTGTGGTGAGATACCTTGATGAGCTGCTTGGTTGTGAAACCCGACTGCTCCCTATAGGAGGTGACTAGCTCATCTTTGTACATGGCAGGAGCTAAGGGACTTGCAAGAACTGAATCAGAGAACCCGGGGGTGTTTACCCGACGAGGTCACTCCGATGGCTAAGTTAGCACTTTGATAGTAGAGAGCTTGAAGATGATATTAGAGAATGAGAGAGCTAGAGAGCAGGGGTTACCATCCTTTTTCCTCCCTTTTTGCCTCTGGGGGGTGAGGTCTTTATATACTGGAGTCCTCGTGGTTTAGGTGGAGCAGTTCCTAGATCCTAGCTGTGATGGGATTGGCTTGCGTGTTAGGTGGATGAAATGCCATCAAACGGTAAAACTGTCCATTCTCGTTAGAATCGGGGAGTGGGTGAGCTAATATAGCCATTACAAGTGACCATCCCGTAAAATGCGGGGTACGGTGGTGAGCTCCTCGAGGTTGTCAGGTTGGTGCTTGTGTCAGGCCGCCAGGTCGGTGCCTGGGCCAGGCCGCTAGCTTGTGCCAGGGCCAGGTCGCGCCAGGGTCAGGCTGCCAACTCGTTCCAAGGCCAGGCTGCTAGCTCGTGTCAAGGCCAAGCTGCCAGCTTGTGCCAGGGCCAGGCTGCCAGCTTGTGCCAGGGCCAGGCTGCCAGCTTGTGCCTGTGCCAGGCCGCGCTTGTGCTAGGCCGCCAGGTTGGGCCAGGGCCAGGTCACGCCAGGGTCAGGCTGCCAGGTGTCATAATGTCATTGGAGGGCAAAATCCACCCTCATCAGGTAATTATCAAAAAACTGAAATTATCAAATGTCAAAAACTATTCCTCATAATTATTAAAAACTATTGAAATTAATCAATAATTATTGAAAATTATAATTACTAATTACCAATGATCATTCAAAATTAATTATTCAATAACTACCAAAAATAACAATAATTATTCAATACAAATATAGTTATTAATTATCAAAAATTAATAATACACATTATCTAAAATTATTAAACTTACCAAAAGCTAACGAAAATTATCAAAAAATATTGAAACTACTAAGTGTCAAAAATTATTCCACATAATTATTAAAAAATCTTAAATTAGTCAATAATTATTGAAAATTACAGTTAATAATTACTAATGATTATTCAAAATTAACTATTCAATAATTATAAAAAATAACAATAATAATAAAAAAAATTTCAATAATTATTCAATACTTACAAAAATCCTTTAGAAAATTAATTTGTAGGATATTTACTAAATTAGAATAAATAATTCAAATAATTTTCAAAAATTAAATGAACTTCCTTTTCAGAAAGTTAAAAAATATATTCATGTTTTAATGGAATTATTTGTATTAAATTTTAAATTATCAAATCAGAATAAATTGTTAAATTATTAAATTATTCATTTCATTAAATTTATTTATTTTTTATTATTTTTATCAATTATTTGCTCTCAAATAATTTCCACTATTCCAAATTATATTTATATTATTAAATTTTATTTTCTTTGAAGAAATTAACACTTTCCCATGACAATTCTTGTGCATCGCGCGGGTCCCTACTAGTATATAGTAAAGTAGAACATGCCACGTCAGATGGCCTCTCCTTCCTCTATTTCCCCAATGGAGCAATTATAGAGGGGGTTCAAAATTGCCTTTAGGAGCCCATGGGGTTGCCACCTCAGCATGGTTTATCTCCTTTTTTCCTCTCATTTTTATTAGGAAAGTAACTATCCCCTAGTTTCTCATAAATTATCTATAATTCTTATTTATCTCTGAAATTATATCTAATTCCTATTTATCCTCTCCGCCACTTTTCATCTATATCTATTTAAAGAACTATCCCCTTGTTTCTCATAAATTATCTCTAACTATCTCTAATTCCTATTTATCTCCTAAATTATATCTAATTCCTATTTATACTCTCCCCCACTTTTCATCTATATCTATCTAAAGAAAGTTACAAATATAAAATTTATCAATTATTTAAATATTATAATGAAATTATGTAAAAACAATATAAATTATAATTTTATGGATTATTCAATTTAGTATCTAGAAAATATTTTAAAAATAAAAATAAATAATTATTTAAAGTTTATTCAAATAATAAAAATTAAAATTCGAATATAAAATATTATTTAAATATTTTAATAACTGAATACTTTATAAAAAATATTAAAAATATCTAAATAAATGTATAACAAAATATTTAAAATTATATAACACCTTTAAAAGAAATAAAATTTAAATCGTAAAAAATGAAATATTTTAGATATTATTAAAATATTAAAATAATGAAATATTTAACATAACTAAATTTTAAATAGTTAAAATAACGAAATTATGTAATAAGCTTAAAAACTTTCTTAAGAGTAGAAAAATAATTACAATAGATTTCATAATGTTTTAATTTATAATAATTTTGTATTTTACAAAATTAATAACGAAATTATGTAATAATAGTACAAATTATAGTTTTATAGATTATTAAATTTAAAAGTAATTAATAATTTAAAAATTAAATAATAATATTATTATATAATTTATTAATATTTTAAATAACTACTTTTTCAATACTTTAAATATAAAAAAATTAATAACTAAATCATATTTTATATATTATTTCAAAAACAATAGATTAAATAGTGACACGACGTTATAACTTTAAAAAATTATCAAAAACACAAAATAATTATAATAGATTTATATTTAAAAAAAATATAAATATAACTAATTTAAAAAGTTACTAAGTAATATTATAAATAATTTTTAAATGTTTTGAATATAAAAAAATTAATACTAAATCTTATTTTAAACATTATTTAACAATAAAAAATATATTAAATAATGAAATTATGTAATAACTTAAAAAATTTATCAAAGACAAAATTAGTTATAATAGATTTAATAATATTTGATAATAAGAATATAAAATATAAGTAATTGAAAAAATTTTAAATATTATTGAAATAGTGAAAGTAGATTAAATAGCTTAAAGTTATTGAAGCTTTAGTAGTTATTTATTGTATTTTCACTATAAATTTTCAATAGTTATTGGAGATTAAACTGTTGTTATTTGTTAGAGATTTGACTATCAATTTAGCTGAAATTAAGAGTGTTCACTAGGCATTTAAGTTCGGTTAGATTGTTTGGCCAACCAAACTGATCTGGTTGAATTAGGGAGTTGATCGCATGAAACTAACCAACCATTAGTGAAAACCGACCAAATCAATTTATATCAATTGATGTTTTAAAAATCAACCCGAAGATCGACCCACTTTTACATCTGAGTGATTTTTTCCAAGTCAATGAATTTTTACCAAAAGGCAGTTTTCAATACAATTAGGCTTTTTCAAGTCAATGAATTTTTACCAAAAGGCAGTTTTCAATACAATTAGGCCTAGAATTAATAAGGTCAAGTGGCAATTCAAATGGTTCGATATCGATCGCGTCAATGGCGGATTCAACAAGAATGGGAGAATGCTATTCCACCGAGAATAAAAATGGGATTTTAATTTCACCCAACCAACCCCTATTCCCCCGAACCAAATGTGCTCTAATTGATTTATTTATTAATATTTAATAAATACCGACAAGAGATGCTTCAATGCCAACACAACAACTCCTAATCAATACATTAAATTTCATTCTGTGAAAAGAATCGAGTGAGGCCTAGAAAGTCTACGTACGTACATGCACTTGGTAGGACCGCAGCACTACCAGCTGGGCATTTTCATTTGGATGGACTAATCTACTTTGGAATGTTCTGGGGGCAAAATTCGCCTGTTTACCTTATTCTAACAAACTTATTACTTCGATCATTTTTCATACATTAACACAGACAGACAGCAAAAGATGTTAGGGCTGTCGATCTGTCAATGGGTCTTGGTCTAAGTTACGTAATTGGATCAGTACGGGTTCTTGTTGTTCTGACTATATAATTAAGGGTTAATAGCTGAAATCTCCTTGAAATTTGGTAATTATAATCATTTTGCAAGGTTTTATAACACAGTTGTAAGGTACACTCTTTTTGTTAGAATCTTTAACAAGAAACATGAAAATGTTCATGCAATTACAATTGAGGTTGGTTTTTACAGAAAAGAATAATACATACTTTATGAATAAAAATAAAAAAAGAATTTAAAGTTGTAGCTTTACTTTTAATCAATTGATATGAAGGGAAAATTTGAAAAATAAATCAATTTCAGAAAAGAGATTGAAAATATTTAGGATAAAGAAATTTGAAAATAAACATTTTGGTCAAGAGTAATTATATGGGTATTTTAGACATTTTCATGCCTCTTTTTAGATGATTCTAACAAAGGAGATCTACATGTAACTATGTCAGAAAGTTGAGTGGAGGTGACTGCAATTACCAAACTCCAGGGGAGGTTTCAGCAATAACCAGAAACTTCAGGAGACGTTTTAGCATTTTACCCTATAATTAATAATATACAAAGGTCTTTTGGTTTTCTTGTAATTTTTGTTATTTATGCCTTAATGTATAAATTAAATTTCATAGACAGTATAAATAGTTAAAAACACTTGTTTTATCAACATATAAAAAATTTACTATTTTAAGATTATCCAAATAAAATTTCAAAATGTTATTATCATATATAAATTAATTATACACCTTAAATATAATTTGGCATAATGGAACCACACCTGGTCCCAAAGAGACCCGACCTATTAACAGTTCTAAATGTTTTATTTTGGGTTTGTTTAGTTTTAGTCAGAATTGGAATTGGAATGACCTATTCCTATAGTGTGTTTAATTCAAATAGGAATTAAAGTAGAAATTAAAATCAACATGACTGGAAATCCATTCTTAAGAGTGGGGGAGGGAATGATCATTCCCTTGAATGGGAAATGTCATTCCACCAGGAATAGAAATAGGATTTCAATTTCACCCAATATATTAGATAATCTCAGAAAATGCTTTAACTGGATCTGGAAACTTCCCTGCCCACCTAGATAGATATCAATTATTTCTGTGGTGAGTTATTCAAAATGTCATTCCTGTTAAAATTCAGATCTTTAATATCCAAGACTAATCTTGTGTTTTTTGTCAAAATCATTCTGAGACTATTTATCATCTCTTTTTAAAGTGTGCTTTTACTTGATCTATTTTATTTGCATCTCCCTGAAATATCAATTTCTCTCATTTTCAACTTGGCAGGAATGCATCCTTCATCTTCAGTCTTTTCCCAGAAATAAACACTTTTTTGAAATCTCTAAGTTGGTTTGTTATACCCCTTTACTATATATTTGGTTTGCTCGTAGTGAAAAATCTTTCAAAGATATAGTTGTTTCAAACCTTTGGATTTTAGGAAAAATCAATACCATTTTCAATAGTCTTTCTATTAATTAACAGTGATTCTCAAGCTTTAACTCCACTCTCAAGCAATCATTTGACAATATCTGTGCAACCACATATAGATGGAATTATTTTCACAGATGCAGGGAAAATATTCACTCATGAATTTTGCTTTGGAACCATTCTTTTGCTTTTTTCAGATTCACGACTAGTGATACAAGCGCTTCAAGAAAAAGGATCTATCCAATGGCCTCTTTGGCATCAGTTAAGTCAAACAATCAGCCTCCTTCAGACGTTTCAATCTGTCAAATTGATTTAATGGCACTGCTCATCAAATTGCCTGTAAAAGTAAAATTATCACTCAAGAGTTCTTTTTGTTAGACACTTATCCTCCTGATGTATATAACATCTCAAACTTTGTATCTTTCTGGTTCTCTTAATGCATTTTCTCTTTATCATTAAAAAAAAAAAAACAATTGAAATTGGAAAACCAAATGCATGTGCTCTTATTGATTTATTTATTAATATTTAATAACTACCGACGAAAGATGTTTTGTTCCAACACAACAACTCCGAAGCAACACATTAAATTGCAGTTTGTGAGAAGAACCGAGTGAGACCTAGAAAGTCTATGTACACCTGGTAGGACAGCAACACTACAGGGCCATTTCATTTGCATGGACTAATCTACTTCGGAATGTTCTGGGAGCAAAATTCCTCCTATTCTTCAGTTTTTCTTCAGCTTAATATGGCCGTTCGAAATAAAGCTAGTGGGTTGGCATGGTCCTTCACTATAAATGCCGGCAGTTGGGAATGTGATGGGCTGAGATTTTTTATTATTTTTATTCTGTCATGAGCTAAGCCTGAGACGAAGTGGTAATTCGAACCTGAATGGCTGTATCTATCACAACCGTGTGAACTCAAAATTTGTGAAGACCCCAGCCGCACAGCGAGTGGTTGAGCTTTTGTACCTGTAGATACATCTTTATCTGTTTCTGATATTTGAAGAATATCATTAATTAACTAGTCAGAATCGTCGTTTCATTAAGACATTCCACGCGTTGCAACTTAGCACATAGATACAATTTAAGCTTTTTCGGGAGACTTTGGTGGTCCAGATATGATGGAAGCCGATTTTTCTTTACACCAGTACTGTTCATGGGGATCATGACTGTAGGTAAGGTCATGGCTATTTTAATATCGAGATGGCAACCTTTGCCATGTTAGGTAGAGTTGTTATATAAGAGAGCGACGTAAAGGATTCATAGTTGTTGGTAACAGCATAACGAAATTTTCTTTCATCAGTGCTGAAAGAAAGACAATATAATTTTGTAAATCAAAAATGACAATTGGTAGGAGAAAATTTATTTTCCTTTTCTTTAATTTTCGTCACCTTCATATGTATTTTACAAATTCATCCTCTAATATTGCAATTTTGCAACTAAAACTAACTCTTCTTACAGTTGACAGTCTGGGCAATGATGTTTGGTTTTGAAACACTTAGAATCTTTAAAAAACAAGTCAATTTTGTCTTAGTATTCCTAAATTATAAGATTGCGTTTGGAATCGGTGTAAATCATGAATGATGTAAAAATTTACAATGGTTTGGTTTTATCGGCGTTTGAGAGGAGTGTAAATAAAGATTAATGTAAAATTTCACTCTGGATTAGATTTGTTCGCATTTGGATAGAACGGAGTTTTACACCGTGAGTCGATGTAAAACCTCATCAAGCCTAAAGTTTTGCATTGGTTATCGATGTAAATATTACATCAATTTTATTGATATAAAACCTTACACTTTTTTATCACGGTTTTCAAAATGTAACGAGCACCTATTATACGGTTCAGTGTATAACATCAGCAGTATATTTTTACATTGAAGATATTTTACACCATATACAAACGAAACCTAAATAAACAACAAGTGTTTAAAAGAGTAGTTTTAGCTAAGAGTCTGGGACCCAGAGTCTTATCAATGTGATCTATCTACCATGTTACACAGAATTGAGTGAAAACTTTGTTAAAAGCGGGATATGTAATCCATTAGAAATGATAGAACTCGCATCCTCTGCATTCCTGGTGTGGAAAATTTTCTGCACCCACAAATAGGAAATTGCCACATCAATTTTAATTTTTAAAATCCTACTTAATGAAAGTTCGGGGGCATCACCAGAGTTTGATTTTTGTAGTTTATGGTGGACACCATTATAGTAACTTTTGGGTTGGGTGTTAGATAATTCATAATTGATAATAACTTGTGACATGTCTTAGGAGGAGCAATTTGAGCTTGTTCACTAAATTCATGACCTGGGGAATTGGAAAATGCAAAAAAAAAAAGGCTGAATCGTTTCTTAATTGGATTTTAATAGCCATTACCATTACCCAGATTTGTATCACCGTTGTGTGAAAGTAACTAACCATGAAGAGAATTATCAAATAACAAAAGATGTAGATCTCCTAGCAAGGTTTGTACCAAAGAGTTAGCATCCCTTGGGATGGCACCACCAGAAGAGCAGAATGAGAAAGGTTGTCTGGAACTTGAATGATAGCACTATTGCAATATCCAAGAACCAATTGCAGTGCTTCCAAACTTCCAAAGACGAAAAGCTTCTGCTTTCTTAACTAGGGAGGCCCGAGTCGTTTGGTTGGATGTTGTTATAAGATTTCGTTTATGATCCCAAATACATCATCCAAAATTAACAGAGTTGGAGGACTGATCACAAGTAGCATTGTGGTTGACTTTCAACCAACCTTCTGGTAGGGGACTCCAATGAAGATTGCGAGCATTTTAAACCCTTTTGCATTTGGAATTGGAGAGCCATTTTTAAAAAATAATTCTAGTATAGTTAATGCTTCACGATCCATCAGTGGCAAATCCTGATTCTCGAAACATGAAAACTATGCCAAGTTTTCATACTCCCTGTTTAGAACAGAGAGAGATGAATGAGTAGGGGAGTGTACGCCGGCGGGTGAGGCTGGAGTCTGGTGAACTCCAACAGAGATAGGGAAGGCAACAAGCTCAAACGTGATAAGAGGAATGGGCGGGTTAAGCCAAATTGAATTTTTTTTTGGGTAGAAACTAGCAAGAAAATATATATTAAAACTAGAAACAGTAGAACAAACAGCACAAGTTAAGGTCTAATTAAGTCTTGGTTGGCCATATCTTGGACCCACCCAAGGGGATCATGGACAAACAATCCAGACTCTTTTAGACCTTTTCTAGCTAGCATATGTGCAACAATGTTACAAGATCTATTTACATGATTAAAAGAGATAGACAAGTCTTCAGTAAGTAATTTGATATCCACGCACAGAATGTTTGCGTCCAAAGCTAGATCAAAGTGTCCTGTCTTCAAAGCCTGCACCAGAGTTAGGCAATCAGATTCCACTAATATGTCTTCTTCCTTGAACATACTCAAAACTTCTAAACTGTTGAGAATCACCACCGCTTCGGCTTGGATGGGAGATGAAGCTGATGATTTGCCAAAAACTGCCACTATCACTATCCCATCAGCATTCCTCAGCACTACACCAAAACCTGAATTCCTAGAACACAAAAAGCTCCCATCTACATTCAGCTTAAGCCTTCCTACTTCTGGTGCCTCCCAAAAAGTGGTACGCTGATTTCTAAAGCCTGGATCTTGAAGAGAAGAATCTCGCAATTCTGCTTGGGAAATCATCACTCTCTCTCTCGAAATCCTGTAAGATATAGCAAGGGTGACTCTAGGTAATGGATCTATATTTTCAAAAATTTTGCAGTTCCTAGCCTTCCAGATATTCCATAGTAACAGAAATGAAAAAGAAAGTAGTTCATCCTTTCAGTCTCTGTCTTTTAAGCACAAATCCAACCAAAACGGGAGCCATTGATTGAAAGAAGTGAAATATCCTCTCCTAAATCCCAAATAATTAATATGAGATCCGAACCAGGTTGCTTTAGCATGCTCACACTCAAATAAACAATGTAAAATGGATTAAGATTGTTGTAGACAGACTGGGCAATTGCTATCATTAGAGAGCTTTCTTTTGTGGAGGTTTTCTTTCACAGCTAATGCATTTTGTGAACATTTCCAAATGAAATTTCTTATTTTTGGATCAATTTTTGCTTTATAGATTTCAACCCACTATTTCTTCCCCATACACCCTATATTGCCAAATTCTACACCCCCAATTGATGGTTTGCTACAGTTTGAGACTAAAGCATAGTACCCAGTTTTAACAGTGAAGGGATGAGAGATTCATCATATGGATGGCCGAACCATGCAGGAAGGTAGGGCAAAATTTCAAAAATTTTCTCTCCCCTGTGAGAATCACATTCCCTGTTTTAGAAAAACTGCATTTTTCAAGGATCAATCTGGAACCAAGAACCGAACCAGATCTGAACCAAAACAGTAGGAGAGGGATATACCTTATATGAAGATGCAATATCTCCCAACGAAGGTGTTCACGCCCAAAGAAAGACTCCAAAGACTGCTCCCACTGAAGATGATAGTGGATGGTGGAGCAGAATCAGTAGGGTCCATCCAACGAACCGAATTCTTCAACAAGAATTCGATGGAGGCAGTGAGCACGACTTCTGATCAGCCTTTTTCCAAAGACTGATATCAAGACACCTCTTGATCGCTCCTACAAAGGAAGGAGATCGAATTGGCAGTATGGCGGCAACTAGAGGAAACGTAGGGAGAAGATGGCACAGTCACATTGTTGTTGTCTTCTCTCTGGGTGCTCTAAGATCTGATCTCTGAGAAGCTTAGGATGTTGAGGATGAACTGAATGGTTTGCCCCCTCCTTTTATGGCCTTAAAGAGAGCTCCTAATCTCATTATGAGTTTCCTAATTCAAATCTGTATTTGGATAAGGAGTTCTCTTTTAGAGATAAGGATAAGCCCTTATCTTATCTGCAGATTAGATAAGCTCTCTCCTAATCTCATTAGGAGGTTTCCATATCTGAATTCAGATCTGGACTCTCTGAGTGGATAGGGTTCTGCAGATTAGATCAACTCTCTCCTAATCTCATTTGGAGGTTTCCATATCTGAATTCAGATCTGGACTCTCTGAGTGGATAGGGT
>NW_010729324.1:404394-420526 GCF_000365185.1 Nelumbo nucifera
AGTCTCATAAGTGTCTAGTTTAAGGGTATTACACAGAAACACACCATAATAACATGCATCAAATATGTACTTTATTCATTTACAATAAATGTCATAATGTACATCAATCTGATTGGAGCTAAGGGCATATACTGTCTAACAACTCCCACTTGCACTTAGGTCCAATCTGGTATAAGCCGGAGTCACAGACTTTCCACGTGTTTCTCGAACACTTTCTGTGTGAGTGGCTTAGTCAATGGGTCTGCTACATTCTCCACTGATGCTACCTTCTAGATCAAGACGTCCCCTCTACCAACAATCTCCCGCAGTACATGGTACTTCCTCTTGATGTGCTTCGACTTCAAGTGGGCTTGTGGCTCCTTAACTTGAGCAATAGCTCCATTGTTGTCACACAACAATGGGATGGGTGATGTGCTGGACGGAACAACTCCCAATTCGTGAATGAACTTTTTCATCCACACGGCTTCTATAGCAGCTTCACTTGTGGCAATGTATTTGGCTTCGGTTGTGGAGTCTGTCGTGGACCCTTGTTTGCTGCTTTTCTAGCAAATAGCACACGATCCTATCATGAAAACATACCCAGATGTAGACTTTCTATCATCTAGATCCAACTGAAAATCGCCATCAGTATACCCCTGGATCTATAGTGAGCTACCATCGAATACCAGGCAAAATTCGTTTGTCCTTTGAAGGTACTTAAGTATATTTTTCACAGCGGTCCATTGCTCCTACCCTGGGTTGGCCTGGAATCTTCTTACCACACTCACTGCCTCAGCAATGTCAGGACGAGTGCACAGCATGGCATACATGATGGTCCCTACGGCTGAGGCATAGGGAACGTCCTTCATGCCCTCAATCTCCTCAGAAGTCTTGGGAGACATCTTCTTGGAGAGAGTGACTCCATGCCTGAAAGGAACATTTCCTTTCTTGAAGTTCTCCATGTTGTATCTCTTGACAATTTTGTCAATGTAAGTAGATTGGGATAATCCTATTATCCGCTTCGATCTATCTCTATAGAGTCAAAGACCTAGTATATAAGAGGCTTCTCCAAGATCTTTCATAGAGAATTGTTGTGAAAGCCATAATTTCACCGTAGTCAACATTCCTACAACATTCCTCCAAGATCTTCTTGTAAACACAGGCTCATCCGGATTCTGCTCAAAGTCAAACTTTTTGACAATAGAGTCAAACCGGATGTTCCAACTCCTAGTAGCTTGCTTAAGTCCATATATGGATATATTTAATTTACATTAGATGTGTTCCTGACCCGCAGCTATGAAACCTTGCGGTTGCTACATATAGATATCTTCAGTAAGATCTCCATTCAGGATTGCGATTTTGACATCCATTTTCCAAATCTCATAGTCATGGTATGCTGCTATAGCTAGCAGGATCCTAATGGATTTAAGCATGGCCACGGGCGAAAAGGTTTCCTCATAATCGATTCCTTCTTTCTGAGTGTACCCTTTCGCCACAAGACGAGCCTTGTAGGTCTCAATCTTACCATCGGGGCCCTTCTTCCTCTTATAGTTCCATTTGCAACCAATTGCTTTTATCCTAGGGGGCGGATCTACTAGAGTCCAAACTCCATTGGTTTCCATTGAGTCCATCTCAGCTCTCATGGCATTTACCCACTTCAGGGAATATATGTCCAACATAGCTTCCGCATAAGTCACGGGATCCTCCTCACTAGTCAAGGCTTCCACCAGGTAACTATCTTGGTTATAGCCAAAACGGACTAGTGGCCTGGATACCCGGGTAGATCTTCTAGGTTGGTCAATACCTGGAACCTGTGGGACACCTTCCACTGCTCCTGAGCTCTCCTTATCAAGAACTATTTCCTGATGATGAGTGTCCAGGTCGACTGCGGAACACCTTCTGCTCACTTGGATCATAGAATAGGTAACCCACAGAGCCCTTGGGGTAGCCTACAAATAGGCAACGACTGGTCTTGGATTCTAATTTGTCCACACTCGTTCTTTTAACGTGCGTAGGACAACCCCAAATCTTCAAGTGTCTGACACTTGGTTTCTTTCTGATCCAAAGTTCATATGGAGTGTTCAGAACTGATTTGGTTGGAACCCGATTCAGCACGTATATCGCAGTCTCTAATGCGTAACCCCAAAAGGATGTGGGTAACTCTGAGTGTATGAGAAGTGACCGGACCATATCCAATAAGGTCTTATTCCTCATCTCTAAAACACCGTTAAGCTGTGGTGTAGCAGGAGGATCCAACTATGATACTATCCTGTTGACCTTCAAGTAGTCCCTGAATTTGTCAGAGAGATACTTGCCACCTTGATCTGATTGAAGGGTCTTAATTTCTCTCCCTAACTATTTCTCGACCTCTTGTCTGAACTTCTTAAACTTTTCAAAGGATTCGGACTTGTGTCTCATTAGGTACACGTAACCATACCGAGAATAATCATCGGTAAATGTAATGAAATACACGTGCTGGTTACGAGTCCTAACACTCAGGGGACCACATACATCAGTATGTATAAGGTCAAGCATGCCCGTAAATCTTTCAGGCTTACCGTTAAATGGCCATTTCGTCATCTTACCCTGAAGGCAAGGCTCACAAGTTGGAAGATCTTTTGTAGTTTGAAAATCCAAAGGACCATCCTTTACCAACCTTGTGATATGATCAATACTAATATGGCCAACTCGGTAATGCCACAAGCACATGGGAATAATTGTATCACGCATTCTTTTCTTGGGGATATCAATCGACGTAGTTTTGGCTATGTTAGTTTCTAGAGAAGGATGTAGAACATAGAGACCGTTCTCCAGTTCCCCGTATGTGATGAATCTGTTGTTTCTTTTAATAGTAATCGTATTACTAAAGAAGACAGAATATCCATCCACACACAGTTTTGAGACAGAAATCAAATTTCTTCTTAAATTCTGTACAAAAAGACAATTTTTAAGTACAATGGATCATTCTCTAAAAATTAGTTCTATGGTTCCTATGGCCGCAGCTGCAACACTTGCAGAAGTCCCCAAGTAAAGTGTTACTTCTCCTTCACTTAGCCTTCTGCTTACCATGAACCCCTGTAGTGAGTTACACGCATGAGTTTAAGCCCCAGAATCAATACACCAGGACGCAGAAGCTACCAACAAATTGGTTTCTATGACACAAGATTCGAAATTACCTTTCTTGGATTCCAGGTATTGAGGACAGTTCCTCTTCCAGTGGCCGGTCTGTTTGCAGAAGTGACATGCATCAGATGTCCTGTCCTTCTTCTGCTTTTTTGGACTTGGTGGCTTTCTTCTAGGGTTTCTTCTTTGCCTTCCTCTTTTTCTTGCCTGACTTGCTAGGTTCAACAAGCATAGCAATAGCCTCATCTTTTTTAATCAGTTCCTCGGCCCTCTACAACATGTTGCTGAGTTCCTGAACGCTAACATTCAGCTTTATCATGTTGTAATTCATGATGAATGGATTAAAGGAAGGAGGCAAATAATTCAGGATGGCATCTATCTGGGTTGCGTGATCCAACCCAAATCCAAGAGCCTCAAGCTCATTGATGTAGCCCATCATCCGTAGACAATGGTCATGAACTTGTTGCCCCTTGGACATCTGTGCGGTCATGAACTGTTTCAAGACCTTTTGCCGAGTAGAACGATTCTGCTCTTTGTACATTGTCTTTAGACTGTCCAATATGTCCTTGGCAAGTTCGATCTGATCAAACTGCCTCTGTATCGGATTGTCTAGGGAGGCAATGATATAGCACTGGGCCAAAGAGTTTTTCTCCTCCCAATCCTGATAGTCCCTCCTACGGGCCTCAGAAGCCCTATCACCCGGACGCTCCGGGGCAGGGTTTTTAGCCACCTTGTCTAACTTCTTAGAAGTTAGAACCAACATAAGGTTACGGTACCAATTGGCATAGTTTGGGCCCTCAAGCTTGTTGTCATCAAGAAGATTTGCAAATTGTCCGTTTGCCATTTTTTGATAAAAGAGCAAACATCAGTCCACAACCTAATTTGATTCATGTTATCCACATAGATATGGCTTTTAATCTATGTTCCATTCCCATTTATTCATCTCTGAGATTTTTCTCCCATCTCAGTGACGGAGACTGCGAATTGTCTTTGGAAATGTGGGAAGCCACATAGGGTGCATGGAGCCAACTGTTTCAGCTGCATAACCCCACCACCTTTCTATGAAGGATCATATCCACTCATCATATGAGCTTTCCCTTTGCCCTCTGTTAGATAAGGTTCAATGCCATTTTAGGTTAAACCTTTCTGTCTAGTGAGTGCTCACCCATCATATTCGTGAACGCCAAGGTACCGTGAGAGTCTCCCATTTTGTGGTGAGGTCCTCCCACATCGGTCTATGACGCCCTTATCATCTTATGAAACACTCCGATAGATCCAACAGCAAATGGATAGCCCAATTTTATGGTGCATTTCCTCATTACTAAAGGACCCATCTTCATGCTAATGATGGAAGGCCTTCAGAGAGTTCATCATATGAATCTCCCTATCACATCCACTCATATTTCAGGAGGGAACAAAAGTTACGCCCTAGTTTAATTTAGGTCAAACCAAAGTGGCTCCCATTGACTTTCATAAAGCCAGATTTAGGTGGGCCCTAAACGGCTAGGGTTCCGCACGTATCCTTTTCAGGGGTGTGGGGCCCACCACTGAGGGAGATCATCCAATGATCTTTAGGGANTAAACGGCTAGGGTTCCGCACGTATCCTTTTCAGGGGTGTGGGGCCCACCACTGAGGGAGATCATCCAATGATCTTTAGGGACGCCATTGCAATGATGTGCATTCAGCCATGGTGTGCGCAAGAGCCACTATCGTATTTGCATGGGCCAAGTGCTTATGGCCCATGTACGTAGCACATCACACATCCATACATCACATGCAAAGATAGAATTGATCCAATCAATTAATATTTGTAAAGCCCATTATTAAAGCCCATTTTAAACCATAATATTACTGATTAATATTATCTAGGTATATGGGCTGAATAGCAGTTAGCAGTTCGGCCCATATAGCTTTCCTGCAAATAGTGGGCTTTTGTAGTTTTAACACCTTAAAACTGGGCCTTACAGGTGTGGGCTGAATTAAGTCTCTTAATTAACCATCAATCCCTTGACCCAAAAGTGGGAAATTAGGCCTGATAATCAGCCTCCATCGAACCACAGATTTGGTCCAACCAGTTTGGTCCAATCTGGTTCGAATGGGTCTAGGGTTTTGTTTTTAATTAAAGATTTAATTCAAGAAATGCTCTGAAATTAAATTACTGATCAAAGAACAAACAAGAATTAGTAACAGGGCTATTCGCACATCTCCAGCCTGCAAAACAAATGTCAGATCATAGTTTGCAGTTTCATAAACTGCAAATCGCAGACAGCGATTTTCATATCTGCGAAATCTCCTCCTTTGCGGCGCCAACTTCGATCATGAATAAAATAAAATAGAAAACCCTAGTTTTTCTATTAATATTACATCAGATTGAATCCTATACATTCAGTCTAGAAAATAAAAAAAAAAATTATTTACAGACCAGAATATAGAAGGAAAAACTGCAAATCGCAGGTTCCCTACGCCAATCAAGATTTCGATCTCTAGTTGTACGAACAACCCATAAATCAAGAAAAKMATAAAGAACAATTCTAAATAAATTCCAGATTTATAAAAATTAATTTCAGATCATTTGCCCTTTAACTAGGAACCAATTTCCCAGAAAAAAACTAATCTGCGCAAATCGGGTAGAATGCCTTCTACCCATTTGTGCAGGTTTAGATCTGATTTAATTTGGTTCAAGATTTGAACCATGGCTCTGATGCCACTGAAGGAATGAGAGATCTATCATATGGATGGCCGAACCCTGCAAGAAGGTAGGGCAAAATTTCAAAAATTTCTCTCTCTCCCATGTGGGAATCACATTCCCTGTTTTAGAAAAACTGCATTTTTCAAGGATCAATTTTGAACCAACAACGAAACCAGATCTGACCCAAAATAGTAGGAGAGGGATATACCAGATACGAAGATGCAATATCTCCAAACGAAGGTGTTCACGCTCAAAGAATGACTCCAAAGACTGCTCCCACTAAAGATGACACAGTGGATGGTGGAGCAGAATCAGCAGGGTCCGTCCAACGAACCGAATTCTTTATCAAGAATTCGATGGAGGCAGTGAGCACGACTTCTGATTAGACTTTTTCCAAAGACAGATATCAAGACACCTCTTGATCGCTCCTACAAAGGAAGGAGATCGAATTGGTAGTATGGCGACAACTGGAGGAAACGTAGGGAGAAGATGGCGCCATCACACTGTTGCTGTCTTCTCTCTGGGTGCTCTGAGATCTGATCTCTGAGAAGCTTGGGATGTTGAGGATGAACTAAATGGTTTGCCCCCTCCTCCTTTTATAGCCTTAAAGAGAACTCGTAATCTCATTAGGAGTTTCGTAATCCAAATCTGTATTTGGATAAGGAGTTCTCTTTAAGAGATAAGGATAAGCCCTTATCTTATCTGCAGATTAAATCAGCTCTCTCCTAATCTCATTAGGAGGTTTCCAGATCTGAATTTAGATCTGGACTCTCTGAGTGGATAGGGTAAGACCCTATCCTATCTGCTGATTTAATCCCAGATCCGCCCCCTTATTTAACTAGTCAAACTAGGCCAGTTCAGAATGGGCTTTAGGCCCAATAAGTCTATGTGCTCAAACTGCTTCCAACCTACTGCCCAGTTGGGCTTCTTTGTATGGCGTGGGACCCAAACATTGATCTACACATCAGCCACATGGGTTCGGCCCAGCCTCTGTTACAAGGCCTGACCGAATTCACTGAAAAGATAGTGAACCCTCTAAAGCCCATTGATGGGTTTGTCGAAGCCCTCAAGATTAATACTAGTCCCACAATAAAATATTTGCAGTAAAAGTGGTTCTAGGTYGAATCYCAYARGGAGCAAATCAATAATCTCTTAGCCGAATGGGTAATGTAATTGAGTGAGAGAATTTAAATACTGAAATTAAAAGAAAAGATGCCCTTGAATTTCGAGATCNTAAAGAGAAAGCTATAAAAGGAGAAGAGGAAGAGGGGAAAAGGGGTCAAAAACCTTTTGGGGCGAATTCCTTTTGGGGAGAAGAGAAAGATAGGCGCAAGAGAGGAGAAGAAAGGAGAAGATTCAAGAATATTCAAGAGAAGAAGAAGCTGATTTCGAATTTGGAGAAGAAGCCATTAGAAGAGATCAATCTAGGTTGTCTTCTTCCTTGATTTCTTCACAAGTGGTAATCGAATTTAGCTAGGGCTTTCATGTTTATTTTCTCCATTAATTCAATCTTTCTTGTTGTAATTGAATGATGTTTCATGTAATTTCAGATCTATAATTAGTTCTCTAGGGTTATTCGAATGGATTAGATTCAATTTTGATGTTTCTTGATTAGAAATTTAATTGTTAGAACTRCTAGMYGAATTGATCTTAATCTTTGTAATGTCTGAATTGCTTGAGAAAGAATTTAGACAATATCAATTCTGTTTGGCCGAACTGTTCTTCTTTCTTGAAGTTTTTAGATTGCTTGAGAAAGAGTCTAGAAATTCAGATCTGCTAATCAAGATCCGAATTGAGTGCAAGGTTAGAGATAACTTGCACAATTCGGTTGGTGATCATTCAATCTGAAATGATGCCCTAGAATTTCTAGATCTTAATGCATACATGGGGATTAGATTCTTGCTAGAGATAGAAGAATCATCACTCATGCATAGAATGAACATGCGCTTGAGAGAGGCTGTTCATTGCCTTGGGGTTTCACCAAACCAAGGCTGAATCCTAATCTAATCGAATGACCTAGAGATCTAATTGCTGAATCAATTCTGTGCTTAATTAACTTGTCTTGTCAACTTGCATGCAAGGTGGTTGATCCAATTCCTTATCGATAATTTTGTAGTTAGGATTTCAGATTTGCATTAGATTTACAATTCGGCTAATCAGATAAGAGTAGGCTGATATACTACTTGTAGTTGCTACATAAGTCATCGTGGGAAACGATACTCTATTCATCAATTTATTACTTGAGCGGCTAGTGCACTTGCTAGTGTAGCAAATACACATCAAACTTTTGGCGCTGTTGCCGGGGACTTATTGCAGCAATATTAGGAACTATTAGCCACTATTAATCTGATCTCTAACTCTATGCATTGTAGTTCAGATTTGTGTGCATTAACCTCTATTGCTGATCTAGGTAGTTCTCTTTTCCATTGCTGAGTTGCTTCATCTGTGATTGCTGTTTTTGTCTTAGTAGTGTAGCTGCATTTTAGTTCTGCATAGTTTATAAAAATAGTGTTGTTCCGATCTGTATACATTACTGTCATTACTGGAATCAAAATTCAGATATGAGCACATAGAGAGAAAAATCTAATATAGCTATTCTAGTTCAGTAGTGTAGCCGATAGATGTAGTTCTAGTTCTATACATTATAGTTCAAATCTGCACACACTCACCTACATTACTGATTTCTTTCCTCTTGCCGAATGCTTCTAGTTTAGGATTGCTATTCTTGTTTCTGTAGAGTGTAGCTCATTGATTCTAATGTTGATTTGATAGATTTCTGAATTCATTTCTGACTTGATTCAGTAGTATAGAATGTATTTTCTATAGAACATAGGTTGCAGATTTCATTTCAAGACTTGACAGATTTTTGACTTGATATATTTTTGATTAGTAGTAGGATTCAGTTCTGTATATAGTAACCTTCATTTATGATTTCTGTAGTTTTCTTTGTTATTGCTGATTTGCTTAGTTTTTGGTTGTTGAATTTTTTTCTGGATACCTTATAAAAATGGTGTAGTTTAGATCTGTATATATTAACTATCACTGCTGAAATTAGAAATCAGATCTGAGCACACAGAAAAAAAAATACTGTTGTAGCTGATTTCAGTTCTGTACATTTTAAAAAAAAAATCTTATACCTTCATTGCTGATATTCAGATCAGTGTATATTAATCTTCATTGCTGAAATTAGAAATTTTTTTTCCTTCTTCTGGCCGACTGTATATATATTAGGCTGCTAACCTTGTCCAATCCTGTATATCAGCACGGTGGGGTGTAGTTTTACAAGCAGACCTGAACCAGAGGAAGTCCCTTACGACCCGGAGATTGAAAGAACCCTCCGCATCCGCTTAAGAGCTGCTAGACAAGTTAGAGCTGAAATTGAAGAGATGGCCGAACCAAGGACTATGATGGACTATGCCAAACCAACCCTAACCATAGCTGCTTCAAGCATTGTAAGACCAACCATTGCTGCTAATAATTTTGAGATCAAACCAGCCATAATTCAGATGATCCAAAACACAATTCAGTTTTGTGGGGTGGTTCATGAAGATCCAAACTCTCACATAGCCAATTTCTTGGAGATTTGTGACACTTTCAAGCATAATGGGGTGAGTGATGATGATGGCAGCCAGGAATGTGCAGTCCGTGACATGTGATTGGTGTGGGGGAGGCCACATCAGCACTGAATGCCAAGTTGGCAATCAGTTTATGTAGTCCACAGAACATGTTGACTTTGTTGGAAACTTTGCAAGGCAGCAAGGAAATCAGCACCACCATGCCTTTAACCCCGGATGGAGGGGCTACCCGAATCAGTCATGGCCAAATCAGCATGGGCCGAAGCCCTTTCCCCAAAATTTCCATCAGCCGGAAAAGAAATCTAACCTAGAGGAGCTGATGACCAAGTTCATAGTCAGTGCTGAAACTAGATTTCAGAACCAAGAGGCTAAAATAAAGAACTTGGAGAATCAGGTTGGGCAGTTGGCGCAAATGATTTCAGCAAGAATACCGGGCACTCTACCAAGCAACACAGAAGTGAATCCACGAGAACAAGTGCAGGCTATCACTTTAAGAAGTGGTAAGGAGCTGCCGGAAGTAGAGAAGAAAGAAAGGGATGAAAACAAGGCAGATGCAACCCTTGAAACTGGAAACAAGAAGGAGGAGCAATCTGAACTGTAGCAAGCAAGACACCAACAGCCGCAAGTTCCCTTTCCCAATAGGCTGAAGCAACACAAATTGGAGAAAGAATTTGGTAAGTTTCTTGAAGCGTTTAAAAGTTTACATATTAATATTCCTTTTGCTGATGCTTTAGCCTAGATGCCACACTATGCAAAATTCTTGAAGGAGATGTTGGCAAACAAAAGGAGATTGGGTGAAGTGGTTACAGTTGCTCTCAATGAAGAATACTTGGAAATCCTTCTCAACAAGCTTCCCCAGAAGCTTAAAGATCTAGGGAGTTTCACTATCCCATGCACGATAGGCAGTTTAAAAATTGAAAAGGCATTATGTGATTTAGGAGCTAGCATAAACTTGATGCCATATTCGGTTTTCAAGAAATTGGGGTTGGGAATACCCAACCCACTAGAGTTGCATTGCAGCTAGTTGATAGATCCATAAAACATCCAAGGGGAATCATAGAAGATGTGCTTGCCAAAGTAGATAAATTCATCTTTCCAGTTGATTTCATTGTATTAGACATGCAAGAGGATGTTGATGTTCCTCTTATCCTAGGAAGACCTTTCCTAGCTACGGGGAAAGCAATGATTGATGTCCAACAAGGGCAACTCAGCCTTAGGATTCAAGATGAGGAAATAATTTTTAAAATGTCTAATGCCATGAAACATGCATCTTCTAGTGATGATTCTTGTTACATGGTTGATGTTATTGACTATGCGGTTGAAGATTGCTTTCATGTTAGTTGGTTGGCCGACCCCCTTAACCTTTGCATACAAGAGGGAGGAGCTACAAGAGATGAAAATGAGGAGATTCAAAGCATGATAGCATACCTGAATGCCAATCCACAATTTCAAGGGAAGGGATTTCTCAAGTTGGAGAGCTTGGACGGATTGCCAATACCAACAAGCAAGCTTTCAACCCAAGAACCTCCCACCCTTGAGCTGAAGCAACTTTCACAACATTTGGAGTATGCTTTCTTAGAGGCATCATCAGATCTACCGGTAATCATATCAGCAGCATTGAGCCCTTTGCAAAAAGAAAAACTGTTGAGAGTGTTACGGGAACACAAGACAACATTGGCTTGGAAGGTAGCCGACATCAAGGGCATCAACCCATCGGTATTCACGCATAGAATTCTGATGGAAGATGGCAGCAAGCCCTCAGTTCAGCCCCAAAGATGCCTGAACCCAAACATGAAAGAGGTGGTGAAGGCTGAAATCATTAAGCTCCTAGATGCTGGGATTATTTATCCTATCTCTGACAGTTCATGGGTGAGCCCCGTATAAGTAGTACCGAAGAAAGGTGGCATGACCGTTGTTCCGAATGAATGAAATGAACTCATCCTGACTAAAATTGTCACCGGGTGGAGAGTATGCATTGACTACAGAAAGTTGAATGAAGCCAGACGCAAGGATCACTTCCCTCTCCCGTTTATTAACTAAATGTTAGAGAGCCTGGCCAGGCATGAGTACTACTATTTCTTGGATGGGTATTCAAGTTACAATTCGATTCCAATTGCACCAGAAGACCAAGAGAAGATCACCTTCACTTGCCCTTACGGTACCTTTGCCTATAGAAGAATGTCATTTGGATTGTGTAATGCTCCAGCAACTTTTCAGCGGTGTATGATGTCAATCTTTTCTGATATGGTTGAAAAGTTCATGGAGGTTTTTATGGATGATTTTTCAGTCTTTGGCTCTTCATTTGGTGCATGTTTAAACAATTTGGAGAAGGTTTTTAGGCGGTGCAAGGAGTCACATCTAGTGCTGAATTGGGAGAAGTGCCATTTCATGGTGCAAGAAGGCATCGTGCTTGGGCACAAGATTTCACAGAGAGGTATTGAGGTTGACAGAGCCAAGGTGGAGACAATTGAGAAATTGCCACCACCAACATCAGTCYRAGCTGTGAGAAGCTTCTTGGGACATGTCGGGTTTTACAGAAGATTTATCAAGGACATCTCCAAGATAGCTAAGCCATTGTCCACTTTGCTTCAGAAGGAGGTGGCCTTTGAGTTCACAACTGAATGTCTACAAGCATTCTACATCCTAAAGGACAAACTGATCAATGCACCCATTATGATAGCACTGGATTGCACACTTCCATTTGAGCTGATGTGTGATGCGAGTGATTCAGCCGTAGGAGCTGTATTAGGACAAAGATTGAACAAACACTTTCAGCCAATCTACTATGCTAGCAGAACTTTGAATGGTGCTCAACAGAATTACACCACAACCGAAAAGGAACTACAAGTGGTAATCCTTGCTTTTGATAAGTTTCGTTCATATCTGATTTTGTCCAAAGTTATTGTGTATACAGATCACTCGGCATTAAGGCACCTACTCGCCAAGAAGGATGCAAAACCGAGGCTGATTAGGTGGATCCTCTTGTTGCAAGAATTTGATGTTGAGATCCGTGACAAGAGGGGCACCGAGAACCTAGCTGCTGATCATCTTTCCCAGTTAGATAATGCGGATTTAGAGGAAAAGACAATCAACAACATCCAAGAGGAGTTTCCGGATGAACAACTCTACTCCATTTAGATAAATTCATCACCTTGGTATGCTGATTTTGCAAATTACCTTGCTACACATGTTATCCCTCCTCATCTTTCATATCAGCAGAAGAAGAAATTCTTCTCTGATGTCAAATATTATTTGTGGGAGGATCCCTTTTTGTACAAGCTATGTGTAGATCAGATCATAAGGAGGTGTGTCCCTGAGGAGGAGATGGAGTTGGTGCTCCAGTACTGCCATGATAGAGAAGCGGGAGGCCACTTCGGAGCCAACCGCACTACAGCCAAGGTTTTGCAATCCGGTTTCTATTGGCCTACCTTGTTCAAGGATGCTCATAGACATGTGTCCGCATGTGATCAATGTCAGAGAGCATGTAACATTTCCCGGTAGAACAAAATGCCCCTCACTAATATTCTGATTTGTGAAATTTTTGATGTTTGGGGTATAGACTTCATGGGACCCTTCCCGAATTCTTTTGGCAATATGTACATCCTAGTGGCAGTTGATTATGTATCTAAATGGGTGGAAGCCACGGATTTATCCACAAATGACTCTAGGAGGGTAGTACATTTCCTGAAAAAGCTATTCACCCGATTTGGAGATGCAAAAATAGGGAGCTGATGCAAAAATACGGTGTTAGACACAAATTAGCTACCCCATATCACCCTCAAACCAGTGGCCAAGTAGAATTAGCTAATAGGGAGCTCAAGAGAATTATGGAGAAGACTGTAGACTCTGCTAGGAAAGACTGGGCAATTAGATTAGATGATGCATTATGGGCATACAGAACTGCATATAAAACACCATCGACATGTCTCCCGACAGGTTAGTTTTTGGAAAAGCATGTCATTTACCAGTTGAATTGGAACATAAGGCATATTGGGCACTAAAATTCTTGAATTTTGATTCATAGGCCACAGGAGTAGAGAGGTGGCTGCAGTTGAATGAGTTGGATGAATTCAGACTTGCTGCCTATGAGAATGCCAAGGTTTACAAGGAGAGAACTAAAAGATGGCATGATAGGAACTTGTTGAGACATGATTTCCATGTGGGCCAGCAAGTGTTGTATAATTCCCGTCTCCTGTTGTTCCCGGGCAAGCTGAAATTGAGATGGTCTGGACCTTTCACCATCACACAAGTTTTCCACTATGGACCCATAGAGGTCACCCACCCGGCACAGGGCACATTTAAGGTGAATGGTCAGCACCTCAAGCCATATATAGTGGGAGGAATGTTGCCTACTCCATCCACTTTATCCTTAGATGACCGGTGATTTCACTAGACTGTCGAGTTTTGGATGAGCTGTCATAAACTTTCTTGTTTGTTTTTTGCTTTTCTTATTCTTAGCATTTGAGTTTAGTTTTTTTTTCTTAGTTAGGATGTTAAATTGGTAGGCTACTGTTCTCTCTCTAGTTTTATGTGATTTTTCGCAGCTAGGGGCTTCCCATCAAAGGAGCTATTGTAAAATTCAGAATGATCTTCAAGGAAGTCCTGTCAACCCCTCTCCTTACTTGATATTGCTCTTCATGCCCTTACCCTCATTGCTGGATTCATTTTCACTCCCTAACACTAGGAACATTGAGGACAATGTTCATCTTAAGTGGGGGAATTAGGCTGTAGCCATGCACCTCACTCATCCCAACACATACAACATGCATGGACAGGCCGAATAGACTGAAATTCCCCCTAAATTATTGCTGTTTATTAGGTGAATTCTTAGAGGGAATACATTGACTCAAGAGAAATCAAGGTAAGTGTCTAAGTTTATTCTTGTGAATGATCCAAACTTATCACAATTCATGAGGTTAAGGGAGCTGAATATGACTTTCAGCATGACTGGCCCTAGCTACCTTCATGTGTAGAATGCACTTGATTGAATAATTGATGATCATTTGAGCTAGTTCACATCTGAACTGTTAATGCATGAGGTTCAATAACTGAAAAAGAAGAAAGAAGAAAAAGAAAAATAAGAAAATCCCCCGTGTGAGATGGAGCATAAAATGCACTCACACCAAAAGAAAAAGAAGAAAGAAGAAAATACCCCGTGTGAGATGGAGCATAAAATGCACTCACACCAAAAGAAAAAAAAAACCAAAAGAAAAAGAAGAAAGAAGAAAATACCCCGTGTGAGATGGAGCATAAAATGCACTCACACCAAAAATGTGGTTGAACACTCAGTTAGATGTAGTGAAAGATTTGAAACCAAGCTCATAGTAACGGTTAATTTAAGAGGCCAAGGTGCTGATTTGCATATTGAATGGAAGTGAATGTTGGAGCATGAAGAATTTCATATTCTCCCCTTCCTTGGGTCTTATGTATGTGATAAGAATGGTAGTTCATAGGAATGAATTAGAATACTTACATAAGTTTCCTGACCACTCAATACATTCTCATCCAAAAATTCATCCGATAAATGGTAATAATAAGGGGGGATGACCAGTTTATGGGTTATGTCTTTGCTTGAGGACAAGCAAAAGCTTAAGTGTGGGGGTGTTTTGATGTGTGCACAATTTACAT
This sequence comes from Nelumbo nucifera, assembly GCF_000365185.1. The sequence goes on from NW_010729324.1 coordinate 419,390, forward strand.
ATAAAGTCTGGTGTTTATGCATGGTTTTGATGCTGATTTGTGTGAATTCTTACCCCAATTGAGCTTGATTTCAGGAAATTGTCAAAGGGGACAAGTCTAGGGAAAAAGAGCATAAAATCATGCTAAAGGAGGCCAAATTGAAGGTGATACAGCCCAGTTGGGATCAAGGCCCAGCCRAAAGGTCAAAGGAGGGCTATTCGGCCCTTAAAGCCCATGTAGCACTCTTTGGGAGAGCCCAAAGAGAGAGCTCAACCGCAGCCTTCCAAGGGAGCCTATTCGGGCCAGCAAGGAGGAGGCCCATTTGCAGCTCAAGAGCAGCCCAAATTGCAGCACAAGAGAATCTAGGGGCAGCAACTTCTAAAAGGTTCAGGAGAGGCTAAAGGCACCAAACTTTCTAGATGAGAGAACTTTCTAGATGAGAGAAAGGAGCTAAAGAGAAAGCTATAAAAGGAGAAGAGGAAGAGGGGAAAAGGGGTCAAAAACCTTTTGGGGCGAATTCCTTTTGGGGAGAAGAGAAAGATAGGCGCAAGAGAGGAGAAGAAAGGAGAAGATTCAAGAATATTCAAGAGAAGAAGAAGCTGATTTCGAATTTGGAGAAGAAGCCATTAGAAGAGATCAATCTAGGTTGTCTTCTTCCTTGATTTCTTCACAAGTGGTAATCGAATTTAGCTAGGGCTTTCATGTTTATTTTCTCCATTAATTCAATCTTTCTTGTTGTAATTGAATGATGTTTCATGTAATTTCAGATCTATAATTAGTTCTCTAGGGTTATTCGAATGGATTAGATTCAATTTTGATGTTTCTTGATTAGAAATTTAATTGTTAGAACTGCTAGCCGAATTGATCTTAATCTTTGTAATGTCTGAATTGCTTGAGAAAGAATTTAGGCAATCTCAATTTTGTTTGGCCAAACTGTTCTTCTTTCTTGGAGTTTTTAGATTGCTTGAGAAAGAGTATAGAAATTCGAATTTGCTAATCAAGAACCGAATTGAGTGCAAGGTTAGAGATAATTTGCACAATTCGGTTGGTGATCATTCAATCGGAAATGATGCCCTAGAATTTCTAGATCTTAATGCATACATGGGGATTAGATTCTTGCTAGAGATAGAAGAATCATCACTCATGCATAGAATGAAC
>NW_010729324.1:435002-448878 GCF_000365185.1 Nelumbo nucifera
GACTTCAGCTTATGGGAATGACAAATTATCTTGGATAATCTCATCCATTAATATTCATTAGAATGGTTAGGTGGACCGAAAGCCCTAGCGAATTCAACCAATCGTTACATACTTCAGCATTGTTACTTCTGCTCTTGTTTTCCTGTTTCTGTTTTTTCATTAGTTCTTATTTTCAAATCTGAAATTCAATTGTCCAAATAATTAGGGAAGGCTGTAGTTCTAATACTTATTTTGTTAAATCCTCGTGGGAATGATATTTTTATACTACTTGATAACTACTGCACTTGCTAGGGTTATATTTATAGCTATCAGCTCTCTTTGCTGGTTTGCAGCTTGCCAAGGACCTCGGCTCCTTACATGTCGAAGCCTTCAGTGATTCGCAACTGGTGGTGAATCAAGTTAACGACGAGTACTAGTCCGCCACTTCCAACATTTCTCCTTACAGTAAGTCCCGCAAGCCAAGAACACAAGAGCCAACACCCTCTCTAAGTTGGCAAGCACCTCCGATGCAACCCTCAACTGCACTATCTACATGGAGAAGCTAACTTGGCTATAGAAGAAGCCCATGTACTTCCAATAGAGGCCGAACCATCGTGGATGGATCCCATCATCAACTTCCTACTGATAGAACAACTGCTCGACGACAGGAATAAAGCTAGGTGACTCCGACATCAGGCAGCCCACTAATTGTTATTTGGGCCTTTTAATCCATCATTTGTAACCTCCATTCCATACCATGTTTCGTCCTAATGAGTAAGACCTCCTCAATCTTTGAGAAATTGGCAAATTAGCACTAGACAGACCTATTTGGCCAGCGATGAAGGATCATAGTTGTCACTCGCTCCATTGAAGTATCAGTTTCATAGCCTACCATTGTTGTTAACAAAAAAAAGAGAGAGAAAAAAAGAGAAAAGAGAGAAAAAAGAGAGAAGAAGAAATAAAAAAAAAAAGCAAAAAGAGAAAAAACTGAGGCAGATCCCTTGTGATAAAGCATTTCTTATAATAAACCCCTTGTTCAACAATTCACAATTCTATCACGCATGCTTTTGAACTCAATGAGTTTTAAGGAATGATCCTTGAAGAGTGGATACACACTCTCATCTGATGCGAACTAGACATAGCTCATTTTGAACATGATTACTCTCATATGAGTTGAGTTTGAAGGCACTTTTGCCCTTGAATTTTGAATCTCTTCCTTCTTTCCATTCCATTATTTCATATCCATGTGCACTGCTCAATAATTAAATACTTGTGCCACGGTTTGAGATGTTTTGACCTTTCCAGTGGATACCTAGCTTCTATCTTGGCTTTTCCATCACATCATATACTTTTGCTTGCTTATATATTGGTTATTCTAAGCTCTTTTGTGCAAATTATTGCCTTACTTTTCAAAAATCCCTTAAAGTGTTTTTTCTCACACCTCGGTGTTTTGCTTCATGATTCTATAATTTTATTGAAGATTTGTCTGTTAAAGTATCTAAATTCCAAATTTCATTGATGATATTCATTAAAATTCCATCGGTCATGTCAGCCTCTATGCCTTGATCCCCGCGTCTGTCTTCTATTGGTCATGTTAGCCTCTAAGCTTAGGCCCATGTCAGAAATTCCGTTGGTCATGTCAACCTCTATGCTTTGACCCGTGTCAGAAATTCCATCAGTCATGTCAGCCTTTACGCTTTGACCCATGTTTGTTTTCCGTCGGTCATGTCAGCCTCTATGCTTTGATCCACGTCTATTTTCTATTGGTCATGTCAGCCTCTATGCTTTGGCCCACGTCGGAAATTCCATTGGTCATATCAGCCTCTATGCTTTGACCCGCATCAGAAATTCCACCGGTCATGTCAGTCTCTATGCTTTGGCTCGTGTCTATTTTCCGTTGGCCATGTCAGCCTCTATGCTTTGACCCATGTCTATTTTTCATTGGTCATGTCAGCCTGTATGCTTTGGCCCACGTCAGAAATTCCGTTGGTCATGTCAGCCTCTACGCTTTGACCCGCGTTAGAAATTCTGTTGGTCATGTCAGCCTCTATGCTTTGACCAGCATCAGAAATTCCATTGGTCATGTTAGCCTCTATGCTTTGACCCATGTCAGAAAACTCTATTGGTCATGTTAGCCTCTATGCTTTGACCCACGTCAGAAATTCCGTTGGTCATTTCAGCCACTATGCTTTGACCCGCATCAGAAAATCACGTTAGTCATGTTAGCCTCTAGGCCTTGACCTGAGTTAGAATCCCGTTTGTAAATCTCCTATCTTTGACCAACACTACTTTTAATTGAATAAATAGAGATGATATAAATGATAATAAAAAATTAGAGAAAAGAAAAAAAAAACAAAAAAAAATATAGAAAAAAAAGAGAGAGAAAAGAAAGAATGAAATGAATGATGAATAATACCTGAAACTCTTATTTTACATTATGCCATGTCAAAAAGCAGTTACTAAAATCTTTCAAAATGTTCTAAAAAAACTAAAAAATAAACTAAAGAATAATTGCTGGTGTTTTATGATGGTGCTTTGCAAGAATTTTGAACCTTGGTCTTAAAGAAGGATTTGTTTGGCATGTTTTCTTAGTGATAGATTTACTTTGGTTTAGTTTTTCATAGTTTTATCCTAGATCTAGTTTTAGCTGTTTTATCCTAGATCTAGCTTTAACAGTTTTATTCCTGCATCAAAAAATTCCATTGGTCATGTCAGTCTCTATGCTTTGACCCACGTTAGAAAATTTCATTGGTCATGTCAACCTCTATGTTTTGACCCGCATTAGAAATTTTTGCAGTTTCATCCCAGATCCAGTTTTCACAGATTTACCCTAATTCCGTAAGGTTTTTGATACCTATGAGGGATCCTTTTTCAAAATAAATAGTTTTCATATTATCAGTTGTTTTTATTGTTTTCTTTTACGGCAAATGTACCTTGATTCCGAAGATTCTTGATACCTAGGGAAGGTTACTTTGCCAAGAATAAAATGGTTTGAACATAATGAAACGGTGCTGCACGGGAACTCCTCTTCTACAACTAGCCATAAAAGATAGTACCCATTCAACTATCAAAACTCCATAATGGTCCTTAGTGACTAAAATGTCATAAATTGCAAATTTGGGCAACCAGATATTGTCTTATATGTCAAAGTGATAGGGCTAATTCTACCATCATTATATGGGATTTTACATCCTTCCCTAAAAGATGGTGTCCATCTTGCTGCCAAAACCCCCATGATGGTCCTTAAGGGTGGAAACTACTAAATCACAATTTTGGCCAGCACTGCCCTATTCGGTGTGTCTAAGTGTTAGGACCAATTCTGCTATCTATTATATGGGTTTCCTCATTCACCCATAAAAGATGGTGCCCATATGACTACCAGAACCCCCATAGTGGTCCTTGATGTTTGAAACTTGTTGTAGTTCTAGTTGACCTGGCCTTATCTTGCATGTCCTAGTGCCAAGAGCAATATTTCCATCTGATTGTCAAAACCCCTATAATGGTCCTTAACAATAAAACTTGTAAACTCACAGATTTGGATGACCAACTTTATTTGGTGTATCCATGTGCTAGGCTTAATTCTAGCATTTGTTATATGGGTTTTCACATCCACCCTTAAAAAAGCAATGCACATCTAGTCATTGAAACCCCTATCTAAAATGTTCATGTTCCTAAACCAATTCCACTATTTGTATATGAGTTCCCACATCTATTCCTAAAAGATTGTGCTAGGGGTGATCATCAAAAATTGAAAAGCCAAATTGAATGGATGAAGCCAAATTAAAAGTTTCAATTAATTGAACTAGTCGATTTTAGTTTGGTTTATATTAGGAGTCTATTGTTCATTTTTATAAACTCCACCAGTCGGTTTTTGTCCAGGGGAATTGGCATTCACATATAAAGGAGAGAGGAGTGCCTAACACCTTCCCTTTCTCCTCCCTACCTAGAAGGCCCTTGCATTGGCGTAGGAGTAGTCATTAAAAATCAAATCTTCTTTGAATTCCAAAACCGGAAGTTCCATCACTCCCTTTTCTCTTCAATGATGGGTGGCAGTTCTGGTAGTTCAACCATGAGATGAGCCACCTTTTGGTGCTCACACTAGGTGTTAGGACTAATTCCGCCATCCATTATACAAGTTGGCACATCCACTCATAAAAACTGGTGCCAATATGGTCACCGAAACCCTAGTGTGTGTAGGTGTTATGATCAATTATGCCATTTGATTAATGGGTTTTCTCATTGACCCATAAAAGAAATAAAGGTGATGGAACCTCTGAGAGTTTATTTTCTAAAATATAGTTTCATAGTGACTCCAAACCCAAGGCATCGGTTGAACCAATTTGGGTAAGACTTGGATGGGAGTAGTGATGCAAATGGATCATATTGGATTTGAATCAAGGTATATCCAATTCCAATCTAATACTATGAACAACAGATCCCATCTAATCCAAAGATCCAATCGGATCTCACAAACATTGATCGGAATTCAAATTTGATGAGGATGTCAGATATTCGGATCTGATCCAATCTGATTTAATGAAAAATTAATAAATTATTTAAATAAAAATAAAATATATCAATTTAAATAAAGAAAAAATACTAGTATCTTTTTAACTTTTTTCATCATATATATACATGTTTTTTATAAAACAAATAAATAATATAACAAATTCATAAAAGTGCAATTTAAATAACATATTTATAAATAAATAAATAACATATATAAGTGCTATATATATATATATAAATAAATAACATATATACGTGTTATATATATATAAATAAATAACATATATATATATATATATCCGTTCAGATCCCCTCGGATCGGATAGGGGGTGATCCAAATTCGATGCAATTTCTAATCGGATCCTATTATATGATCTGACCTGATTTGAAATGGGGATATTTGAATGCGTCAAAATTAGATCAAATCAGATCATGATCCAATCCATTTGCACCCCTAGATGGGAGAGAGAAGGGGTTACACTCATCTTTCTCCCATGTCTAATAGGTAGGGCCCACATGGGTGTTAGCACCCAATTTTTGCTCGACCTTTTCACCTTACCTCTTTGTACCCCCTCTTGCACTCCAAGAACATAGAAACACAACCATATCAACTTGAGACTTTCCAAAACACGAAATACCCTCCTTTGACACAATCTACAGGGTAAATAAGAACCTTGATCAAACATCATCCCCAGACTTGGAAAATAATAAATTAGTTACACATCAATTTTCAGGACTAAATTGCAAAGATCCACCATTCATCATGCCAATTTCCTTTCTAATGGCCTTGATCCATGCGATGTCCAAACTCCAACTCCCCAAAATAAAATCCAACACACCCATCACCTCAAGATAACTAGGAAGCAATTAGCCAACGAATCCCAACATGGATCTACAACAATCAACTACAAAAACATCAAGATCCCATTCCGATGGCCCTGAGCGATTACCAAGACTAACCCTATTTTTCTTAGATCAGAACCATCCACTTGACCCTTCTCTTTAATCCATGCCTACCCACCAAATTGTAGCTCAAAATTTCCCTATTGGACCCACGATCAAACCAAGATCCTATTTCAGCAAGTTTCATCAAAGTAGAGCTTATTACCTATTGTCCCAATTTTATTTGACTAATCAGACCTTACCATTATATTTGAAGAGCCAAAAAACCCCCCCATGTCAAATTTCACGACTAAACACCTCCATTTGACCATTGAAAAAGCAAGGTTCTAATTTGGGCCCTCTCGTTGATTGGAAAACCATAAGCTAAGACCATGATCTAAAATAAATCAATCAATCTACACCTCTAATCAAAGATCTATCACTTCCATTAGATTCAGGATGTTCAAAAGTTCTAACTTACCAAATTTCATCCCAAAATTCCTCCATTTGACCCTTCATCAAACAAAGATTCTATTCTAACAAATCTCATTGATCCAAACTTGTCAGCCATAGATCTCCATCATCCCGATCCTATTTGTCCAATCAGACCTCACCACTATGTTCAGAAACCCAAAATGCCCCAGCACACAAGATTTCATCCCAAAATTCCTTCATCTGACCTTTTATCGAACATAGTTGTTATTTTAGCAAATCACATTAACCCAAACTTGTCAACCATGGATCTCAACCATTCCAGCCCTATTTGTGTGATCAGACCTCACCATCATGTTCAGAGACCCAAAAAATCCTATTAAGCGAAATTTCACGACCAGACTTATTCGCTTGACCGTTAAACTAGAAAGATACCATTTCGATACTCCAGATTAAATTGCCACGTCATCAGGCCCAAAAAGCTCAAGATACCAAACAGACCCCTAATTAAGACCATGAAAAGACAAAATAGCTTTTAAAAGTTCATCAAATTTATGTTTTTTGCCATTGTCAGCCCCAAATACAGAAACGTCTAGCATGCCCCAAGCTCCCATTGGATGTACAAAACCCATGAAAACCACCCATAAATCGAAGAAAATGTTTCACCAAATACATAAGCTTGACTGGGCACCTATTTCTTTGAAGAATCTTTGCCTATTTGTGTGAAAAACCTCTGTTGAAGCCCATGCACTATAGCTGAACGAATTCAGACTTGACCCCCTCCCTTTCTCTATAAATACTAGTCTAATTCGAGCTCAAAGGGGGGAACTGAAGGGAGGGAACTTGAGAGAGGTCCCTAGAGAAAGAAAGTGGGGGGGGGGGGATGAGCAGTTTTCCCAACTTCTGTGATATACCCATTCTGCTTGTAATCCTGAAGTCCTTGAAGCCAAGCTCAAGCCCCACCCCTAGCCTTCCAAACATAGTACCAAAAATGCTCAGCCCAACTCTTGCATTACTCAAGTTTCATTTGAAGTCTTCCTAACTGCTGGAAATCTTTTGACAAGGTACATACGAAAGGTAAGTCTTTTTTTAGTTTTTCTGGGTTGCTTGAGGTTTTGAAATGTTGGAGAACCATTGCTTGCAATTTCTTCTTGACTGAGAATAGAGGCAGTGAGGTGAGGGTTTTAGGGAAATTAGTACCTAAGACCTGATAACATCACCTCAAAATTGGTCTTAGGGTAAATTGAAAGCATGTTCCTCCAGAGTTAAGGAATTCTTGCAACCATTTCTGTTTTTCTCCAAAAGAAACTGAGCCTGAACAACTCCCGTATTGGGCTGTTAAAGCAGGTTGGAGAAAGGGGTGCCTAATACCTTCCCTCTCCCAATCCGTGGACTTGAAATTTCTCGATTATGCACCTCTTCCATGGAAAACGGAATCACTATCAAAGACTTAAATCGAATCTTTCAAACCCAAAAATGAGGGCCCATTTCCTCTAAAAATGGTAGCAACTCCATCTCCTTTGAGCCGGCCATGAGCTTCCTGGAGCTCACAATGGGTGATTCCAAAGTAGCATGATCACAAATGCATAACTATTAATCAATCAACAGACTAATGGAAAGAGAGAACAAATCAAGAACAATTCATTACAAGAAAGCTTTTTATTATTTATTATTTTTTCTTTGTATTCCTTTTTTATTTTCACTTTTTTGTATATCTATTTATTCACTTTTTTTTTCATTTTGCATTTTATACATTTTTATTTATTTCTTTATCTACTTATTTATGTATCCTATCATATTATCACTATGGTTATTGTTATCAATATTATTATATCATTCATGTGATCAAGTTTTTGCGAACCATGAATCTCCAATGGTAAGTGATGTCACGCGATCTAGCTCCTCTTACGTGTCAGGTGACTCAGACTCTAATTCGGATATTTCCTTGTTGGGCCGAGCTGTTCTAGGCCAAGCTGAAGATGGCTGAGCTAGTTCTTGTTCTACAAGAGGAAGAGTTAGAGTGCCTGGGTGTCTTTTACCTAGGGAGGGCACTCCGATGCTTAAGTCAGAGAGTATTTTGAGAGTGTTTTAGAAAGTGAGAGAGCTTGAGAGCTTGTAATCACGCGTACCTTTATAGGTAGAAGTGAGTGCCTTATATAGGTACTGGTGGTCAGAGCCCTCTTACAACAGGTCTCCTCTTCTTGTGGAACCGTTTCCGCTTAGTTGGGCGTATTAATATGTCAGTTATGAGATCTACGCAGAGGTTACGATTTGCCCGAATAACTCTGAGGCATGTGGTGCAGTAGGCCGGTCTAACGGTCAAGGCATTAATGTTTCGGAGACCTTGGGATGGTAACGCATTATCGGGACAAGTCAGCGGACTCTCCTCACAGGTCGCCATTGATTCCTACAACTGGCCTAGTCTCTGAGATAGGTCACCGCAAGTTAGGGAACCTATCAGTTTGGCTCGGTCGAGGTGGAGGTCGGCCTGGGCAAGGTGCCTCAGGCTAACTTTCTGAGCTAGTTTGCTAACCCAGTGCCGAGGTGTTACTTGAAAGTCGTGTATTTCAAGGTGATTTGGAGGATCAAATTACACCTCATTAGGCGCTGGTTGAAGACTCCGATGTGATTGCCAGCTCGACTACTTTAGGGGTCGGCGAGTTGAAGGAACACCCGACGATGAAGTCAGCTAGGACCTGCACCTTTATCACTGGTCATGACTTACAATGGATATCATATTTGTTGAGCTCGATTGCCCACTTTGTTAGCCTCCCCAAGACCTTGGGCATCTGAAGGACTTGCCTCAGAGGTTGGTCGGTCAAGACTACGATAATGTGGGCCTGGAAGTAGAGTCTTAGCTTTCAGGTTGCTAACACTAGTGCAAACGCTAATTTTTCAATGTCTGGGTACCTTGTCTCAGCGGTGTGCAGGACTTTGCTTACGTAGTAGATAGGTCACTGAACTTTCCCTACTTCTCTTATTAGGACCAAGTTGACTACCTCGTCACTCGCGGAGTGGTAGACTTAGGTATCTTTTCAGCTCTAGTTAGCAAGGGGGTGAACTTAGGTATCTTTTCAGCTCCTTAAAGGCAAGTTGACACTCTTCGGTCCACTCAAAGTCTTGGTTCTTTTTTATTGCCTTGAAAAAAGTTAAACATTTCCCAACCGATATAAACATAAATCAGTTTAGGGCAGCTATTTGGCCAGTTAGTTTTTAGACCTCCTTAACTGAGCTAGGGGGTCACATATCTAGTATTGCTTGAATTTTTTTCGGATTGGCTTCACTACCATGTCGGCTAACAATGTATCCGAGGAATTTACCTGACGTCACACCGAAGACACACTTGTTTGGGTTAAGTTTTAAGTTGTATTTTCTCAAAACATTGAAAACATGGTCTAGGTCGGCGATTAAATCATTCAAAAATTGTATCTTAACAACCATGTCATCCACATAATATTCGACTTCATTTCCAATTAAATATGAAAAAACACTACTTACAAGTTGCTGGAAAGTTGCTCCAGCATTTTTTAACCCGAAGGGCATGACTTTATAATAGTACAAGTCCATCTCAGTTACAAAAGCAGTTTTTTCTTCATCTGTCTGGTCCATTGAGATCTGGTTGTAGCCGGAGTAAGCATCCATGAAACTCAATAGCTCGAACCCTGAGGTTGCATCTACTAGGCGATCTATCCGGGGGAGAGGAAAGTGTTCTTTAGGGTAGGCTTGGTTTAGGTCGGTATAGTCGATGCACATGCACCACTTACCATTGGCCTTCTTTACTAACACTGGATTTGCAATCCAACTCAGGTACTGGACTTCTTTTACAAAGTCCGCGATGAGCAGCTTCCCTACTTCTTCATCTACTATTTTCCATCTCTCTAGGGCTCGGTTTCTTTTCCTCTACCGAACTGGTCTGATTGTAGGGTCAACATTTAACTTGTGAGTTATTTATCTTAGGGTTTATGTTAGGCATTCTTTCTACCGATCAGGCAAAAACATCTAACTTATTAAGTAGAAAACTTATCAGGTTGGAGCGCATTGGTTCTGTTAGGCGAGATATACTATTTGAACTATTTTCTCTGGCTCGGCCTTTGTGACTGGTATGAGGACGGTTTCTTCAGTTGGCTGAGCTCGCCCATCTATGTTTTTAGATGGTGGCTCCAAGTCGATGTCGACGGCAATCTTGCACTTTGTCTTTAGGGTGGCTACATAGCATTTGCGAGACCCTAGTTGGTCGCATCGCATGACTCCAATACCTCTATCAGTAGGGAACTTTACAGCTAGGTGATATGTTGAAATAACTATCCGAATGGCATGCTAGATGGGTTGGCCTAGTATGGAATTATACGGGGAGGGAGTGGCGACCACTAGAAAGTTGTGATCAAACTGAACTATGTTAGGAGGCAAGCCCGCCTCAACTAGTACCCTCACCCAGCCAACAGGTTAGACCACTTCCCCACTGAAGCTGACCAGGGGTACATCGGTTGGTTGCAAGCCTTTTCTTTTGAGCTCCATGCACTCGAAGGCTTCTAAAAATATGATATCGGCCGAGATCCCATAGTCGACCAGGATCCTTTTAACCTCGAAGTCATTAATCAAAAATCATACCACTAAAGCGTGGTCGTATGGATATTGAATTCCACACGTGTCATCTTTTGTGATGTAAATTACCTCTTCTTTTCGAGGGCACTTTGGTGGACTGTCATTGTCGTGCTCAAGTTCCTTGACCGAGTTTTTTTCGGCCGAGGTGGTGCAACTGGCCAATATTGACCCTCCGGTGATCATGTTAATGACCCCCCAGACAAGTTGCTCTTGTTGCTGGTTCTTGGGAGCTACTTCTTGCTCCTTGCTTGTCTAAGGTGCCTCCCTTCTTTGATCTACAAGTTGGCCTTTATCTTTGATGAACTACTTTAGGTATCCTCGGTGAATTAAGTCTTCAATCTCCTTTTTTAAGTTCCAGTAGTTCTCTGTATCGTGATCGATGTCATGATGGAAGTTGTAGTACTTGTTGGGGTTTTTGGTGGCTGGGTCACCCTTCATCTTGGGCAGCCACTTCACATAGTTGGACAATTTTATTTGCATCAATATTTCTCCCCTTTTTGCATTCAAGGGGGGTGAATGTCTTATTGTACAAAGGTGTGGTGTCAGATCGCCAGTTTGAACCCTGCTGAGGTGTCTTACTTTTTCTTGTGGGTGAGCTGCTTCGCTGGCTTCTCGGTGACTTGCTTCTTTTAGGAGACTTGCTTCTCTTCTTCGATTTACTGCTACCTGCTTCTTCTTTAGATTGCTTCCTTTCTCTAAAAAATTCAGACCATGACCCTAGGGCCTCTTCTGCCTTGATGAATTTATCCACCATTGCGAGGAACTTCTCCATAGCGGTCAGTGGTTTTAGCTCGATTTCCTAACATAGGTCGGGATGACGTACGCCGTTCTTGGCTGCGGTGAGTTGTACTGATGGGTCTAGATCCGGGATTTGCAGATGTTCCATGTTATATCTTTTTATATACTCCCGAAGTGTTTCATTAGGTTTCTAGATTACATTAAGTAGGCAGGTCATAGACTTAGAATGTCTCTTACATGTTGCAAATTGGTTGATGAATAGGTTGGAAAACTAGTTCCAATTTTTTATGGAGTAGGGGCCAACCAAGAGTACCAAAGCTAAGCTTCTTCTCTGAGGGTGGTAGGAAAAATGATGTACATGCTCGCATCATCAGCCCCATGAAGCAACATCAGGGCTTGAAAACTGTCAGCATGCTTGAGTGGGTCTGTTGGACCCTTGTAGGTCTCGAAGGGAGGTGCTCTAAATTTCTGTGACCTCGAGGCTTGGAGGATTTCCAATGCAAGTGGAGACTCCTAAGTTATGAGAGGTTGTTCAGATGAAGCGCCTACCTAGCTAACTGCTTTTTTGTTTGTCATGCTCCCTGCTAGAGTGAGTTGAATTTTCTTTGTGGCATGATGGGCACGTCTTCAGTGCCTTTTCTTGAATCCCTCGGACGAGCTGGCGGCCTTGGTTCCAATGGAAGCCGTAGCTCAACTTGCCACCGGTATCTGGTTTTGATTTTGGTCAAGGACCACGTTGTCGACTGGGGGTTGGTTGTAATTGGCTTAAGGACTCAATTGGAGACCTAGACCTGACTGGGAACCCGGGTTGGGGCTGGGTTATAGGTGCCGATCTGATTCAGTCCGGCATTCTGTCATGGTACTTGCTGGGGTGGCTATACTTGCTAGTTCTACTATTGGTATCGAGGCTGGTGTTGCTGCTGCTATTGTTATTGCCCTCCCCATCATGGTGGCAAACTTGCTTTCCCAAAGCCTGAGCTAGTTTCTCATTCCCCATACACATTGTACCAGATCGTTGAACTGACACACATCGACCCCGGTAGAAGCCACTATGGGCTGAACCACAGGAGGAGGTGGGTTTACATTGTCTGGTACGTTGATTGGGTTCAGAGGGACATCTATCTACCCAATAGTCACAAAGGGCACTTGATTATTGTTGGTAGGCAGATTGATTGATAAAACATTAGTTTCTTAGTTTTGAAAAATGAAAAGTGAGTACTTAGCTTTTTGTAACAGTTTCCTATAGACGATGCTAATTGATGACGCACGATCTGGCTCCTCTTACATGTCAGGTGACTCGAACTTTGATTCGGATATTTCCTTGTCAAGTCAAGTTGTGCTAGGCCGAGCTAGTTCTTGTTCTGCAAGAGGAAGAGTTAGAGTGCCCGGGTGTCTTTTACCCGGGGAGGGCACTCCGATGTTGAAGTCAAAGAGTATTCTGAGTGTTTTAGAAAGTGAAAGAGTTTGGCAGCTTGTAATTGCGTGTACCTTTATAGGTAGAAGTGAGTGCCTTATATAGGTATCGGTGGTCAGAGCCCTCTTACAACGGGTCTGCTCTTCTTACGGAACCCTTTCCACTTAGATGGGCATATTAAAATGTCAGTTACGAGATCTACGCAGAGGTTGCGATCTGCCCGAATAACTCTGAGGCGTACGGTGTAGTAGGCCAGTCTAACGGTCGGGGCATTAATGTTTCGGAGACCTTGGGTTGGTAACGCATTATTAGGACAAGTCAACGGGCTCTCGTCATAGGTCACTATTGATTCCTATAGCTCATCTAGTCTCTGAGATAGGTCATTGCAAGTTAGGGAACCTATCAGTTCGGCCTAGCCGAGGTGGAGGTCAGCCTGGGCAAGGTGACTCAGGTTAACTTTCCGAGCTAGTTTGCTTACCCAACACTGAGGTGTTACTTGAAGGCCACGTGTCGCAAGGTAGTTTGGAGGACCAGATTACCCCTCATCAGTAAGTACCCTAATCTGCTCACAAGGAGGGTTGAGCTTGGAGTTTCTATTCTCCCTTTCAAGTTCCTCCAAAATATGTTCTGGTCCAAAGCGTTTAACCAAGGCCACTGGTGGGTGCCGAACCCAACCAAAGATAAATAGTCTTGCTCTGGGTTAATAATTTGCAGATAGTGATTAGCAAGGTCATTCTCCACAGGGATTGGGTGGATTTATTTCCAAGTAGATAGATTAAGGGGGGTTGTAAAGCTAAGGAAAACAAGAAAATAGTAGAAAATATCATAAAACAAAGATTAAATCGATGGGAGAAGGCTTCCGGTTGAAGGGACAAGTTCAGCTTTGATTCGTAGCATTGATCCTTGATGCAAAGATAGATTCATATGTTTATGAATAAATTGGTTATAGCTATTAACAAGCTCTAACAGCCAGCCTCTTCTCTTATTATTCGACAACCAAAACAAGCTCTTTGATTGCTTCCCTTATTAATAGGTAGTCCTAAACAAGCTCTGAGGATTTAACCTATTAATAGCATTAAGAGGGGAGAGACCCAATTCTGGTCAGCGATCTCACAAGCTCAAACCATTTAAACCAGATCATACATTTTCCTAACATAAATCAAAAACTTTTTTGCAATCAATTTATGTTAGTTGCCACCATGATCAAACCTACCAATATTATACGAAACTTCTTTTGCAATCAATTATTTCCATTGAATGAGCAAGGGGCCCTTCTTGCTTAATCAACAAAAATAATCCTCATAGTTAATTCGCAGAAAA
>NW_010729324.1:498251-511739 GCF_000365185.1 Nelumbo nucifera
TTGATCTTGACATCAGTTCCTTGTGAAGGGACTGAAAGGAAGTTGTGCTCACGTGCCATCCAGCTACTTGTTGCGAAGGATTAGGTTCTTGGAGAGAACACTGCTGATTCTGCTCCATCYTACACTRYGCCATCTTCAGTGGGAGCAGTCTTTGGATCCTTCCTTGGGCGTGAACACCTTCGTTGGGAGATATTATTTCTCCGTATCAGGTATAATCCTCTCCTACTGTCTTTGTTCAGATCTGGTTCGATTCATGGTTCATGAGTAATCCTTGAAAAATATGATTTTTCTAAAATAGGGAATGCGATTCCCAGTTGAAGGGAGAGAATTTATTTTGATATTCGCCCACCTTATTCCACAAGATTTGGGCGTCCATACGATGGATCTCTCATCCCTTCAATCTTGTCAATATAAGCAGATTGGGATAATCCTATTATCCTCTTTGATCTATCTCTATAGAGTCGAAGACCCAATACATAGGAGGCTTCTCCAAGATCTTTCCTGGAGAATTACTGTGAAAGCCATACTTTCACCGTAGTTAACATTCCTACATCATTCTCAATGAGTAGAATGTCATCTACATACAGAACCAAGAACGTAACCTTATCCCCACTGGATTTCCTATAAACACAGGGTTCATCCGGATTTTGCTCAAAGTCAAACCTTTTGATGGTAGAGTCAAACCGGATGTTCCAACAACTAGAAGCTTGCTTAAGTCCATATATGGATCTATTTAATTTACATACCATGTGTTCCTGACCTACAGCTATGAAACCTTGCGGTTGCTTCATGTAGATGACTTCACTAAGATCTTCATTCAGAAATGCAGTTTTGACATCCATTTGCCAAATCTCATAATCATGGTATGCTGCTACAGCTAGTAGGATCCTAATGGATTTAAGCATGGCCACCGACGAAAAGGTTTCCTCATAATCGATTCCCTCTTTCTCAGTGTACCCTTTCATCACAAGACGAGCCTTGTAGGTCTCAACCTTACCATCGGGGCCCTTCTTCCTCTTATTGATCCATTTGCAACCAATTGTTTTTACCCCAGGGGGCGGATTTACTAAAGTCCAGACTCCACTGGTCTCCATTGAGTTCATCTCAGCTCTCATGGCATCTACCCACTTCAAGGAATCTATGTCCAACATAGCTTCCATATAAGTCACGGGATCCTCCTCACTTGTTGTGGCTTCCACCAAATAGCTATCCTGGTCATAGCCAAAATGAATTGGAGGCCTGGAAACCCTAGTAAATCTTCTAGGTTGGTCATTACCTGGAACTTGTGGGACACCTCCCACTACTCCTGAGCTTTCCTCATCAAGAACAATTTCCTGACGATGATTGTTTAGGATGTAATCATCTTCCAAGAAATGGGCATTTCGACTACAGAACACCTTCTGTTCTCTTGGGTCATAGAATAGGTAACCCACAGAACCTTTGGGGTAGCCTACGAATAGGCAACGACTAGTCTTGAATTCCAATTTGTCCGCACTTGTTCTTTTAACATGTGCCGGACAACCCCA
This sequence comes from Nelumbo nucifera, assembly GCF_000365185.1. The sequence continues at coordinate 499,778 of NW_010729324.1, forward strand.
AATCTTCAAGTGTCTCACACTTGGTTTCTTTCCGGTCCAAAGCTCATAGGGAGTCTTCGGAACTGATTTGGTTGGAACCCAGTTCAGCATGTATATCGCAGTTGCTAATGCGTGACCCCAAAAGGATGTGGGGTAGCAGGAGGAGCTAGCTGTGATACTATCCCATTGACCTTTAAGTAGTCCTTGAATTCATCAGAGAGATACTCGCCACCTCGATCTGATCGAAGGGTCTTAATTTCTCTCCCTAACTGTTTCTCGACCTCTTGTCTGAACTCTTTGAACTTTTCAAAGGATTCAAACTTGTGCCTCATTAGGTACACGTAACCATACTGAGAGTAATCATCGGTGAATGTTATGAAATAAACATGCTGGTTACGTGTCCTAACACTCATGGGACCACATACATCAGTATGTATAAGGTCAAGCGTGCCTGTACATCTTCAGGCTTACCGTTAAATGGCCGTTTCGTCATCTTACCCTAAAGGCAAGGTTCACAGGTTCAAAGATCTTCTACCATTAGAAAATCCAAAGGACCATCCTTTACCAACCTTGTGATATGATCTATGTTAATATGGCCAAGTCGGTAATGCCACAGGCACGTGGGATTAATTGTATCACGGGTTCTTTACTTGGGGATATCATCCGATGTAGTTTTGACTAAGTTAGTTTTCAGAGAAGGATGGAGAACATATAGACCATTCTCAAGTTCTCCGTATGCGAGAAATTTGTTATTTCTTTTGATGGTAATTGTATTACTAAAAAGAACAGAATATCCATTCGCACACAGTTTTGAAACAGAAATCAAATTTCTTCTCAAATTCTATACATAAAGACAATCTTTTAGTACAATAGTTCATTTTCTGAAAATTAACTCTACAGTTCCTATAGTTGTAGGTGCAACACTTGCAGAAGTCCCCAAGTAAGGAGTTACTTCTCCATCACTCAGTCTTCTGCTTATCCTGAACCCCTGCAGTGAGTTACACGCATGAGTCAAAAACCTAGAGTTAATACACCAAGAAGCAGAAGTTACCAACAAATTGGTTTCTATGACACAGGATTCAAAATTACCTTGTCTCTTGGATTCCAGGTACTAAGAACAGTTCCTCTTCCAGTGGTCGGCCTGTTTGCAGAAGTGACAAGCATCCGATGCCTTATCTTTCCCTTGCTTCTTAGACTTAGTAGCTTTCTTCTGAGGCTTTCTCTTTGCCTTCATCTTCTTCTTGCTCGATTTGCCAGCTTCAACAAGCATGGCAATGGGYTCATCCTTTTTAATCAATTCCTCGGCCCTCTGCAACATATTGCTGAGTTCCTAGCTGCTAACATTTAGCTTGTTCATGTTGTAGTTCATGATGAACTGATTGAAGAAAGGAGGCAGAGAATTTAAGATGGCACCTACCTTGGTGACATGGTCCAGCCCGGATCCAAGAGCCACAAGTTCATTAATATAACCCATCATCTTTACACAATGGTCATGAACCTGCTGATTCTTGGACATCTGCGCGGTCATGAACTGTTTCAAGACCTTCTATCGAGTAGAACGATTTTGCTCTTCATACATCGTCCTTAAACTATCCAAGATATCATTGGACAATTTGATCTAATCGAAATGTCATTGTATCGGATTATCCAAGGAGGCTATGATATAGAAGCGGGCAAGGGAATTTTTCTCTTCCCATTCTTGGTAGTCTCTCCTACGGGCCTCAGAAGCCCTATCACCTGGACATTCCGAGGCAGGATTCTTAGCTATTTTGTCCAACTTCTCTGAAGTGAGGACCACCATAAGGTTACGGTCATAGTTTGGGCCCTTAAGTTTGTTGTCATCCAACAGTTTAGCGAATTGTTCATTTGCCATTTTTGATAAAAAGCAAATATTAGTCCACAACCTAATTTGATTCATGTTATCCACATAGATATGGCTTTTAATCTATGTTCCATTTCATTTATTCATCTCCAAGATTTCCCTCCTATCTCAGTGACGGAGACTACAAATTATGTATTTGGAAATGTGGGAAATCACATAGGGTGCATGGATCCAATTGTTTTAGCTGCATAACCCCATTACCTTTCTGTGAAGAATCATATCCACTCATCGTATGTACTTTTCCTTTGGCCTCTATCAAACAAGGTTCATTGCCATTTTAGGTTAAACCTTTCTATCTAGTGAGTGCTCACCCATCATATTGGTGAACGCCAAGGTAGCGTTAGAGAGTCTTCCATTTTAGGATAGGCCCCTCCCACATCGGTCTATGATGCCCCTATCATCTTATGAAACATTCCAACAGTTCCAGCAACAAATGAATAGCCCAATTTTATGGTGTGTTTCCTCATTACTAAAGGACCCATCTTCATGTTAATGATGGAAGGCCTTTAGATAGTTCATCATATGAATATCCCTATCACTTGCACCCATATTTTTGAAGGGAACAATATTATTATGCCCTAGTTTAATTTAGGTCAAACCAAAGTGGCTCTCACTAACTTTCATAAAGCCAGATTTTGATGGGCCCCAAACGGCTAGGGTTCCGCATGATTCCTCTTGGGGAGGTGTTGGGCCCACCATGAAGGGAGATCATCCAATGATTTTTAGGGACACCATGGCAATGATGTGCATTCAGCCATGGTGTGCGCAAGAGCCACTATCGTATCAGCATGGGCCAAACACTTATGGCCCATGAACGTTGCACATCACACATCCATACATCACATGTAGTGATAAATTTGATCCAATCAATTAATATCTGTAAAACCCATTATTAAATCCCATAATAATCCACAATATTACTGATTAATATTATCTAGATATATGGGCTGAATAGAAAAGAGTAGTTTGGCCCATATAGCTTTCATGCAGTTAATGGGCTAAAGCAGTTTTAACACATTAAAACTAAGTTTTATAGGTGTGGTCCGAATTAGATCTTGCAATTAACTATCAATCCCTTGACCGAAGAGTGAAAAATTAGGGCTGAGAACATCCCCCATCGAAGCACAGATTCGGTCCAACCAGTTTGGTCCAATTTGGTTCGAATGGGTCTAGGGTTTGATTTTTAATTCAAGAATTAATTCAAAATTATGATTTGAAATTAAATTACTGATAAAAGATAATCAAGAATCAGTACAAGGGCTGTTCGTAGATCTGCTACCCTACAAAACAAAGGTTAGTTCACAGCTTGCATCTCAAACTGCAAATCGCAGATGGGTGAACCCTAATTTGCGAAAATCCTTCCTTCAGCGCAATCTACTTCGATCTTGATTGAAATAAAATAGAAAAACCCTAATTTTCTATTAATATTACATCAAATCGAATTCCTATACATTCAGTCTAAAAATTAAAAAAAAAATTAATTACAGACTAGAATGTAAAAGAACTAGAAAACGTAGATCTCTTGCGCCATTAAAGAATTCGATCTCCACCGTACGAACAACCCATAAATCAAGAAAAATATAAAGAACCCTTCTAGATATAATTCAGATTTATAAAGATTTAATTTCAGATCAATAGCCCTTAATCTGGGAACCGATTTCCCAAGAAATCTCTTATCTGATACCACTGAAGGGATGAGAGATCCATCATATGGATAGCTGAACCCTGTAGGTAGGTTGGGTGAAATTTTGAAAATTTCTCTCTCTCCCATCTGGGAATCACATTCCCTATTTTAGAAAATTGCATTTTCAATGATCAATCTTGAACCCTAAACCATACCAGATCTGAAACCAAAAAGGTAGGAAAGGGATATACATGATACAGAGTAGTAGTAACTCCCAATGAAGGTGTTCATGCCCAAGGAGATCTCCAAAGACTGCTCCCATTGAAGATGACATAGTGTAGGGTGGAGCAGAATCAACAGGGTGGTCCTTCCGCAAGAACCTGATTCTTCACCAAGAATCTGATGGAGGGCGAGTGAGCATGACTTCAGATCAGTTTTTCTCCAAAAACTGATATCAAGAACCTCTCTTGACTGGTCCTACAGGTGGAGATCGAGCTGGCTATGACAGCAATAGTAGGAGAAGGCAAGAGCAGAAAATGGCGTCAGTCCAACTGGTGCGGTCTTCTCTCTTGAATCTATAATCTAATAGGTGAACTGGGGTTCACCCTTCTCCTCTATTTATAGCCGTAAAGAGAGGTTCTCCTAACCCCATTAGAAGTTTCCTAATCCAAATCTTGTATTTGGATCTGGACTCTCTTTAAGAGATAARGATAATCCCTTATCTTATCTGCAGATAAAGATCAGCCCTCCTAATCTTAGTAGGAGTTTCCTAATCCAAATCTTTATTTGGATCTGGACTCTCTGAGTGGATAGGGATAACTCCTTATCCTATTTGCTGATCTAAATCCCAGAACCGCCCCTTCTTTAATTAATCATACTAAACCAGTTCGAATTGGGCTTTAGACCCATTAAGTCCTTGTGCTCTCTTATCCTCCAAACTGTTGGCCAGTTGGATATCCTTGTTTGGCATGGGACCCAAACATTGATCTACACATCAGCCACATGGGTTCAGCCCAACCTCTGTTACAAAGCCTGGTCGAATTCACTGTAGGAAATAGTGAACCTCTGAGTCCATCACCATGGGCTCTTAATGGGCCCAACATTTACACTAAATGGTCCCTAGGTCAAGCCACCTTATAAAAACCCAAGGACTGTGAGCAGATGCAAGATTAGCCCATCAGGTATTACCCTCAATGGTCTTACACTTAACCTCTCAGCCCATAATGATCAAACACTGCCTGACAAGAGAGGACCTCTCCTTCGAATGCAAGGTACAGTGCTACACTCTCTACTCACATGGATCCCCGGAATTAAAACCTTTTGCAAACCTTTTGAAACCATAATATATATATATATATATGTATATATCTATATAAATATATTTTGCAAAACCAAATTTCAATGGTTGAAATCGAGTACTGGCAGTTTTGGTTTCCATCAGAGAGAGTGCATCCCCGATCATTCACTTTGTCCGACAAAGGGGCTGATCCTGTCACTATGATCACCCATTCAGATGAATTCTTGGACTGTTCCAACATACCCAGGTTTTGACCCCCTATAAGGATCTCACTGATTGGCATATCAAAGACAACCCAATCCGACACCTAGTGCAGTATCATAATCGAGTCTAGGGCTCAGGTGTAACATTCCAGTTTTGCCCATCAATCTCCATGCTCCAGGGCAATATTGGAATTCTGGCCCGATTTAGGGTTTCAAGAAAACCCACATTGCATGTACCTCAGGTCTCACCCTAGCAGCTGAGACAAGCCACCTCAACCAACTTGGCGGTACATCAATGTCAGCCTTGGCAGGATAAATCTCCCCAAATCTATCCAACGGCTGTGATGATTCTAAACTAACACGAGTCTCATATGTATCCTRTTTAAGGGTATTACACAGAAACACACCACAATAACATGAATCAAATATGTACTTTATTCATTTACATTAAATGTCATAAGGTACATCATTCTGATTGGAGCTAAGGGCATACACTGTCTAACATTGTATAGATTTATTTTATTAATGTGTTTCCATTTTGCATTTAGGCTTATCACACTGACTGTCTGTATTTTCTCTTATCACAGGTCTCATTCGATGTCGACCCTTCCACCGTGCTGGTCTCGCCTATTATCAAGCAACTAGTGGAAGAGCTGAGATCATCACAACCCTCCCAATCAAGTTCATGAATCTGCTAGAACTGTTGAAACTACTGGCATTGGTGATGTTGTCTTGGATGTTGTAGCGCAGAGAAGGACTCCCTAGGGATAGAGCTAGCAGAGTCGATGGTTCATCGCGAAGAGGCCTCCGCTCCTTCTACTGCCGTTGAGGACATGGCCCCCATCGACCCAGATACCTAGGCTGAGGAGGAAACCAAAGTGCTCATTGAACCAGGGACCTCCATCGAAGGCGTTGTTATGTTGGCCCATGCGTTTTAGGAGGATGGTCTCAAGGCGTCGCAATTGATTTTATTTCGCTCATTGAAGGATGCACGCCTTCATCGAAATGCGATTAAAGTTAGTCTTACAAAGGCTACTGAGAAGCTGGAGACCCTCATGGACGAATGTGGGTGGTAGCAGAAGGTGGAGGTGGAGTATGAAGCAAAGCTAAAGGACTTGGACAGATTCGAAGAGTGCAGGCAGGCCTTAGAAAACATCTATCATATGGACGGCCAAACCATGCTAGATGGTTGGACGAAATTTCAAAAATTTCTTTCTCACTTCTGCGAATCGCATTCCCAAGATTTAGAAAAACTGCATTTTTCAAGGATCATTCTCGCACTGAAACCGAACCAGATTTGAACCAAACAAAACGGAGAAATATACCTGATACAGATTCCCCAAATGACCTCACATAAGCCCACATGGGTTTGGCCCATCCTCTGTGAAAAGGATTGGCCGAATTCACTACCAAATACAGTGAACCCCTGAGTCCATCAGTATGGTCTCTTAATGGACCCAACATGTACAATTAAATGATCCTTGAGTCCAACCATCCTATGAAGGCCCAAGGATAATGAACTTAAGTAAGATATAGCTCATCAGGTAAACAACCCTTAATGGTCTCTTACACTTAACCTCTCAGCCCATAATGATCAAACACTGCCTGACAGGGAAGGACCTCTCCCCTGGCTGCAAGGTGTAGTGTTGCACTCTCTACTCGGATGGTCCCGACAGTTTTGGTTTCCATCAGAGAGAGTGCAATCCCGATCATTCACTTTGTCCAACAAAGGGGCTGATCCTATTACTATGATGACCCACTTAAATGAATTCTCAGACTGCTCCAACATACCCAGGTTTTGACCCCTAAAGGATCTCACTAATTCGCATATCAAAGACAGTCCAATCCGACACCCAGTGCAGTACCATAATCAAGTCTAGGGGTTAGGTGTAACTTTCCAGTTTTGCTCATCAATCTCCAAGGTCCAGGGTATAAGTTGAAATTGGTCCGAGTTCAGTGTTTCAAACAAACACACACTACATGTGCTTTGGGTCTCCTAACAGTTGAGACAAGTTGCTCCAACTTCTTTGGCATCACATTAGTGTTAGCCTTGGCAGGATGAACTCCCCAAGTTTATCGAATGGCTGAGAACATTCTAAACTAACACGGGTCTCATAAGTATCCAATTTAAGGGGTAATTACACAAAAAAATACCAATCATAACATGAAACAATTATGTACTTTTATTCATTTAAAATAAAAGTATCTGTACATCAATCTAATTGGAGCTAAGGTCATAAACTGTATAACACAATTCATGAGTACTTGTAACAATTGTAAATTATTTTTAACGATAATGGAATATGAATTTTTTCTTTAAACTCATTGTTTTAATTTGTGTAAGTTAAATTTTGAATGAAAACTGAATAGAACGTGAACTTTTGCTTTATGTTGTTATCTCTAATACTTTGATTATTTCATATCGAGGTGACTTTATCGCAACGACACCTGGCCATCGGCCTTTGTGCAGTGTTATTAGTTTCTAGCGTATATCGGAGTCAATCATTTTGGGGAATTTTCTCAGTGTTTTAAGTGTTTCTTGTACAAAATCGTTTAATATGACTTTGTCGTATGTTAGGTGGTTTTGAGTCTGGAATGGTACGTTGCAGAAAGTAGGTCATAACAAGGTCACGCCTCATATGACTCAAGCGCTTTTGAAAAGGAAGATTTCTAATTACTGAGAATCATCTTGATTTTTGGTTTTGTTGCCGAAGTAGTAGTGACATGCGAATTATCAGGCGCTTCATAAACTGTATCACGAATAATTATTAGTATGACCTTATCATAGATGAATAGTGTTATACTCGATGTTCGCAACGTCTTTAGGTGAAGAAAGTCTACTGAATAAGACTGCAATCTTGGGGTTGCCAGGAAATCTACATGCAATCCTGGGGTTGCTAGGATTTATGAGTGCACTTGGGGTTGCCAGGGTCTTCTTGGGGTTGGTAGGGAATAAGAGTGCAATCCTAGGGTTGCCAGGAATGTGTATATGAAAGACATATCCAAGGGTTACTACGTAGGTTGTATTGATCAAAACACTCAACTAAGAGTTATAAATTTATTATATTTTCAAAATATATGGATACATAAAGGCTTTATCACCGGAACTGTAAAATAAACTTTATTGCAAAGTGTGAACTGTTAATCATATGTATTAGGAATTTATCGCAAAGTGTGGACAATATCTTTGATACATTCATCTTTAAAGAAAATACATGAGACAGTAAAATCATATCTTGTACAATGTTACTCAAAGTAAGTCTTCAACCAGTAGTTGTTCACTATTTTGTCTTGCTCAACTTGTAGGTGCATAGCGCTCACTCAATCCCTCAAGGTGTAGGTGCATAGTGCTCACTCAGTCCCTCAAGGCATAGTAAACACTGAATTTATACTAGATAGATGCTTGCGATCAACCTATAACCAATCCTTCCTCTGCGATGAACCTATGGTGCATCACAGGTCTGCAATGAACCTACAGCACATCGCAGGTATGCGATGAACCTACGGTTCATCACACGCTCACAATAAACCCATTCTTGGCACAAGCCAAAGAAAACCCGGGTCAAACCTGTGATGAGGTTTACACGCAATCAGCCCTACAGTAAACCCTTAATCACTATGACACCCTAGTTTACTAAGAACTAAGCCCGGATGTTACCTACACGTGTAACTTTGAAGGGATGAACCTGACAAGGTGCCACACAGGTCTAATAAGATGTCGTCCGCCAGACGGTGATGTCACTAGCGCCACATCAGTTAAGTAAGGTGCATTAAGGGTAGTAGCATACGTGGGTTATGAGGATCTCCGAGTAAAAGGAAAGCCAATCCTTGGAAAGATACCCATAAGGACACGTGGCAAAACCCTAGTTGCACCTTTAATGATTGACAACACATCCAATATCCCCTTTCCTAGTAAATGACAAACACTTTTGGCTCCTTCCTTTCAGGATCTCAGGCTCTCCCCCTTAAATAGTGGTCCTTCTCATAATGAAATTGATTCAATCAACGATTATCCTCATCACTGATCTTCCATTTTGTTACTTCCTTTGCCCCCTAGCCTCTGAATTGGTTTCCCTACTCTCGGTCTTTCTTTGTCTTTCAAAGAGACAACCTCCATATCCTAGCCGCCACCTAACTTACAATAGAATCTCTGGTTCCATCTTTGATCACAGAGAATGGCTGCCCGTAGAATCAACCTTACACCCATCTTTGAAGAGCATGACAACATCCCTGCGAATACCAACCCTTGGGTGGAGAATCAATTTGAAATGGAGATAGCCAATCAAGATGACATCAAAATACTTTCGAACAAGGTATACGAGTTCGAAGCCCGCTTTGAGGCTCAGTTTGAAAAACTCAAGCAGATGCAAGAAGAAACAAGGAATGCCCTCCAGATTCTCTTCTAGTGATCAGTCCAAGCCAAACAGTCTCCCTTCACCCTAGTCACCATTCCTGTTGGCATCCCCACCAGTTGTCACGCCTCCAACCCAATTCCCGCCACCCCAGAGCAACCCAACAAAACCAATCCCACGCCCTCGTAGACAGGGCAACACCCCATCAACCAACCACGAATCTTCCCATAAGTAGATCTAGTAACAGAGACTCCACTCAGTAGGAATGAGCTAAGAGAATATGTCTAAGGACTAGAGGTAGAAAGCAGCAACCGAGCACAAGATTCTACCATCTTATAGAAGCCCTACTCTAACTAGATCCTATACAAGCCTTACCCCTTCAGGTACGTTCCTTCGTAATAGTGGCTGTAGTATGATGGCTAGAAAGGCAGCCTACAAGAGCACATAAGCAAGTTTGAAGACAGCCTCAGATCCTTCACTCTTGATGGGGATCTCAAGGTTTGGGCATTTTCAAAGTCTTTAATAGGCCCAACGTACACCTGGTTCGTCAGCCTCACCGCTAGAAGTATTGATTCATGGGGCGAACTGGCCAAGAAGTTCCAGCGAAAATGGTTCACCCTAGAAAGGAAGCTAACGATGGCCGATCTGAGGAATATAGAGCAAGGATCAGGAGAAGACCTCTTGGTATATGTCATGAAGTTGCAGAAACTAACTCACTCCATTTTCGACGAACATGCCACAAAGAAAAGCTTCATCGAACAATGCATGCAAGGGATGCAGCCTGCTTACAAAATAGGCATCTAGAATGTAGAGGTTATGACATTCAGTCAATTATGGAAGAGCGTAGAAAGAACGATGCGCACAATTAAGAACACCTCACACCATCCTGCACCATATGGAAGGAATGAAGCACATGCAGTTGATCGAAAGCCTCAGAACAACGGTGGAACCAATTAGGGGCCCTACTACCACAATCCTGCTCCTGGAAAAAGGAATGACCTGTAGATCCCTCTTCCTTTCTCCTGCACCAAAGAAGAAGTCATTAAGATAATGAATAAGCTAGTTGAAGATAGGTTGATCAATCTTCCACCACCACCAGTAGGAGTGGACCCAGAGAAGGATAGATGTGGCAGATGGTGATTCAACTATCACTCGTCACAACACCATGACTTGATGGACTGTTTCTCGTTAAGGAGATTGTTCATATAGAAGGTAAAGTTGGACGAGTTCATGAAAAGAGACCCAGTGCAAGTAGAAACTAACTCCCTCCTGACCCATACCCAAGGAGGAAGCGTCAACGTAGTAGGAGCAACAATCCAGTACCAGTCTGACTCACTGATAGAAAGACTTGAGCAAAGTCAGGAGCTGCAACAATTCTTCAGTAAGTAGGGAGCAAGCACATCAACAAGGAAGCTGGCTATCAGATTGCTAGCAGAAGTCTTCAGGTGCCCACTAGAGCCCTATCAACCTGATCGCAATAGTGTGGAGTTTACAACGGAAGACATGTTAACTGCCGACCCCCATCACAACCGACCCTTGTATGTTTTAGCAAGAGTGGGGGATTCGAAGTGAGAAGGTCAATGATCAATCTTGGGAGCTCCGTTAACCTGATCTCCATCTACACATTCACGCTGATGAACATATAGAAAGAGACTGTCAGAGGACTGCCAATGGGGATAACAGACTTCAATGGAAATGCATCTGTTACAGAAGGGTCCATTGAACTGCAAGTAGCGATCGGGCCATTTTCCATCACACAGGAATTTCAGGTCATCTTGGGGAGGACCACTTACCATGTCCTCCTAGGATGACCTTTGATACATGGCCTGACTCTTGTCCCCTCAACATATCACCAGTGCATCAAAGCCAAACAGAAAGGATGTGTGATCAAAATCCCAGCTACCATAGTCCCCTTTGATAAGTTAGAGACCCACTTGTAAGACACGATTTATTACACGGAATTGGCAAATGAAGGGGAGACAAGGATAGCCAAGGTAGAGGGACCGAACCTACCAGACCTTGCACAAAGCAAGCCTCCAACAACTACAAAAAAGAAAAAGAGAACCAAATGTGTGCGGGTAACTAGCAATGACGGAAAGAACTATTACACTATCGTTGCAGACTGCGATGAAGACAAGCCACCAGAAAATAAGAAAGCCATTCCTGAGGTATGAGTTGGTTTTTGAATTCAAATTATGATTTACTTTACATTGTTATAGAATGTGAGCATCAAGTTGTTCCTAGAAACATAGTGTAAGTTATGATTTCTTTCAAAACATGTTAAGTTTATTGGAAGAAATTGTTATAGAACCGTTTATAGAAAAATACATGTGAATTCTTTTTTTTTTGGCCAAATCATCTATTGATAACTTGAGTAAAGCAATCATGATTTCCCCTCTAACAAAACTCTAAGTAATGTTTCAACTAGATCTACTTCGTTGGATCATTTCTGGTGGGTGTCGAACCCAACCAAAGATAAATAGTCTTGCTCTGGGTTAATAATTTGCAGATAGTGATGAGCAAGGTCGTTCTCCACAGGGATTGGGTGGATTTATTTCCAAGTAGATGGATTAAGGGGGATTGTAAAGCTAAGGAAAATAAGAAAATAGCAGAAAATAACAGAAA
>NW_010729324.1:512369-526130 GCF_000365185.1 Nelumbo nucifera
CTCTCTTGGAGGAAATTGATGCCTTGGGTGCTGGTCCGCCCCCCCTTTATATAGATTTGGGGAGAGGGCTGCTCTCCAACTCCCTTAAGGAGATTATCCTCAAACTGGAAAGTCCCAGTCTAATTTGAACTTATCCTACCTAACTCTTATCTATTATCATTTTAGGATTACAATTTGAGAATTTAAATCTGATAAAACACTTTTATTGAGATTACATTCAACTTCTATTCTAATGGGACTCTTGGATCTTGAATTCGAACTGGGCTTCTTTAACAATTCGGGCTTGCTTCAAGACTCTTCTACGAAATGGGCTTCAGCTTGTGAAATGGGCCTTGCTGAGAAATTGCTCCAACTTTGGGCCCAAATTCGTCTTCGATGCGGAACGATTCTGCCAAAACCCAAAACATAAAAGTTGTGGGATTTTTCCTTATCTTTCCTATGCTTCTTTAATTGTCCAAATTGAAGTCCGGAATTGATAGTTATGCCCAGATCACTGATCGGTGCCGAAACTGTGCAAAATCATCCGATTAGCCTTGTTTTCTTCCAATCGCCTTGTTGCTTGCCCTGAATCGAAATACAAGAGTAATGAGTCCAATTAGGTACCAATTAAGTGTAAAATACTGAATATTGAGGGATAAAGATATGACAAATTTTATTCTCATCAATTTCTGAAAAATGATGTTGCTGTAATTTCATCATCGAACAATAAATTGCAACCTGAGCATAAATCAGAGGTACACCAATAAACTGTATTAGATTCATAATTACTAGAACACACAAAAGGAACATCGAGTAACACTTACACTGACAGGAGCTGAAAAAAGACACCTTAGAATATTGCGATGAACTATAAACACCTCCCAAGTGCATGACAGATTCCATCAACATGGTGGAAGAACCCTTAGAGGAGATAAACCTGGCAATAGAAGGAAAAGAGAAGAAACTTCTATATATATCAACAAGGTTAGGACCTGAAGATAGAGAAAAGTTGATCACACTACTGAAAGGTAAAGACCTTTCTTTATCACAAACCACTGAAACCTGTTAAAAGATTCTAATCTATGTATACTTTCACAGAGTTTCAAGACGTTTTTGCTTGGTCGTACGACCAAATGCCAGACTTAGACCTGGACCTTGTCAGGCATTCACTATGCATAGATCCCAAGTTCAGACCAGTAAAGCAGCCAAAAAGGATCTTTAAACCAGAAATAGCTTTGAAGATTAAAGAGGAAGTTGAACGACTCTTGAAAGTAGGGTTTACCAAACCCATAGTTTCGGCACCGATCAGTGATCTGTGCCTAACATGAAGGTTTTGATAGACTCAACAGCAGGGGACGAACTCTTCTCCTTCCAAGATGCTTACAGCGGCTGCAACCAAATCTTTAGGGACTCTGCAGATGCACCCCAAACGGCTTTTAGGACATCAAAAGGGAACTTCCACTATAAGATGATTCCCTTTGGCTTGAAGAACGCTAAGGCCACATACCAGAGGGCTATGACAAGTGTCTTCCATGACATGTTACACAAGGAAATTGAGTGTTATGTGGACAATATTGTAGTCAAAGCAATGAGGCGAGAAGATCATCCTGATGTGCTGAGGGAAGTGTTCAATTGGTGTAGAACTTTCAAATTTCAAATTGAGGCTCAATCCGTTGAAGTGTGCATTTGGAGTACAATTTGGAAAATTTTTGGGATATATAGTGGACCATATGGGGATACACCCAGACAAGAGCAAGGTGAAGGCAGTCCTAGATCTCCCACCTCCAGGTAATGAGTGCCAACTAAAAACCTTCCTAGGAAAAGTCTCATACCTTAGGAGGTTCATCCCTTGTCCTGTACATGCGGCGATGCCATTGATGAAACTAGTTAAGAAGTTTGTAGAATTCAAGTGGACTAAGGAGCACCAATAGACTTTTGAATAGTTGAGGGTTACCCTTGCTAAGGCCCCAACCATGTCACCACCCAAGGAAGGTCGTGCTTTTAGGATATGCATCACATCAGGTTTAGAGGCAATAGGATGTCTATTGGCACAAGAAGATAATGAAGGAGTAGAATGTCTAATATACTATGCCAGTAGAACTCTTAAACCAGGCGAGAAGAATTACTCTTAAATGGAGCAGCAATGCCTCACACTAGTGTTCGCCACACAATAATTCAGGCACTATATCTTGGATGAAAAGGTGAGATTCATCACATGAAGTAACCCAATTAGGTTCTTCATGGACAGACCTCCACTTTCTGGATGACTTGTCAAATGGATGATGCAGCTGAGTGAGTACACGGTATAGTATACCCAACCCAGGGCAATTAAGTGTTAGGCAGTAGTAGACCTCTTGGCCACTTTCCCCTCCAATGGTGACTTTCCAATATCAGAAGAAATTGCTGGAGACATACCCATGACCACAATAGTCGAAGGAAGAGAGTGGGTCATGACTTTTGATGAAAGTAGTACTAGTACCTCAGCTAGTGCGAGAGTCACCCTAACTTCACCTAATGGACAAACATCTGCTTACTCCTTCAAACTCCATTTCCCCTCTTCCCACAATATAGCTGAATACGAAGCCTTAGTTCTGGGTTTGATCAAGGCAATAGAGTCTAGAGCAAAGAAGATTAAAGTGATCGGTGACTCCAAATTGGTAATAGGCTAGCTCGATGGAAGAATGACAATAAAAGAGTTGACCATCCTACGATCTAAGACCTTGATCCAGAGGCAAACCCATGAATTGGATGTAGACTTCGAACACTAGAATAGAGCCAAAAACAAGTTCACTGATGCACTAGAAACCCTAGGGTTGAAAATTCAGTCCAGCAAAGACCCAATCAAAATTACTATCCAGACACATGCCAAACAATCAACCCTCACATTAGAGGATTGGGTAGAAAGGAAGGATGAAATCTTGAAAGATGATTGGAGGTACAACATAATTCAAAAATTAAGTAGCTCGACAATAGGCACACAAGATAGCAAAGTGCTTTTGAGGTTCCAACAGATAGACGGGGTAAGAACGAGATGCTTAGGGAAGAGAGAGGTGGAGGCAATCTTGAATGAAACCCACAAAGCCCATTGTGGAGACATCACCAGCACCCTATATAGAAAATTGCAAAGGTTGGAGTAATATTAGCCTGCGATGAAGTCAAACTTTGCCAAAGTACAGTGCGAGTGCGAAAAGTGTATCCCGAAAGTTGATAGGAGAGAATGCCTCATAGTAGGCAAGGAGGATTGGAGGAGTATGTACATCAACTACTTAGAAGATAGTACACTACCGATAAACCTAGAACTAAGAAGAAAGCTCCTCTGCAAAGCTAAGCGGTTCTAACTCCAGAAAGGAATATCATACAAGAAATCCCATATAGGAAAACCCTTGCGATGCCTGGTTGGCGAAGAAATTAAGGAGGTACTAGAAGTAGCCCACAGTTCTGAGCCTGTGGGCTGCTTTTAGAAAACAACACATTGCCGATAGACCTAGCACTAAGAAGAAAGCTCCTATCCAAAGCTAAGCGGTTCTACCTCCAGGAAGGAATAATATATATGAAATCCCATACAGGAAAACCCTTGTGATGCTTGGCCGGTGAAGAGATTGAGGAGGTACTAGAAGTAGCCCATAGTTCTGAGCCTGCCCCACACCAAGGATAGCTAGCCTTGTATAATCACATCTTGCATTTGGGCTTCTACTGGCCCACTATGATGGTGGAAACCCAAAAACATGTGCGTAGATGTCATAAGTTCCTGATTCACGCTGAAAGAATACACAAACCTGCCAATAGCCTTCATGCCATCATCACACCTTTGCCCTTCCACACCTAGGGAGTAGATCTCATAGGCAAAATCCATCCCCCCTCCAAAGAATTCTGTTTCATTATAGTGGCCACAGATTACTTCACCAAATGGGCAAAGGCTATACCCTTGTGGAGGATTTGTGTAGAGAATATAGCCAATTTCCTCAGGCTATTGATAGACAACTGCTTATCTATTAAGAATCAGGAAGTCTGTGACCTTCTAGGGCAATATGGTGCAAGGTTAGGAACATCAACGACGTACTACTCGCAAGGAAATGGACAAGCAGAAGTCACCAATAAGTCCCTATTGAGAATGTTGAGCAAAACAGTGGCCGATAATCAAAAAGATTGGTTAGAGAAGTTTTCCGAAACTCTCTACTCTTACCGCACCACCATTAGAAAAAGCACACATAAAACACCTTATTCACTAGTGTATGGCCAAGAAGCAATGTTGCCGATAGAAATACGGGTAGTGTCCGTTCGTGTAGCCTTTCCGATGAGAAAAAGGATCAGGTCAAAAGACATGGATCAACTCCTCACAGAAAAACTGGAGGGTATAGGTGAAGGCAGGGAGAAGGCATTGCAAAGATAGATCAAGTATGAACAAGCCCTAGATACAAATTTTAATAGATTATTCAGACCCAGGAACTTTAGAGAAGGCAATAAGGTACTCAAGACAGCATTGAACGTTAGCTAGGGCAATTCTGCTAGAAAATTCGCCCCAACACAGGAAGGCCCATATATGATCAAAGAGGCTCACTCATCTGGCTACTATGTATTAAGAACTATAGATACAAGAGAATAGGATGAAGCAATAAATGTCTATCGGTTGAAACCTTACTTCGAGTAGTATTGCACAAGATGCAATTCTACTGTCTCATGTATTTTCTTTAAATATAAATGTATCAAAGATATTATACAAGTTTTCCTTTCTTGCTGAGCATTTTTATGAGATTGTACTTTGCTTATAAATAAATACGATGAGTTCCTGATGCATATGTTAATAATTCACGCCTTGTGATAAAGTTTCTTTTTTTCTTAGTTCCAGCAAAAAAGCCCTAATGTGTCCATGTATATAATCAACTGGTAACTATTTGTTGTTACAATGCTTTGATAAATATAACTTGCGTACTAACCCTTGAATATGTATGTCATATACTCTTATCACTTGGCAATCCCAGGATTGCGCTCTTATTCCCCAGCAACCCCAAGAAGGCCTTGGCAAACCCAAGTGCACTCTCTTATCTCCTGGCAATCCCAGGACTACACTCTTATTCCCTGTCAACCCCAGGAAGGCCGTAACAACCCCAGGTGGGCTCTCTTCTCTCTTGGAAACCCTAGGATTGCACTCTTATTCCCCGGCAACCCCGGTAAGGCCCTAGAAACCCCAGGCGCACTCACATCCCTGGAAACCCCAGGTAGGCCTTGGCAATCCTAGGCACACTTAGATTTCCTTAGAAACCCCGTGAAGGCCCTCACAACCCCAGGCATGCTCACATTCCCAAGCAACAACAGGATGGCTCTGGCAACCCTAGGTGTGCTCAGATTTCTCTGGCAACCCCAGGAAGGCCCTGGCAACCCTAGGCACGCTCACATTTCCTAGCAACCCCAGGAAGGCCTTGACAATCCCTAGTGCACTCAGTTTCCCCAACAATCCCATGATGACCTTGTCAACCCCAAGTACACTCAGTTTCCCTGGCAACCCCGGGAAGGTCCTAGCAAACCCAAGCATGCTCACATCCCCTGGCAACCCCAAGTGCATTCAGTTTCCTCAGCAAACCCGTGAAGGCCCTGGCAACCCCAAGCATGCTCATTTCACCTAGCAACCCCAGGCTTGCACTCAGTTTCCCTAGCAACCCTAGGAAGTCCCTGACAACCCCAAGCGTGCTCATTTCACCTAGCAACCCCAGGTGCGTTCACATTCCCTGACACCCTAGGGAGACTTCAACAACATTAGGTATGATTCCTATCTAGTTTATAAATGCAGATGCTTTATCTAACTTACAAATGCAATGGTCTAAGGGGGAACAAACTCCACTCATTCCATACATTAACGATAACACTTTGCTGAAGGGCCTCACCCTTTCAAGGCACAACAACTATCGATCCTTGCATGGGTAGCGAAACTACATTTCCCTACATAGTAATTCAAACCTCCCTTTCTATGAACATGTTAATTATCTACTTATTTACATAATGTCATTTGGGATAACTCCTTCACACTGGATAGTATCTAGGATGTTGGAATAACACTGTTCATTTTCTTCACTAATGACCCGTGATATGGTTCACTATGCCTGTGCTAATACTTGATTGCAACAGAGTCCAACGAGCGCTCGACTCTAAAATACTTGAATTCTATTATTTCTAATGATTACCTAAAAACCTGTGAAGTCCCTTCCAATGTTAGTGGAAACTTGTAAATTTCTTTCTTCTCAATGACATTTAACACTTGCATCGAGCCTCCAAACTAAGGGGCATTCACACCCATTGGCAGCCCCAGGGATGATTCTGCGACATTAGGTATGCTCTTTTCCTATTATAGATACTTAGTTCAACTATAGTTTCCTCAAAAGAAGACAAAAAAACTCATCATGAAAGGAAACAGAGGACTCAGTCTCGAGCCTTAACCATATCACTCACGTAGAGACTTATTTTCGCTATGCGTATGTCAAGTTCACATTATGGAGAGCTAACCTTATCACAACCAACATCGTGCCGGGAAATGGTACTAATGATATGCAATCTGGTCGCTCCCTCATGTCAAGTGACTAAGCTTGAACAAGAGTCCAATCTGGTAGGGCCGAATTGTGTTGCCGTGCTGTTATCTGAGTGTCCGAGCTGAAAACAAGTTGCAAGGAAGAGATGGTGAGAGTGCCTGGGTAGGTTTTACCCAGGAGAACACTCCGATCCTTAAGTCAGTATGGGAATTCTCATGAGAATGTATAAGGGAACTTAAGTGCTTTAGTACGCATACCTTTCTGGGTGGATTTGGACATCTTATATAGGCTCCTAGACTCAAAGGGTTTAGGGTAACTATCTTGAGCTCATTGTGGAGTTGTTCCCCTATTTTTAGGCACATTAAGGTGT
Organism: Nelumbo nucifera; assembly: GCF_000365185.1. The sequence continues at coordinate 519,237 of NW_010729324.1, forward strand.
CAGTTGAGAGATCTTCATGGGAGTTACGATTCATTCATGTAGAATCTGGCACATGACACTTAACCATTCTAATGGTCATGCTATTGGCGCCTTTGGTAGTGAGTTGCTAGGGACTGTTAGTGAACTCTTCCTCGTAGGTCGCCTTAGTTACTCTCAGCTCAGTTGGCTCCTAGGACAGCTCATCATAATCTTATGGGTATGCCAGCTCGGCCTTACCGAGCTGTACTAGGAACTATTGGGTTGGTTAGCAAGCTCCTTAGCAGGTCACCTTAAGTCCCTACAACTCGACTGACTCCTAGGATAACTCGCCATAATCCTACGCGGTCAACTAGTTTGGTCTCGCCGAGTAGTACCTTTATCGTAAGGCTTTCTGAGTTGGGTCCTAGCCTCCTATGTGTCTTCAACAAAGCCCTTTGTGGATCTCATGTAACACCCGATCTACCTCATTTCGGTGCAGGCTTCATAGATTTGGTAGAGTGAAGGATCTTTTGTAGAGCTGCTCGCCTACTATCACATAGCAAGCTGCTTGTCCTTCTATCCTCCGAGTTGCATTTCATTCTTTTGGCAATATGCCTTGTCGAAGGTTGGATCTATCCAACTCGGCTCTGTAGTACTTGAAAGATCTTCTATAGAGCTACTCGCTTACTATCACGTAGCGAGTTGCTTGTCATTCTCGTTCTATGAGCCAAGCTGCATTTCGTTCTTTTGGCAATATGCCTTGTTGAAGGTTGGATCTATCTAGCTCGGATTTGTAGTACGTGAAATATCTTTTGTAGAGCTGCTCGCCTGCTGTCACGTAGTTAGCTACTTGTCATTCTATGAGCCGAGCTGATTTTCATTCTTTTGGCAATATTCCTTGTCGAAGGTTGGATCTATCTAGCTCGGCTCTGTATCTATTATGTGGGCATCCTCTTTTGCCCCCTTTTCTATAGATGGGCGAGGCAGCTCTTCTATGTAAATTGTTCTTTTTGTTGAGTTAATCATGCTCACAAGTTTGGAAAGGGCATCAACCTCTGTATTTTCTGATCTCGGTATTTGATGGAGAGGAGTTCTCTCACCTTGGCCAAGTAGGCCGATGAGTTGTTTGTCATTGCACACTACAAGGTGTTTGGCTCCTACTTCCTATGATAGTGTCAAGCTAGCCARCAATGCTTCATATTCGGCCTCATTGTTAGAAGCTCGGAATTGAAACTAGAGCGCATACTCCAGCTTTACTTCACTAGGTCCATAGAGTATTAACCCAGCTTCGCTCCCCCTTGGTTGGACGAGCCATCCACATGAAGTATCCAGGGCTCCTTCTCCCGCTCCGCTATCTTGCGAGCTGGGAGTGGTGTCGTGCTGGATGAAGCTTTCGATCTTTTATGAAGTCTGCTAGGACATGATCTTTTATTGTTGGCCACGGCTTGTATCGGATGTCATATTCATTAAGCTCTATTGCCCATTTTGTTAGTCTCCCCAAGACCTCAACTTTCTGAAGGACCTGCTTCAAAGGTCGATTGGTCAAAACTATAATGGTATGGGCCTAGAAATATGGTCTTACCTTTCAGGCAGCTAGCACTAGTGCAAAGGCGAGCTTCTTTATGTTGGGGTATCTCATTTCCGCTATATGCATGACCTTGCTGACGTAGTAGACAAGTCACTATGTCTTATCTACTTCTCTTACTAGGACCAAGCAAACCACCTCGTCACTTGCAGAGAGGTAGAGTTTAAGCTCGTCCTCAGTCTCAAGTTTGGTTAACAGTAGAGGTTAACTAAGTTTGGTTAACAGTAGAGGTGGAGTGGCATGTCGTTGAGTCGAGCCTCGAGGTGGCAACCTGTTTTTTCTTCTTGGCGAGTTGTTGTGCCTACTCCAAGGCGACCTACTTTTTCTTCATGGATAACTGTTGCGCCTACTTCGAGGTGACCTATTTTTTCTTCGTGGTGAACTGTTGCACTTGTTCTGAGGCAACTTGCTTTTTCTTTGAGATTTACTTCTATTCTTTTTCTCGCTGCTGCTTGTCCCTTTCTTATTGTTCACTTTACCTCATGATGCTTCCCTGGTCAGAGTGGGCTGGATTCCTTTTTTTTTAGCATGGTGAGTATCCCTTCCATGCTTTTCTTGGTCCCCGTGGATGAGCTGGCGAACTCAATCCCAAGAGGAACTGTAGCTTTTCTCTCCAATAGTAGTTGGTTGTTGTCGAGGGCTGCATTGTTGATGGGAGGCTGGTTGTTCGGGTCGTTCTACTACTGATTGTTCTGTTGTTGTTGGTCATTCTACTATTGGTTGTTCTCCCATGCCTACATTTGATTGTCATAGGGGGGTTCTCAACGTTCATCTCGGATGTTCTTGCCCCCTAGTGATTGATTCTTCATTCTTGATGTTAGTGCTGCTCAAAAATGTCAATGAGTTAATAGAAATGGAAATTAGAAGGTGAAAACTCAACTTTCTAGAAGGGGAGAACTTAGCTTTTTGTAGTGGTTTCCCATAGACGACGCCAATTGATGATGAACAATCTGGTTGCTCCCTTGTGTTAAGTGACTAGGCTCGAACAAGAGTCCAATCTGGCAAGGCCGAGCTACACTGCCGAGCTATTATCTAAGTGTCTGAGCTGAAAACAAGCTGCAAGGAAGAGATGGTAAGAGTGCCTGGGTAGGTTTTACCCAACAGAACACTCTGATTCTTATGTCAGTATGGGAATTCTTGTGAGAATGTGTGAGGGAGCTTAAGTGCTTTAGTGCACATACCTTTCTGGGTGGATCTAGATGTCTTATATAGGCTCTTGGACTCAGGGRGCTTAGGGTAACTGTCTTGTGCTCTTTGTGGAGCTGTTTCCCTATTTTCAGACGCATTAAGGTGTCAGTTGAGAGATATTCATGGGAGTTACGATTCATTCACATAGAATCTGGGCATGCGACACGATGAGCAATTCTAACGGTCGCGCTATCGGTGCCTTTGCTAGTGAGCTACTAGGAACGATTAGCGAGCTCTTCCTCACAAGTCGCCTTAGGTCCTCTCAACTCGGCCGGATCCTAGGACAGCTCGCCGTAATCTTATAGGTCTGCCAGCTCGACCTTGCCAAGCTGTACTGGGAACTACAGGGGTGGTTGATGAGATCTCCTTAGTAGGTCACCTAAGTCCCTACAGCTCGACCGACTACTAGGACAACTTGCCGTAATCCTACTGAGCTAGTCGTTGACTCGACGTTGAGGCATCATCCTGAAGCCACGTGTCATTATACGATTAAGAAGACCAAATTACCCCTCATCAGGTACCATAATAGATTTCTCTCTTCCCTCTAAATGCTTCGTGACTAGAGGCCAATTATGATCACCAAGAAACGAACAGAAATGCTCACTCATGGTAAGGGTTCACAAAATACTCGACACACCAACACAAAGAGTTGCGATAATGTTCCCTTCTAAACCCGGATTCTGAGCGAATAGGGGATCACTATAAGCATAAACACCAGTTCCCTATAACAAGCAATGATTTCAGCTCATCAGTAGTGTCATCAGTAGTTCCAGAAACTTGAATGGGGGCTGCGATGATCTCAGCTCCTCCACTAGTCACCTAATAACAGGCGTGATTGGCATGCTGGAAAGATTTGCATGAAATGGCGCCTCCAATGGTGTAAAACACATTTAGTTACTACGATTAACCTAAGCATGATAAAAGCAGTATAGAAATAAAGAACAACCACCCTATGCTTACCTCCTGGCCCGCATTAGGGACTCTTGAAGCTTCCGCATTGGACTGAGCTTCTTCGACTCTCACATGCTTCAAAATGAAAGACTGTACATAGGTCAGTTAAGGCAATTTGCAATGATCGTAGTCGCATTTAAACACCTAAAACAACAATTATGCTTCGCTTACCAAATTCACCCCTTCAGGAGGGGCCACCGAGACTTCTGCCACCTGCGGTATATCGTCGCTTCCCACAGACTGCAAAAATGACAAACCAAACATGACTCAGTTATTCGCACTAAAAGCAAGCGATACACCAGCAAAGTAAAGGTAGCAGGAAAATAAATCGCATACTGAGCCACTATCTGTAGGACCCCGCTTTGGGCGGGGAGGAGCCATCCTCTTCATTTGCCCATTCGAGAAACAGATACAGTTAACTTTTGCAGACGGTGCCACAACAGTCAATTTCACTATTCCACGACCGGCACAATCTTCTCCACAGGTGGGGATGTTAGAGATTCTTGCCTATACTCAGTGTCACACTCTTGTGCCTACGATGAGGCCATGTCTGAATCAACAAACTATGGCACAACTGGAGTTTGGAAGGAGTGTGGCACCCTCGTGGACCTTGGCCTTTTCACAATGGGAGGACGGCTGCTTTCCCCCTCCTAAAAAATCGGTGGTCTCCTCTCACGCTTTGCTCCCACCTTCTCTAGTGAACGTGATAAAGTAGTAGATGGAATGTCCCCCTGGTTGGCAGCATGACCTATCGGGGGAGTCAAAACATGACGGGGGTGGGGGTTTTTCTTCACCAATTCTTGAAATCCCCCAAATAATGTGCAAAGGTAGGATAAATGGAGAGACTTACAACCTTGCTCCCTCACAAACCCCATGATGGAATCTCAAGCAACCGGGGAAGGCACGGTCATGATGCTGAACCCAGAAGACATCCTCCCCCAAATACCTCAAGAACTGACAATGAATATCATCATAGCCAAATTGATGCATCACTCGGTCTGGGCGGTAGGCAACCAATTGCGCTTCACTAGTGTGAATAAGATATGCCACCACACCAGGCCATGTCACCAGTTGCACCATGCCCGTAGTAGAGCTATCAATGTCCACTGCGTATTGCTGATCACTGTCCTCTAGAATAGGCATGTCGACACAAAATGACATGGCATGATGAACAGCTTGAGCATACGGTCTCCATACAATCCCATTGAGGGAGGTGAGCCTCATGTTGATCTCACTCATCTTGAAGCTTTTATGCCTGGCAGCCTAGAGCCAATGCTTCCCCCTACAAACTTCAAACACTTTCTCTTCAACTTCCTTACCCCTCAAAGTGGCAACGACAACCCGCATCAGGGAAAGAAGGCGAGGTGTGACGCTGAGGTCGAGGCACTTGCATAGGAACATCCAAAGGAATGATGCACCAATGTAGCTGATATGCCTCTTGCAACTCGGGTCCATTATCTGCTGGATAGTGTCACCCGTCTACTCGTAAAGGTATCCCATGAACATTGAAGCTAGAGGCAACTGATGGCTAGTAGCGGCAAGGATAGCGAGTGGAACTAAAATCGCGCGTAGGACGTAGTCGGAGAGCCCGAGAAAAAGGAATCAAGAGGCAACATAGAGAATAAAAGCAGTAAGATGGCACCGATTTTCTGCACCCCGCACCATTACATCCCTTTTGCCATGGGCAAATATAGCATCCCCAATGGGTAATACCAACAAGGCAGCCACATCTTCCACCATGATGGTGAACTCCCCAAATGCCCCCATGAAGGTGTGAGTACGACAACACCAATGCTCCAACAAACAACCCACGTACTTCACCTTCTCCCTACCAGTAAGATCCATGTAACAATTCACAAATCTGAGCAAACCAAAATCTTGTAGCATCCAACAATACATAGAATTTTCAAGGATATACTCTGCCCAAGTAGTATAGCTATTGGGGGACTTTGAGCTATTGGTCTTGGACTCTTGACACTTATAGGACATAGATCAGTTAGGTCGTCCACAAAAACACAACAACTTGGTGCCATGAATGGGGTTGAATATACCCTCCATACCTCTCAACACCGGCACCGAAGGCCAGAAGCTTCCAGTAGTAGCTTTGCCATTTCCACCTCTCTAACAAAATCGAAGAAAGGGCAATCTGTCCCCTTCTCCCCTTTCTTCTAGTGAGGAGAGCCATGACGAACAGACAAAGTAAGGCTAAAAGAGAGGGTCAATAGAGAACAGAACAAAAGACAAATGAAAAAAAAATAGGAAGCGATACAAACAAATGAGAGGAAGAAGACAAAATGGGGATTTGGTGTGGTTCAATGTCCTTTTATAAATAGTTCTCAGATGCCGGGAGTAACAAACGACGTCGGGGAAGATGAATAGGCGCGAATATGGAACTCCAATTGAAGCTTAACAAAAAAGAAATCTAGAGAAAATTATAACTATGCCCTTCAAAAAGCGGGATGAAATGACACATTAATTCAAATGAACGGCCATGTCATAAACCGTCAACTTAAAGTATCGAATATCGGGTCTATGGCACATGCACGAGTCGAATGCATTAATTACGGAATGATGGGTATGAAATTGGTAATAATAACTACCATGTGACCATCGCCTAGTGACCTGCCTGATCTCAATCATGTGCCAAATATGAAACATTATCAACCCTTGTAGCATCACCTGACACTGTGCACCTAGCATAGACCTCACCTTGGCACGCAAAAGGGCTTCATGCCCACACTGGTACAACATCGATAGTGTCTTTTGCTAATTCCCTTCTGTAGGTACATAGTGTTCGCTTGGACCCTCATAAAACAGAAAACACCAAGATTAATACCGCAAAATTGCGTGCGAACAACCCACAACCAATCCTTATATTGCAATAAACCCGCAACACCATCAACCCTACGATGAACTCACAACGCGTATCACAGAAACCGCGATAAACTCATGGCGAGACTCGTGCTTGCCCAGAGCCATGTGGAACCTACAATGGTGAAAGATGTAGCAAGATGCCACACGGGGTTAACAAGATGCCACCTGAAGGGATGAGAGATCCATCCTATGGACGCCCAAAGATTGCGGAATAAGGGGCGAATTTAAAAAATTATCTCCCTTCAACTGGGAATCGCATTCCCTATTTAGAAAATCATATTTTCAAGGATCAATCTTGAACCATAAACWGAACCAGATCTGAACCAAAAGGAGTGGGA
>NW_010729324.1:559191-584577 GCF_000365185.1 Nelumbo nucifera
CAGGAGCGGATCTTGGTTTCTTCTTTGGGCGTGAACACCAACTTTGGGAGATACTGCTTCTCCGGATTAGGTATATTCCTCCCTTTTGCTTTTTGGTTCAGATCTGGTTCGATTATGGTTCAAGTAAGATCCTTGAATATAGTATTCTAAATTTAGGGAATATGATTCTCAGTTGGAAGAAGGTAGCAAAATTTTTGAAATTCGCCCACCCATTCCGCAACCTTTTGGCGTCCATTAGATGGATCCTACCATTCTTTCACTACCAACAATCTCTCGCAGATCCAATGTTGTCATACAATAGTGGAATGGGTGATATGATAGGATTCCAAATCCTAGAATAAACCAATTCATCCATTATGTAGCCTCACTTACGGCAATGTGTTTGGCTTGGGTCATGGACAATTTTTCTTATTACATAGGACCCCATCATAAAGATGTAATCAGATGTAGACTTTCTATCACCTGGGTCTGACTAAAAGTTGGCATCGGTATACCCTAGGATCAATAGTGAACTACCACCGAATACCAGACAAAACTCTTTTGTCCTACGAAGGTATTTGAGTATGTTCTTTACAGCTGTCTAGTGCACATGTTCTAGGTTTAACTAGTATCTACTTACCATACTAACAGCTTGAGCAATGTCTAGTTGAGTGCACAACATGGCATACATGATGCTCCCTACGGCTAAGGCATAGGGAACCTCTCTCATGCCCTCAATCTCCTCGGTAGTCTTGGGAGACATACCCTTAGAAAGAGTGACTCCATGTCTGAAAGTGACAAATCCCTTCTTGGAGTTCTCCATGCTGTATCTTTTGATAATCCTATCAATGTAAGTAGACTGGGATAATCCTATTATCCTCTTCGATCTATCTCTATAGAGTCAAAGTCCCAAGATGTAGGAGGCTTCCCCAAGATCTTTCAGGAAGAATTACTGTAGAAGTCATACTTTCACCGTAGTTAACATTCCTACACCATTCCCAATAAGTAATGTCATCTACATACAGAACCAAGAGCATAACCTTATCTCCCACTATCTTCCTATAAACATAGGGTTCATCCGAATTCTATTCAAAGTCAAACTTTTTGATAGTAGAGTCAAATCGGATGTTCCAACTTTTAGAAGCTTGCTTAAGCCCATAGATGGATCATTTGAGTTTATACACCATGTGTTCCTGACCTGCAACAATGAAACCTTGCAGTTGCTGCATATAGATATCTTAAGTAAGATCCCCATTCAGGAATGTGGTTTTGACGTCCATTTGCCAAATCTCATAGTCATAATGTGCTGCTATAGCTAGTAGGATCCTTATGGAGTTAAGCATGGCCACTAGCGAAAAGGTTTCCTCATAATCGATTGCCTCTTTCTAAGTATACCCCTTCGCTACAAGATGAACTTTATAGGTCTCAATCTTTCCATCAGGGCCCTTCTTCCTCTTGTAGATCCATTTCCAACCAATTGCTTTCACCCCAGGGGGTCGGTCTACAAGAGTCCAGACCTTGATGGTTTCCATCAAGTCCATCTCGACTTTCATGGCATCTACCCACTTCAAGGATTCTATGTCCAACATAGCTTCTGTATAAGTCATGGGATCTTCCTCACTGATTGTGGCGTCCATCAAGTAACTTTCTTGATCATATCCGTAATGAACTAGAGGCCAAGAAACCCGGGTAGATCTTCTAGGTTTGGTATTATCAAGAGCCTGTGGGACATCTCCCACTAGTCCTGCGCTCTCCTCATCAAGAACAATTTCCTGACGATGATTGTCCAGGATGTAATCTTCTTCCAAGAAGTAGGTATTTCGACTGCAAAACACCTTTTGCTCTTTCAAGTCATAGAATAAGTAGCGTACAAAGCTTTTTGGGTAACCTACAAATAGGCAACGACTGGTGTTAGATTCCAATTTGTTAGTATTTGTTCTTTTAACATGTGTCGGACAACCAAAAATCTTCAAGTGTCTTACACTTACTTTTTACCGGTCCAAAGCTCATATGGAGTCTTAGGAACAAATTTGGTTGGAACTCGGTTCAGCACGTATATCGCAGTCCCTAATGTGTAACCCCAAAAGGATATAGGAAGTTCTGAGTGGATGAGAAGTGAATGAATCATATCCAATAGAGTCTGGTTTCTCCTTTCTGATACACCGTTTAATTGTGGTGTAGTAGGTGGAGATTACTGTGATACAATCCCATTGTCCTTTATGTAGTCCTTGAATTCGTCGGAGAGATATTCGCCTCCTTGATCTGATCGAAGGGCCTTGATTTGTCTCCCCAACTGTTTCTCGACCACTTGTCTGAACTCTTTGAACTTTCCAAAGGATTCAGACTTGTGTCTTATTAGGTACACGTAACCATACCGAGAGAAATCATTGGTAAATATTATGAAATAAGCGTCCTGATTACGTGTCCTAAAATTCATGGGACCACATACATCAGTATGTATCGGGTCAAGTGTGCCCGTAAATCTTTTAGGCTTTCCGGAAAATGGTTGTTTCGTCATCTTACCTTGAAGGCAAGGTTCATAGGTTTGAAGATATTCTATAGTTAGAAAATCTAAAGGACTATCCTTTACCAACCTTGTGATATGATCTATATTAATATGGCCAAGTCGGTAATGCCACAGGCATGTGGGATTAACCATATCACGTGATCTTTTCTTGAGGATGATTTCCGACGTAGTTTATGTTATGTTTGTTTCCAGAGAAGGATGGAGGACATAGAGGCCATTCTCAAGTTCTCCATAAGCGAGAAATTTGTTATTCARCTTAGTAGTAATCATATTACTAAACAAAATAGAATAACCATCCTTGCACAATTTTGAAATAGAAATTAAATTTCTTTGCAAAGTAGGTACGTAAAGACAATCTTTAAGTGTGAGAATTCCTTCTCTGAAAAATAAATCTATAGTTCCTATTGCTATAGCTGCAACTGTCTCCCTGTTTGACAACAAACGGGGGGGTTGACAATGGCCAGAATGAAGTTTATCATCCATGCAAAATAGCAAAATGTAGCAAATCCCCAGACCCAACACGCAAGTATCCATCGACTCATCACAAAATCTAAAGACGAATGCCAAGGCAAAATGCTTATCGATAAGCTTCCACTTACCGATAAGCAAGGGTGCTAATGCAGGTGCATAGCACTCACTCAACCCCTTAAGTTCTAGGTGCATAGCGCTCACTCAATCCCTCAAGGCATAGTAAACATTGAATTAATACCACACAGATGCTTGTGATCAGCCTGTAGCCAATCCTTCCTCTGTGATGAACCTATAGTGCATCGCAGGTCTACGATTAACCTACGGTTCATCATGCACTCACAATAAACCTATTCTTGACACAAGCCAAAGCAAACCTGGATCAAACCTGCGATGAGGTTCACACACATCTGGCCCTACGGTAAATCCTTAATCGCTATAGAACCCCTATCCACTAAGAACCGAGCCCGGATGTTACCTACACGTGTAACTTTGAAGGGATGAAAGTGACAAGGCCCCACATAACTCTAATAAGACGTTATCCACCAAACAGTGACATCACTTGCGCCACGTCAATTAAGTAAGGTGCATTAAGGGCAGTAGCACATGTGGGTTATGAGGATCCCCAAGTGAAAGGAAAGCCAATTCTCGGAAAGATCCCCATAGGGACACGTGGCAAAACCCTAGTAGTACCCTTAATGATTGACAACACATCCAATATCCCCTTTCCGAGTAAAAGACAAACACTTTTGGCTCCTTCCTTTCCGGATCTCGGGATGTCCCCCATAAATAGAGATCCTTCTAATAATGAAATTCATTCAATCACTGATTATCCTCATCACTGATCTCCCATTTTGTCACTCCCTTCGCGCTCTAACCTCCGGATTAATTCCCTTGCTCTTGGTCTTTCTCTGTCTTTCAAAGAGACCACCTCCCTATCCTAGTCACCACCTTACCTACACCACTGTATCTACAGTTTTTAACATATAGTAGCCAGATGAATAAGCTTCTTTAATCATGTATGGACCTTCCCATGTTGGAGCAAATTTTCCCGTAGACTTGGCTTGTCTAACATGGAGTGTTGTCTTGAGCACCTTGTCTCCTTCTCTGAGCTTCCTGGGTTTCAGTAGTCTATTAAAATTTGTGGCTAGGGCTTGTTTGTATTTGGTTTGCCTTCGTAATGCCCTTTCCCTTCCTTCATCGATACCCTCTAGTTTTTCTATGAGAAGTTGATCCATGTCTTCTGGCTTGAACTTGTTTTCCCATCGCAAAGGCTACATGAGTGGAGACTGACTGTATTTCTATCGATAATATTGCTTCTTGGCCTATACTAGTGAATAAGGTGTTGCTTGTGTGCTTTTCCTGATTGTGGTGCGATAAGCCCAGAGGGCTTCTAACAACTTTTATGACCAATCTTTTTGGTTATCCCCCACTATCTTGCTCAACATCCTCAGTAAGGTCTTATTGGTGGTTTCTACTTAGCCATTTCCTTGTGGGTAATATGTTGTGGATGTTCCCAATCTTGCACCATATTGCCCCAAAAGATCCTGCACTTCCTGATTCTTAACGGAAAGGTCATTGTCTGTCAAAATCCTCATTGGGACTTTGAACCTATGAACTACATGTTGCTTGAGGAAGTTTACAATGTTTTCTACACAAATCCCTCGTAAAGGCACAACCTCTGCCAACTTGGTAAAGTAGTCTATGGCCACTATGATGAAATAGTATCCTCTAGAAGGGGGCAGATTTTGCCTATGAGGTCTATTCCCCAAGTGTGGAAAGGCCAAGTCATGATGATGGGATGGAGGTTGTTAGTAGGTTTGTGTATCCTTTCAGCATGGATCTAGCACTTATGACATCTATGCACATGTTTTTGAGTATCATCCATCATGGTGGGCCAGTAGAAACCTAAGTGCAAAATGTGGTTGTACAGAGCCAACAGTCCTTGGTGTGGGGCGGGCTCAGAGCTATGGGCTGCTTCTAGCACTTCCTCTATCTCTTCACTGGCTAAGCATTGCAAAGGCTTTCTAGTGTGAGACTTCCTATACAACATTCCTTCCTGAAGGTAGAACCTCTTGGCTTTGGATAGAAGCTTCCTTCTCATTGTCAGGTCTATTGACAGTGTGTTATCTTCCAAGTAATTTATATACATACTCCTCCAATCTGCCTCTCCTACAACGAGGCATTCTCTCCCACCGCCTCCGAGATGCACTTTTCATAATCGCATTGTACTCTAGTAGCGTCTGACTTCACACAGGCCAGTAGTACCCCAACCTTTGCAGTTTTCTATACAGGGTGCTGGTAATGTCTCCATAATGAGTCTTCTGGGTTTCATTGAAGACTATCTCTGCCTCTCTCATCCCTAAGCACCTCGTCCTGACCCCATTTTCCAAGCGATTGTATAATACCCCATTCACCAATTGAAACCTCAAAACTATCTTGCTATCCTACATCCCTACTATCGGGCTGCTTAGTTTCTGAATTATGTCGTGCCTCTAATCATCTGCCATGATTTCATCTTCCCTTTCCACCTAGTCCTTCAGCGTAATAGCTGACGGTTAACTAAGTGTCTGGAYGGTGATTTCAATTGGGTCTTCGCTGGATTGTATTTTTTATCCGATGGTAGCTAGTGCGTCGGAAAACCTATTTTTGGCTCTGCTTTGGTGTTCAAAGTCTACCTCTAGGCTGTAGATTAGTCTCTGGATCAAGGTCCTATATGGTAGGATTGTTAGCTCTTTGACTTTCATGCTTCCATCAAGCTGGCCAATTACCAATTTAGAATTGCTAGTCACTCTAATCTTCTTGGCTCCATACTCTATTGCTTTGATCAAACCCAAAACCAGGGCTTCATATTCGGCTATGTTATGGAAATAAGGGAATTGGAGTTTGAATGAGTAGGTAGAGGTATGACCTTCAGGTGAAGTCAAGGAGACTCTAGCACCAGCTGAGGTATTAGTACTACTTTTGTCAAAAGTCAAAACCCACTCTCTTCCTTCGGCTACCGTGATCATGGGTATGTCTCCATGGATTTCTTCTGATATGGGAAAGTCATCATTAGAGGGAAAGGTGGCCAGGAGGTCTGCTGCTACTTGACACTTAATGGCCCTGGATTAGGTGTACTTAATCATGTATTCACCCAGCTGCATCAGCCACTTGGCAAGTCTACCAGAAAGAGGGGGTCTATCCATAAAGAACCTGATTAGCTCATTCCATGCGATAAGCCTCAACTTTTGACCCAAGATGTAATGTCTGAACTTTTGGGCAGCAAACACCAGCGCGATGACTGTTGTTCCATGTGAGAATAGTTCTTTTTGGTTGGTTTGAGGGTTCTACTGGCATAGTAAATCAGACACTCGACTCCTTCGTCATCCTCTTGCACCAACAGACATCCTATTGTTTCCGAACCCGATGCGATGTATATCTTGAATTCTCGGCCATTTTTGGGTGGTGACATGCTTGTAGCCTTAGCCAAGGTACTCTTCAACTACTCAAAAGTTCTCTGGTGCTCCTCTATCCACTCAAATTCTATAGACTTCTTAACTAGATTCATCAGCGGTGTTGCCACGTGTGCAAGACCAAGGATGAACCTCCTAAGCTATGAGACTTTTCCTAGGAAGGTCTTTAATTGGGATCCATTAACTGGGGGCGGGAGGTCTAGGACTGCTTTCACCTTGCTTTCATCTAGGTGGATCCATGTCTAGTCCCCTCTATATCCCAAGAACTTCCTAGATTGCACTCCAAACACACACTTCAATGGATTGAGCCTCAGGTTGAAAGTTCTGCATCAACTGAACACTTTCCTCAACACATCGGGATGGTCTTCCCACCTTTTTGCTTTGACCACTATATCGTCCACATAACACTCGATTTCCTTGTGCATCATGTCGTGGAAGACACTCATCAATTCCCTTTGATATGTGGCCCTGGCATTCTTCAAGCCAAAGGGCATCATCTCGTAGTAGAAGTTTCCAATTGGTGTCCTAAAGGCTTTATGGAGCACGTCTATGGGGTTCATAAAGATCTGATTATAACCACTATAGGCATCTAGGAAAGAGAAAAGTTGGTTCCCCGCCGTTGAATCTATTAGGACTTCCATATTTGATAGGAGAAATTTGTCCTTGGGATAGGCTCTATTCAAATCTTTGAAGTTGACACTGTTAGACAGTTGTATGCCCTTAGCTCCAATCAGAATGATGTACATTATGAATTTATTGTAAATGAATAAAGTACATTTTTTATTCATGTTCTTGTGGTGTGTTTCTATGTAAAACCCTTAAACTGGACACTTATGAGACTTGTGTTAGTTTAGAATGTTCATAGCCATTGGATAAGTCTGGGGAGATTTATCCTGCCAAGGCTGACACCGGTGTGCTGCCAAATGTTGGGGTGGCCTGTCTCAGCCGCCACGGTGAGACCAAAGGCACATGCAGTGTAGGATTAATTGAATCTTTGAACCGGACCAGATTTCCAATATTGCCCTGGACCTTGGAGATTGATGGGCAAAACTGGAAAGTTACACCTGCCCCAAGACTCGATTATGATACTGCACTACGTGTCGGATTGGGCAATCTTTGATATGCCAATCAGTGAGATCCTTAGCGGGGGTCAAAACCTGGGTATGTTGGGACAGTCTGATAATTCATCTGAGTGGGTGATCATAGTGACAGGATCAGCCCCTTTGTCAGACAAAGGTAATGATCGGGAATGCACTCTCTCTGATGGAAACCAAGACTGCCGACAGCCGATTTCAATCGTTGAAATTTTGTTTGGCAAAATATATTTTTATACTGGTATACATATATATATTATGGTTTCTAAACGTTTGCAAAAGGTTTTAATTCTCGGGATCCATTTGAGCAGAGAGTGTAGCACTGTTCCTTGCAGCCAAGGGAGAGGTTCTCTCTTGCCGGGCAGTGTTTGATCATTATGGGCTGAGAGGTTAAGTGTAAGACTATTGAGGGTAATACCTGATGGGCTAATCTTGCATCTACCCACAGTCCCTGGGTGTTACAAGGTGTCTTAGCCCAGGGACCACTTAGGTTAAGTGTTGGGCCCATAGAGCCCATGTGATGGGTTTCAGGGGGTGCACTGTCCATAACAGTGTATTCGGCCAGGCCTTGTAACAAAGGCTGGGCTGAACCCATGTGGTTGATGTGTAAATCAATGTTAGGGTCCCACGCCATACATGGAAGCCCAAAGCCCATTTCGAACTGGGCTGATTTGATCAGTTAAATGAGGGGCGAATTCTGAGATTAGATTAGCAGATTTAAAAACCTCCTAATGGGATTAGGAAAGGGCAGATCTAATATGTAGATAAGATAAGGGTTTACCCTCATCACTTAAAGGGAATTCTGATCAAAATATGATTTGGATCAGCAATTCCTAATGGGATTAGGAGAAGATCCCTTTAAGCCTATAAAACGAGGAGGGGGCGACAGCCTTTAAGAGATCAATATTCACATTCTCTTCAGAGCTGAAATCGCAGAAGAAAGAATTCAGCACCTCTGCGAAAATTTATTCTTGCCGCCTCCTTCCTGCCGCCGCAATATCTGCCAATTCGATTTTCTATTCGCAGTGGGAGTGATCAAGATTGGATCTTGATATCAGTTTTTTGTGAAAGGACTGATTGGAAGTAGTGCTCACGTGTCGTCCAGCTGATTCTTGCGAAGGATCTGGTTCTTTTGAAGAACGCTGCTGATTCTGCTCCATCCTGCACTACGCCATCTTCAGTGGGAGCAATCTTTGGTTCCTTCCTTGGGCATGAACACCTCCATTAGGAGATATTGTTTCTCCGTATCAGGTATATCCCTCTCCTACTGTTTTTGTTCAGATCTGGTTCAGTTCTTGGTTCAAGATTGATCCTTAAAAAATGTGAATTTTCTAAATTAGGGAATACAATTCCCAATAGGATGGAGAGAAATTTTTGAAATTCGCCCATTCTATTCCACAAGATTCGGGCGTCCATACGATGGATCTCTCTTCCCTTCAGACACCAACACCTACGATGAGGTTGGAAGAGGTTAGTTCTGGGTTGCGCTCTAAGGTCTTGATCAAATAGCTAAATTTAGGGTACTAACCTGAGTTGTCCATTTTTCTTCTTGACCGGTACTATGTTAGCTAACCATTGGGGATGCGCTATGGGTTTGATAAAACCTACTTTTAGGAGTCGCTCAACTTCTTCCTTAATCTTTAGGGCTATTTTTGGTTTAAAGATCCTTTGTGGCTGCTTTGCAGGCCTGAACTTGGGACTATACACAATGAATGTCTGACAAGGGCCAGGTCTAGGCCTGGCATCTAGTCGTACAACCAAGCAAAGACATCTTGGAATTTTGTGAAAGTGCACACAGATTAGATTCTTTCAAATGGGTCTTGATGTTTTGCGATAAAGAAAGATCTTTACCTTTCAGTAGTGCGATTAACTTTTCCCTATCCTCGAGTCCTAACTTGGCCGATATGTATAACGACTTCTTCTTTGTTCCCTTTATTGCTAGGTCTATTTCCTCTAAGGGTTCTTCCACCATGTTGATGGAATCTGTCATGTACTTGGGAGGTGCTTGAACTTCATCGCAATATTCTAAAGTTTCCTCCCTTGGTTCTTGTCATTGTAAATGTCACTCAACGTTTTTTGTTCTTACAATCAATCGCAAGTTTAGTGCATCTTATTGTCGTACTTCTGGTGTTTGCTATTCATGTTCGGGTTGCAATGTAAAGTTCAATGATGAAATTACAACAAAAGCCATTTTGTGAAAATTGCCCAGTGAAATAATTCTGGTTGAAGCATTACTTAGAGTCTTGTCAGATTTATGATTGCATTACTCATGTTATTAGAAGATAGTTTGGTCAAAAAAAGAATACAAATATATGTTTCTTGGAAACAACTCGATGACAGTATTTTGTGATAAACTCATCATGCTTTGGAATAATATATGGTAAATAATAACATAAATGCGAAACCACACACACTCATAACTCAAGAATGGCCTTCTAGGTTACCGGTGGTTCATCACCTTCACAGTCTACGACGATGGTGTAGTAGCTTTTCCCGCCATCACTTGTTACCTGCACACATCTAGTTCTCTTCTTTTCCTCTACCCTAGAAGCCTCCTTACACAAGGTTTGGTAGCTGCAATCCTTCTACCTTAGCTATCCTCGTTTCCCCTTCATTTGCCAACTCCATGTAATAAATCGCATCTTGTAGGTGAGTCTCTAATTTATCGAAAGGGACTTTGGTAGCCGAGATCCTGATCACGTGTCCCTTGTGCTTGGCTTTTATGCATTGGTGATATGTTGATGGGACAAGGGCTAAGTCGTGTATGAGAGGTCGTCCTAAGAGGACATGGTAGGCGGTTCTTCCTGAGATGACCTGGAACTCCTATGTGATGGAGAACAGTCTGATTGCTACCTGTAACTCAATAGACCCCTCCGTGACAAACACATTCCCATTAAAATTTGTTACTTCCATGGATATGCCTTTATGGTTTCCTATTGTATGCTCATTAGCTTCAATGTGTGAATCAAGATTAGATTGACAGAACTCCCAAGATCGATCATTGACCTTCTCATTTCGAAACCCCCCACTCTTGCTGAAAGATATAAAGGTCGGTTATGGTGGGGGTCAGCAGCCAATATGTCTTCTGGTGTGAACTCCACGCTGGTGTGATCGGGCCAATAAGATTCCAGTGGTCTTCTGAAGACTTCAACTAGTGCTCTGATATGCAATTTCCTTGTCGAGGTGCTTGCCCATGCTTATTGAGGAAGTGTTGGAGCTCCAGGCTTTGTTTGAGTCTCTCAATTAGCACATCAGGCTGGTATTGGCCCAGGGTCGCTACTACGTTGACACTCCCCCCTTAGGTATGGGCTAGGAGGGGATCAGTTTGTACTTGTGCTGGATCTCTTTTCACGAACTCATCCAGCTTTACCTTTTGTATGAATAACCTTCTGAAAGAGAAGCAGTCATCAGATCATGATGTGCTGACTAGTGATAGTTGCACCACCTTCCACCACGTCTGTCTTTTTCCGGGTCTACTCTTGCTGGCGGCGGCAAGTTGATCACTCTATCTTCAACTATCTTATTCATTATCATGAACACATCTTCTTTTGTGCATGGAAAGGGAGGGGGGATCGGCAGGTCATTCTTTCTTTCTTGGGCGGCACTGTGGTAATAGGGCCCCTCCCTAGGCCCTCTGTTGCCCTGGGGTTCCCGATCAACTGCGTAGGCCTCGTTTCTTCCGTATTGCCCTAGTGTTGGTGTAGACTGGGTCCAAGTGTTCTTGACTATGCATGCCATTCTCTCTGTGCACCTCCATAGTTGATTGAACGTTTCTACTTCCACATTCTCGATACCTATCCGGTAGGCAGGCTGCATCCCTTGTACACACTATTCGATGAAGATTTTCTCCATGGCATGTTCATCAAAGATAGAATGGATCAATTTTTGGAAATGCATGACATACACCAAGAGGTCTTCTCCCAAACCCTATTCTATGTTTCTCAAATCAGCCATTCTCAGCTTCCTTTCTAGAGTGAACCATTTTCACTAGTTCAACCCACGAGTCGATACACCAGACCGGTCAGGGATTTTGAGAACTCAGGAACTTTGACATCCCCATCAAGAGCGAAGGATCTCAGGACATCTTCAAACTTGCTTATGTGCTCCTGCGGGCTCCCCTTTTGTCGGTCATACTATGGCCATTGCTACAGAGGGACATAACCGGTGGGATAAGGCTTGTATAGGATTCGATCGGAGTATGGCTTCGGTAAGATGGCAGAAAATTATGCTCAGTTGCGGCTCTCTACCACTAGTCCCTGGACATATTCTCTCAACTCATCCCGACTAAGTGAGGCTTCCATTACTAGATCTGCTTGGGAAGGAATTCTCGATTGTCCCATAGTGTTTTGTCCCATTTGCACAGGCATGGGGTTGGTCCTAATGGGTTATTCTGGTGTGGCGGGGTTGGGTTGGAAGCGTGATGGCTGGTGAGGATGCTCGTGGGAGTAGCGGCCAGGGGAAAAGGAGATTGCTCAGTCTGAGCCGTCTACTGAAGGAGGATTTATAGGGAAGCCCTTGTTTCATTCTGCATCTGCTCAATTCTTTCGAATCGAGCCTCAAATCAAGTTACAAACTCATATACTTTGTTCAAAAGGATCTTGATGCTAGCCTGGTTGGCTGTCTCCATCTCATACTGATTTTTTATTTCTACCTTGGCATCTCCAGAGGTCGTGTTTTGTTCTTCAGAGATTGGTGAAAGGTTGATCCTACAGGCATCCATCCTCTATGATCAAGGACGTAACCAGAGATTCTAATGTAGGCGAGGTGGTGGTCAGGCTAGGTGGAGATGGTCTCCTTGAAGGACAGAGGAAGATCAGGGATGAGGAATCAATCGGGAGACTAGGGCAAGGAGAGTGATGGGATAGTTGAGTAGGGAATCCAATGATAGGGAATATCAATGATCGAATGTATGAATCTCATTATGAGGGGGGTCCCTATTTATCGGGAAGGATCTCGAGATCTTGAAAGGAAGGAGCCAAAAGTGTTTGTTTTCTACTAGGAAAGGGAATATTTGATTCGTTGTTGGTCATTAAGGAGCATTTCTAGGGTTTTGCCACATGTCCTTATGGGATCTCTCATGGATTTACTTTCCTTTCACCCGAAGATCCTCATAACCTATGTGTGCTACCGCCTTTTGCACCTTACTTAACCAATGTGGTGCTAGTGATGTCATTGCTTAGCGGGTAGCCTTTCATTTATCCTACGTGGTGCATTTTCACGATCATTGCTCAAAATTACACATGTAGTCAGTATCTAATCCCGGTCTTTAATGAACCGGGGTCTCATAGATGTCCAAGGTTTATCATAAGACCGCTCATTTGAAGTTCATCGCCGGTATGGATGTGTATGAGATTCATCACAGGGTCACATGTGCTCGGGGTTCATCATGAGACTAAATGCATGTAAGAACTCATCGCAGGTTCAATTTGAGTCTATTTTGGGATTGCGTTAAGCGTAGGTTTATCGCAATCGTGTGATGAGTCATGGGTTTATCGCAAGCCTATGATGTACTATAAGTTCATCACAGAGGAAAGATGGGCTATAGACAGATCGCAAGCATCCATTGGAATCAATTTAGTGTTTTCTATGCTCTGAAGGGCAGAGCGAGCACTATGTACAAACACTTGGAATTCTTCAAACCAAAAGGCATCATCTTGTAATAGAAGTTCCCTATGGGTGTCCTAAATGTTGTGTGTGGTGCATCTATGGAGTCCATGTATATCAATGCATAGTGAATGCTTGGAAAGCATTAAGTCCAACCCTAGAATTTGGTTGTATGACCAGGTGAGGACATCTTGAAACTCTGTCAACCATAGATTAAGTCTTACCATGGTGTCTAATAACGTCCCTATAGTTTTGTTGTGGAAGTAAGGTTTAGTACCTTTCAATAATTCAATTAGTTTTGTTCTATCTTCTTGTTGTAGCTTGACTGAGATGTATAGTGGCCTACAGTCTGCCTTTCTGGTGGCCATGTCAATATCTTCTAGTGGCTCTTCCACTGCGTTGGCTGAGATGTATTCGATGGTTTCTTTGGATTTGTCCTACTATAGGTGTTTCTTTAGTTATCTAATCATGTTATTTATTTTGAGTACACATTTGTAGGAGTCGGGCTATATACCTTATGTTTTACTTTTGTTGTTGCGATGGGTCATTTTCTTTTAGCGATGTGAGCATCGCGATATCATTATTTTGCAATTCTAGAGGTGCGCTCTTAGCAATGTGTTTCTAATGGGGCACAAAAGGATTTGTAGTATGTTTATTGATAACCAAGTATGTACAGTAATTATATTTTATTTAAGTAAATATAACAAAGACATTCATACCTCCGTAGTGGTTTTCTTTGTGATGTGGGTGTCATCTTCTTCATACTCCTTGATGATTGTGTAGTAGCTTTTCCCATCTTCATCTGTCACTCTCACCCAATGTGATCGTTTCTTTTTTTCTGCAATAATAGGAGCCACACTCGTTAGTTCGGGTAGACGCATTGCCTCCACCTTCACTACTCGCGTTTCTCCATCCTCGACATTCTCTGTGTAGTAAATCGTGTGTTGTAGGTGTGCCTCTAACTTCTTGAAAGGGACACAAGTTGTTGGGATTCGAATGGTCCTTCCTCAATACTTGGCTTTGATGCATTGGTGATAGGTCGATGAGACCAATGCCAAGTCATGTATTAAAGGCCATCTAAGGAGATCATGGTAAGTAGACCTTCCCATGATCACGTAGAAATCTTGTTCAGTGAAGAATGAGCCAATGGAAATCAAAAGTGTAATGGAACCCTTGGTGATAGATGCATTGCCACTGAAATCTGTGACTTCCATAGGAAGTCCTTTGACTTCTTCCTCCCGTATGCTCATTAGCTTTAGGGAGTGTACCAAGATGAGGTTTGATGCGTAGAGATTACACTAGCAAGTGCACTAGCCGATCAAGTAATATAATTATGAGTAGAGTATCGTTCCCTCAGGGATTGATCCAACAACTACTAGTACTGAATCAGCCTTATGTTATCTAATAATATGAAAGATTAAACAGAAATAAACTTAACTCCTAATTAGCAACTACCCTAAGTATTCTCGGATCAAACCGCCTTAACAATGAGAAGAAATGTTGTATGCAACCACTAGCAGAACCGGTTTAGCAATTAAATCATCAAGCTGTCCAATAAAGTTGAATTCAGTCATGGGTTGGTGAAACCCTAATGGTATGAGCAGCCTCTCTCGAGCACATCCCACTCTAAAAATAGGCAACCATTCCTATATTTCTATCAAGAATTTAATCACCATAGATGCATTAAGAACAAAGAATTCGAAGGGCATCAATTTAGGTATGAATGAATGCCAAACGAACCATGCATATTATCTCTAAGATGCATTAAATCTGTTTTCTTGATTAGTTGATCTGATCACCTAAACTCTCTCTCAAGCAATTCAAGCAATCCAAGAAACAATAATAGTTCAGCCAAGATCATTCTATTAATCGAAAACCCTAATCAATAAATCCCAAGAAAGAATCACTATCAATCAAACAACATTAAAGGTTTAGTTACATATCTGAATTAACATCCAACATGGTTCGAATAATAGCAAGAAAGAAAGATTCAATAAACAAGAATCATTAAACCCTAGTTGAATCTAGGTTACCGAATTCGCAGAATCAAAGAAGAAGACAACCTAGGATTTCTGCATCAATCTTCGATCCCTTCTTTAGTTCGCATTTAGCAACCTTCTCTTCTTTCTTCAGAACTTCTCCTCTTGGATTTTGGTTTCAGGGGTTCGAACCCTAATTCCTTCTTTTTCTTTTCTTTTTATACTCTTCTTTTCAGCCTCCTTTCAATTCTCTAAAGTCAGCTGCCTTTTGGAGCCTCCCTTAGGGCTGTTGTTCTTGGTGGGCTAAACTGCTCTCCTTTTGATTTTCAGCTGGGTCTTTCTTCTTGATGGGCCGAAACGCTCCCCTTGGTGCCATATTACCATGTATTATGTTCTCTTAACTCTAATTTGTCCCAAATTCCCAACTTCTTGAAATTCAGCTCAATTAGTGTGGAAATCATTCAAAATCATTATCAAAACCATATATAAAGCAATAAAAATAATGTGTAGCATGCACACACATCAAACACCCCCACACTTAAGATTTTGCTTGTCCTCAAGCAAAGACATTACCCATAAACCGATCATTCCCCAAATTATTTCCACATGAATTTTAGGATGAGAATGCGTTAAGTGATCAAAAATCCTACATAAGAACTTTGATTCATCCCCATGATTAGCCACTCTTACCACAAACAAAAGAGCAAAGAAAGGGGAGAACATGAGATTTTTCATACTTTTGCACTTAATTCCATTCACTGTATATAGCAGCTCCTTGACTGCCATAACTAACCATCACCTCGAGCTTGGTCTCAAATCCTGTCAATGCACTAAATTAAATGTTCAACCATATTTTTGTCCCCTTGAACCTCAGTCATCACTGAATTCTCTTCTGTTTTGTTTTCCTTTTGGTGTAAGTGCATTTTATGCTCCATCTCACACGGGTCACAGGCTAGAGGCAGATAACAATACTCATATTCCAAGTTGCTAGTTTTACTATTCAACTTGGGATAGCGGAGTTGGGATTGAACTCTTATCATAAACTGCTAGTTTTACTATTCAGTTCATGATAGCGGAGTACATTGGACATTGTCCTTTCTTCTCTTTTTTTCTTTTTCTTTCTTTTGCAATTGTTGAAATTCATGCATCAACAGTTCATGATGTCCACTAATGGCTCAAGTGTTCATTAAGATTTCAATCAAGTGCACTATACACATGAAGAGAGTTAGTGCTGGTCAGGATGAAAGTCTTATTTGACTTCCTTAACGTCATAAAGAGATGCACATGTAACCAGCTTTTATTCCTGATCTACTGTGATTTCGTAGTTCTGTAAGGGTGTCGGGTTCATTACAGCTCCACGCGTATTTGGGGTTCATCGCAAATCCATGCGTCTTTGGGGTTCATCGCAAAACCATACACATCTTATAGGTCATCATAGTTTAGCGCGTGTCCAAGCTTTATCACGGATTTGCGCTAGCCGAAGTTCATCGCAACCTGTCTCGGGTATGAGTTCATCGCAGATTTGCGATGAGCTATGAACTCATCGCAAACGTGTGATGGGTTATGGATTCATTGCAGGCATCCATGTAGTGTTGGTTTGACACCTTTTGTACTCTGATGGTCTTAGTGACAACTATGTACTTACACCAGGATAGCAGCGTATGCTATCAATTGCAAATCACAAAGCACCTAGTCCCCCAACCAAGGACCATACTATCGCAACGATGGCCAAGGTAGATGGAACAACTCCTCACTACCACCACCCCCGCTGCCATTTGCCTACAACAAGGATGAGGTGATTATGGTCATGAACAAATTTGTGGAGGACCACGTCATCATCCTACCACCACCGCTAGCCATAATCAATCCTAAGAAGGACAGGCATGGGCTAAGGTGGTGCAATTACAACCAATCAGAACCACGACCTGATGGACAGTTTGACCTTGCGGTGGCTTTTTGCATAGAAGGCTAAGTAGAGACTAACCCCCTCCCTACACATCCACAAGGAGGGAGTATCAATGCCGTTGGAACATCGACCCATGACAATGTGGACATGTTGGTGCAATGCTTCAAGCAAAATGCAAATTTCCAACAATTATTTAGAAAACAAGGAGCCAACAACGTAGTCTGGCAACTTACTATTAGAGCACTAGTAGAGTCCTTCAGAAGGCCATTGGAGCCACATCGCATGGATAAGTTGAACGTCGAGTTCACCGTGGAAGACATGCTCGCCACAGACCCCCACTAAAATCGACCTTTGTACATAACAACCAAGGTAGGGGGCTATGAAATGCAGCGATCATTAATAGACCAAGGCAGCTCTTTGAACCTTGATGTGTGCGCATGCTACACATTAGTTTTATTGCTTTATATATGGTTTTGATAATGATTCTTAATGATTTCCACACTAATTGAGTTGGATTTCAGGAAGTTGGGAATTTGGGACAAATTAGAGTTAAGAGAAGATAATACATGGTAATATGGCACCAAAGGGAGTGTTTCGGCCCATCAAGAAGAAAGATCTAGCTGAAAATCAAAAGGAGAGTAGTTCGGCCCACCAAGAACAGCAGCCCTAAGGGAGGTTCCAAAAGGCGGCTGACTTTAGAGAATTTAAAGGAGGCTGAAAAGAAGAGTATAAAAAGAAAAGAAAAAGAAGGAATTAGGGTGCGAACCCCTGAAACCGAAATTCAAGAGGAGAAGTGCTGAAGAAAGAAGAGAAGGTTGTTGAATGCAAACTGAAGAAGGGATCGAAGATTGATGCAGAAATCCTAGGTTGTCTTCTTCTTTGATTCTGCGAATTTGGTAACCTAGATTCAACTAGGGTTTAATGGTTCTTCTTTATTGAATCTTTCTTTCTTGCTATTATTCAAACCATGTTGGATGTTAATTCAGATATGCAATTAAACTTTTAATGTTGTTCGATTGATTGTTATTAATTCTTGGGATTTTTTGATTAGGGTTTTCGATTAATAGAATAATCTTGGCTGAATTATTCTTGTTTCTTGGATTGCTTGAGAGAGAGTTTAGGTGATCAGATCAACTAATCAAGAAAACGGATTTAATGCATCTTAGAGATAACATGCATGGTTCGTTTGGCATTCATTCATACCTGAATTGATGACCTTCGAATTCTTTGTTCATAATGTATCTATGGTGATTAAATTCTTGATAGAAATATAGGAATGATCGCCTATAGATAGAGTGGGTTGTGCTCGAGAGAGGCTGCTCATACCATTAGGGTTTCGCCAACCCATGACTGAATTCAACTTCAGTTGGACAGCTTGATGATTTAATTGCTAAACCGGTTCTGCTAGTGGTTGCATACAGCATTTCTTCTCATTGTTAAGGCGGTTTGACCCTTGAATACTTAGGGTAGTTGCTAATTAGGAGTTAAGTTTATTTCTGTTTAATCTTTTTGATTATCAGATAACATAAGGCTGATTTAGTACTAGTAGTTGTTGGATCAATCCCTGAGGGAACGATACTCTACTCATCATTATATTACTTGATCGGCTAGTGCACTTGCTAGTGTAATCTCTATGCATCAAGTTTTTGGCACCGTTGTCGGGGGATTATCACAACAATATTAGGAACCATCTATCATTGTTAATCTGATTTTGTACATTATAAATTATGCATGCGGGTTTAATGAAAGTATGCCCGCCAAATGATGATGTCACCTATGCCACATCAGTATAATAGGGTCACATACGGAGAGAATTTGGAAGGGATAGGATTTCTTGAAAGCATGCTTTTATCACAAAACACTATTCCAGCAAGGTTTTCCCATTCAAAAAAATTATTTCCACAAACATGCTCTCATTGCCATCTTCTAAGATATGTAAGATATGTTATCATCTAGTTCTAAAATTTTATCGTTTTGTGGTTTTAAAACATAGTTTTTCTTTTTCTTTTTACAGTAAAACATATGACTTTGAGTTAGGTTAACAAATTTTTAACTGAGTTTTTACACATTCACCACACCTCTTGCAATATACTTTAAGTCTTGCGATGAAGTTATGATACACTGATATGTTCTGAATAATATGATATAACTGTTGTTAATAGATATATTTTGGTTTGTGCTATGAATCTTGACCATGCTTAAATATATATATATATATACATATGTACATATACATATGTGCCCAGATTCACTAGCAACCCCAGGCACATTCATATCTCCTAGCAACCCCAGAATTGCACTTAAAATCCCTAGTAACCCCGAGAAGGCCCTATTTCAGTAGGTGCACTCTCACATACCCTGGTCCACCCCGAATGCCGCATGCTCCATGCGAAGGCCTTATTCAAGCAGGTGCGATCTTACATACCCTGGTCTACCCAGTATGCCACATTCTCCATGCAAAGGCACTGTTCCGACAGGTGCACTCTTATATACCTTGGTCCGCCCAGGATGCCGCATGCTCCATGCGAACGCCCTGTTCTGGCGGGTGCGATCTCAAATACCATGGTCCACCCAAGATGCTACATGCTCCATGCGAAGGCCCTATTCCTTCAGGTGCAATCTTACATACCTTGATCTGCCCAGGATTCCATATGCTCCATACGAAGGCCCTGTTCCAGCAGGTGCGATCCTACATACCCTGGTCCACCCAGAATGCCGCATGGTCCATGCGAAGGCCCTGTTTTGGCAAGTGCGATCCTACATACCCTAGTCCACCCATAATGCCGCATGCTCCATGTGAAGGCCCTATTCTAGTAGGTGCACTCTTACATACCCTAGTCTGCCCAGGATGCTGCATGATCCATGCGAAGGCCCTGTTCGGGCAGGTACGATCCTACATACCCTGGTCTGCCCAGGATGCTGTATACTCTATGTGAAGGCACTATTCCGGCAGGTGCGATCCTACATACCCTGGCCCATGTAGAATGTTGCATGCTCCATGTGAAGGCCATGTTCCAATAGGTGCGCTCTCACATATCTGTTAGACAGTGTATGCCCTTAGCTCCAATCAGAATGATGTACATTATGACATTTAATGTAAATGAATAAAGTACATATTTGATTCATGTTATTGTGGTGTGTTTCTGTGTAATATGCTTAAACTGGACACATATGAGACTCGTGTTAGATTAGAATTTTCACAGCCGTTGGATAGATCTGGAGAGATTTATCCAGCCAAGGCTAACACTGATGTGCCGCCAAGTTGGTTGGGGTGGCTTGTCTCAGCTGCCAAGGTGAGACCTGAGGTACATGTAGTGTGGGTTTTCTTGAAACCCTGAACCAGACAAGAATTCCAGTAATGCCTTGGACCTTGGAGATAGATGGGCAAAACTGAAATGTTACACCTGACCCCTAGACTCGATTATGATACTACACCACATGTTGGATTGGGTTGTCTTTGATATGCCAATCAGTGAGATCCTTAGAGGGGGTCAAAACCTGGGTATGTTGGGACAGTCCGAGCATTCATCTAAGTGGGTGATCAAAGTGACAGGATCAGCCCCTTTTTCAGACAAAGTGAATGATCAGGGATGCACTCTCTCTGATGGAAACCAAAGCTACCGGTAGCCGATTTCAACCGTTGAAATTTGTTTTGGAAAATATATTTATATAGAGATAAACATATATATATTATGATTTCAAAATGTTTGCAAAAGGTTTTAATTCCCGAGATCCATGTGAGTAGAGATTGCAACACTGTTCCTTGCAGACGAGGGAGAGGTCCTCTCTTGTTGGGCACTGTTTGATCATTATGGGCTGAGAGGTTAAGTGTAAGACCATTGAGGGTAATACCTGATGGGCTAATCTTGCATCTGCACATAGTTCTTGGGTTTTTATAAGATAGCTTGACTCAGGGACCATTTAGTGTAAATGTTGGGYCCATTAAGAGCCCATGGTGATGGACTCAGGGGTTCACTGTCTCCTACAATGAATTCGGCCCGGCCTTGTAATAGAGGCTGGGTTGAACCCATGTGGCTGATGTGTAGATCAATGTTTGGGTTCCACACCATACAAGGATACCCAACTGGGCAACAGTTTGGAGGATAAGAGAGCACATTGACTTAAGGGGCCTAAAGCCCAATTCGAACTAGTTTAATATGATTAATTAAAGAGGGGCGGTTTTGGGATTTAGATCAGAAGATAGGATAAGAGATTGTCCCTATCCACTCAGAGAGACTAGATCCAAATAAAGATTTGGATTAGGAAACTCCTAATGAGATTAGGAGGGCTGATCTTTATCTACAGATATGATAAGGGATTATCCTTATCTCTTAAAGAGAATCCGGATCCAAATACAACATTTGGATTAGGAAACTCCTAATGGGGTTAGGAGAAGCTCTATTTAAGGCTATAAATAGAGGAGGAGGGCAAACCCTAATTAAACCAATCAGATTACAGAATCAAAAGAGAAGACAGCTCCAGTTGGACTGATGCCATCTTCTGCCCTTGCCTCCTCTTTTTGTTGCCGCCATTGCCAGTTCGATCTCCACCTGTAGGAGCGATCAAGAAAGGTTCTTGAAATCAATTTTTGGTGAAAAACTGATATGAAGTCATGGTCACTCACCCTCCATCGAAATCTTGCTGAAGAACCACCTGCTGATTCTGCTCCACCCTACACTATGTCATCTTCAGTGGGAGTAGTCTTTGGTGTTTTCCTTGGGCGAACACCTTCGTTGGGAGTTATTGTTACTCTGTATCAGGTACATCCCTCTCCTACCTTTTGGTTTCAGATCTGGTCCGGTTTAGGTTCAAGATTGATCCTTGAAAATGCAATTTTCTAAAATAGGGAATGTGATTCCCATATGGGAGAGAGAGAAATTTTTTGAAATTTTGCCTTACCTACCTGCAGGGTTCGGCTATCCATATGATGCATCTCTCATCCCTTTTATATCCTAGTCCACCAGGATGCCACATGCTCCATGCAAAGGCCCTGTTCTAGTAGATGCGATCTCACATACCCTAGTCCGCCTAGGATGTCGCATGCTCCATGCTAAGGCCCTGTTCTGGCAGGTGCGCTCTTAAACACCCCCTGGTCTATCCAGGATGTTGCATGCTTCATGCGAAGGCCATGGCAATCCCAGGCGTGTCCTTACATTCCCTGGCAACCCCAGGTGCACTTATATCACCTGGAAACCCTAGGCTTGCACTTAAATTCCCTGACAACCCCGGCAAGGCCATGGCAACCCAAGGCGTATTCACATCCCCAGGAAACCCCTGGGGAGCTTCATCAATATCAGGTACGGTTCCTGCCTTTTTTTATGGTGATACTTTATCCAACTTATAAGCACAATGGTCTAAGGGAGAGAAAACTTCACTCGTCCCGTACATCAACAACAACACTTTGCTAAAGGGCTTTGCCCCTCATTCAAAATTCCATTTCTATGAAATGACAATTATCTACTTATTTACACAACATTGCTTGGGATAACTTCTTCACACATAATAGTATCTCAGATGTTGGAATAACACTTCGCTTTCTTCCATAGCAACCTACGAGAAAGTTTACTATGCCTATCCTAACACATGATTACGATAAAGTCTACCGAAGGCTCGATCCTAAAACACCTAATTATGATTATTTCCTAAAAATGGCTGCGAAGTGCCTTCCTATGACATTGGAACACTTACAGCTTCTTTCTTCTCAAACAACATTTAACACTCGCGCTGAGTCTCCAAAATAAGGGGCACTTACACCCTTGGCAACCCCAGGGACGCTTTAGTGACATCAGGTATTTTCTCTGCCTAATACAGATACTCAATTTAACTTATAAATGCAACAATTTGAAACATAGACGATAACACTTTTCTATGAACAATGCGCGATCAAATACTTCCCTCAAGAGATTACAAAAAATCATCGCAAAAGGCAACAAAGGGCTACCTCGAGCCCTAAACCATATCACTTAGAGACTTATTTTTCCCGTGCACGACAACATTCGTCTCATTCCCCGGGAAGTCATATTCCTCCATTAAAAGGTTCAATTTCACCTTTCCCAGGTGCATACTAAGTTGTTACATCATACCGAGATAACCTTATTGCACCTATTAATGTTTCAGGAAACGGAACAATAAGCAAATTCCCTTCTTCTCTCTAAGCGTTTTGAGATACAGAGGCGTTCGCTCACGAACTGAAGGTAACAAGTTGCAAAACCAAGTAGTCTTCCCACAACAATAATCAATCAAGCGCCATGACATTCTAACTATTCATATATCACTCACACGAAAAGAGCAAGTGTTTTTCTCATATGATGGCCAAAATTCTTTTCGAAAAGCCGAGACTCATGAATAACGATGCTAACAAGGTAGTGCAGGGACTATCCTTGTGCTGTTGCTAAATCATCTCATCATTTGTGTAATGGCATCTAAGTCAACTTCCATCTTTTGTATTTTACTATCTTTGCCTACCTTTTGATGTCTATGATAAAGTTTATCGCACCGATACTAATTCTTGTATGCGATGAAGACCGACAAATACATAACGATAACCTCATTCAAGAAAATCACTCGAACACTGGCAAGGATCTTGCCACTAATGACCTTTTGTCTTCTAAAACGATGTCCACACCGAAACTAAGGGGAGCGTAAAACTCCATCTCCTGTGATAGTTTGTAAATATGGTGTAGTTATACTTGTAATATTACTTCATTGCAATCAAGGATCAGCAGTTTCAGAGATACTCAATTGTGACCGGGTCCACGAAGTATCCAACCTTCCTTAAGAAGAACGCTGATTATCTACCCACTCACACAATGGCATATGAGATAACTCCCCTGCCCCTGATGAGTAACTACGAGTGTCCACATAGAAGCCCAATCCTTCTTCATATCAACTATATTTTTTAAAGACTTGCCCACATGGCTCAAGGTCCATTCAATCCTTCACCTTCGTTTCGCATCCAGCCGCCACCTAGCTTAAGTTTTTCTCGATAGAGAACATTCTATCAAGATACAGGGGGGCTGAACATTAAAGCAACCAACTATTCATTTCACTTGTCTCTTGAATCAACAACTTCTATCAAGAAACAGGGGGACTAAAATAGAGAAAGTATTTTGCTATACCTTACAAAATGCTCCTATGATGTTTCTGACACTTACACCTGCAAAAACTCTGATGAAGAAAGCAAATACAAGTTAACATGACACCCTATCAAAAAGACAAGGGGGCTGAATCACAAAATGAAAACTTTTTTCGCACGCAAAGTTCGCACAGCATCTTGCCAAGAACAGGAGTGATCATCAAACCTAATGCGAAAAGATCAGGATGCCAGAACATCTACAATTCTCTTCCTCATCACCCCATCGCAAAACCCCAAAGCAAACATTATGACAAAATGCTTATCAGTAAGTGGATAAGCAGGGGGTCTAATGTAGGTACATAGTGGTCACTAAGACCATCAGAGTACAAATGGTGTCAAACCAACACTACATGAACGCTTGCGATGAATCCATAACCTATCGCACATTTGCAATGAGTTCATAGCTCATCGCAAATCTGCGAAGAACTCATACCCGGGACATGTCACAATGAACTTCAGCTAGCTCAAATCTGCGATAAAACTTAGATACGTGCAAATCTATGATGACCTATAAGACACACGTGGATTTGCAATGAACCTCGTACACGTACGAATTTGCAATGAACCCGAACATGCGCGGAGCTGCGATGTACCCGACACCCTAACAGAATTGTGAAATCATAGTAGATCAGGAATAAATGCCGGTTACACATGCGTCTTTAAGTTACGCATACAGGTTTAATGAAAGTACACCCGCCAAACGATGATGTCACCCATGCTATGCCAGTATAATAGGGTCACATACAGAGAGAATATGGAAGGGATAGGATTCTCTAATAATGATTCCTTAAAAATCAAACAAAAGGAAAGATCTCCTTTCCTAACAAAAAAGATCCCCTATCCTAACAGGAAAGAACTTCTTCCTTGATAACCCTAATGATAGCTATAAATATATAACCCTAGCAAGTGCACTAGTTATCAAGTAGTATAAAATATTGTTCCCACGGGGATTTAACAAAATAAGTATTAGAACCACAATCTTCCCTAATTATCTGGACAACCAAAAATCAGRATTGAGCAAGAACTATTGAAAATAAAAATTAGCATAAGAAAGTAAAACTGAAGGTGATCACTAATCGAAACTGCAAAGGATGGGATCGCTAGGGCTTTTGGTCCACCTAACCAATGTAATGAATATTAGTGGATCCGATTTACCAAGATTAGTTGTCATTCTCATAAGCTGAAGTCTTWCCAATTTTATTTAATATTCTCTCTCGAGATATACTAAACCTACGCCCA
>NW_010729324.1:585287-602073 GCF_000365185.1 Nelumbo nucifera
TTGGATTCGTATTAGACCTCCTCTGCGAATTGGGCTTCAGCCAGGCTTTTCTACAAGTTGGGCTTCAGCTGCGGATTGGGCTTTCCTATGAATTTGCCACGACTTTGGGCCCGGATTTGACTTCGATGCAGGCCGAATCTGCGAAAGCCAAAAACATGAAAGTTGTGGATTTTGCTCTTATCTTTCCAGTGGATCTTGAATCAGCCCATTCGGAGTTCGGATACGCGAGTTACGCCCAGATTACTGAACAATGTCGAAATTGTGAAAAATCATCCGATTTGTCTTTCTTTGCTCTTGATGCCTTCTTTCATGCCCTGAACAAAAATATGAGTCCAATTAGATGCTAACTTGGTATAAAAGACATAATAATTGGGGATAAAAATATGATAAATTCTATTCTCATCACCTAACTTTCTCTCTATTAAAGGGGGAAAGAGAATTCTTCCCCAAGGGGAGACAACACAATAACTTGGACCTAGGGTTTCTCACAAAGCGGGATTCTCCCTTCTCTCTTCTCTTCCTCCCTCTTCTCCATGTCCTTTCTCTTTCTTTCCCGCAGCCATCTTCGGACCTTCGGAGAACTAACCAACTGTTAGGAGTCCACGGTGAAAACACCTAGCATATGACAGTCCCAACGTGACAGTCCACATTGTAGGGGCTGTAACGGTTCATGCCATTCTTTCGGCACACTTCCAGAGCTGGCTAAAGGTTTCCACTTTGACATTTTCAATGTCGATTCGGTAGGTTTGGTGCATTCCCTGTATGCATTGTTCCATGAAACTTTTCTTAGTCGCATGTTCCCCGAAAACTGAGTTAGTCATCTTCTAGAAGTGCATGACATAGGCTAGGAGGTCTTCTCCAATGTGCTGCTCTATGTTCTAAAGGTCCGCCATTGTTTGCTTCCATTCGAGGGTAAACCATTTGGACAGGAACCTTTTCATATGTTCAACCCAAGAATCAATGCTCCCAACTGTTAGCTTAACAAACCAAGAATACACTGGCCCGGTTAATGACTTGAAAAATTCTTGAACTTTCAAATCGCTGTCCAAGGTGAACACCCCTAGGGCATCTTCGAGTTTGTTGACGTGTTCTTGTTGACTCCCTTTCTCACCGCCATACAAGGGCCACTGTTGTGGTGATGTGTAACCGGTGGGGTAAGGTTTGTACAAAATACGATTGGTGTATGGCTTTTGGAGTGTATGGGTTGGCTTTTGTTTTGGCTTTCTTCTATTAAGGCCTAAACATAGTCCCTAATTTCCATCTGACTAACAGGCACTTCAGCCATTGTATTTCCTTAGGTCACTGTACAGGTCTGCTCGATGATGGAGAGATGTGTCTTCTGGGCCATATCGAGTATAGGCGAGCGATTAACTGCTGACGAGTATCTCTCAATCACTCTGAGAGTCGAGGCCCCAGAGTGACTAGAGGGCATGGGTGTAGAAGGGCCAGCAGGGGTGAAAGAAGAGTGCTCAGGCGTGGCTGCCTTCTATAGTAGTAGTTGTAGGGTGCTTATCATCTAGGCATACATCTGTTCTAACTAATCAAAGAGGGCTTCAAAACTGTAGACTTTATGGAATAAGATCTCAATGTTTTCTTGGTCAGCAGTTTCCTAAGCAACTTGATCCTCAGGCTCCATATTAGCGTTCTCGAGGTTATCATGTTGCTCTTTAGGGATAGAGGAAAGGTTGATTATACGAGCGGTCATTCTTTGTGGTCAGGGATGGAACTAGAGATTCTAATGTAAGTATGGTGGTAAGGCTAGATAAGGTGGTCTCATTGAAGAATGAAGAAGGGTTAGGGTTGAAGGCTATGAGGGAAATAATGAGTAAGCTTTTGCTTCCAGGGAATCTCAATAGGGTCGAGTAGTAAGGGTGGTCGAAGAGAATATCTCGATCGTATTATGCAACCCCCTTTTATAGGGGAAGTCGCGATACCTTAAGGAGAAGGATTCCAAAAAGGGTTTGACTCCCATTAGGAAAGGGAATCCTCGTCTTTATGTCTGTTATCAAAGAAATGCCACTAGGGTTTCTCTACATGTTTAATGAGATCCTCTAAGGACAAAGTTTCCTTTTCCTTGAAGATTCTTGCCTAGCACATGTAGGTTACATCCCGTCATGGGTTTTTTCATGGATACGTGTCAAGGACAAGTTTTTGGGTCTGATTATCATGCTCAGATGTCTGCTCGATCGTCTCTAGGGTGCATCATAATAGATTGTTGTGACTGGGAAGGATGTTAACCTTCCCCCCCCCCCCCCAAGCAGGTGTCATTGGTATTAGGGTCTATCCACTGTTCGTTATAATGTGAGATACCATCTCGCATCAATCGCAAGGCACTAGTAGTATGTTTGCTTAGTGATGTTGTTTTATGTCCATCGCAAGTCTTAGGCAATACTCATTGCTCATCACAGGTCCCAGGATGCATTTCATGCCCATCGCAAGTTCTAGATGGTTTTCTAAGCTCTTCGCAAATACATGTGTCTCTGTTTTGATACCTCTATTGTGATTATGACAATGGAGGATCGTACGTACTTACACCTTCTTTAATTAAAGGAATGCCTTTATATAGGCTCTGGTTGTAGCACATCTAAGATCATTGGTATGTCTCATTTGGAGGTGGTTTCACACCTAGAGATGAACTCCATGTAAAGCGATAGAGCTTATCTGATTACCTCTGAAAAGGGCGGGATGGGAGTTAGTTCCATCAACATGGAGGTGTGATCCTAGAGGAGTTGGAGATGATAAACTACTCATTGAGGAGGTCATCCATCACATCTTGCAGATCACCAAAGGGGCCTTGGTTTAGTCAATGGAAGTAGGTTGCATCTTACGCCAACTTGGCCCTCCCCAAGGCGTCCGTAGGTTAGCCTACCGAGGTGGGGTCGAGGTAGTTAAGGCAGGTGCAATGTGTCCTTATTGCTTCCGAAGTCATTGCTTGCACAACACTAAGATGTCGTATGACGATTCTAGGGACTTTAAGCTCGGCTCTCCTAAGCTAAAGGGTTGTGGGTAAATGAGCAGCCTAGTGTTTTATGGGCTTACTGCATGATGATCAAGATGATCCGTTCAACTTAACATATGGAACTGAGGTCACCATCCCTATCAAGATTGAGGTGTTGGCCTTGCGATTAGAGGCATACAAAAAGAAATGAACGACGATGAGCTGCAGACCAACCTAGATTTAGTAGAGGAGGTTCGTGACTTAGTTTATATCTAGACTGCGACATACTAGCGATGTGTAGCTTGGTACTATAATGCCTTAGTTAAGAGACGCCAATTCTGAGTTGGTGACCTGTACTCAGGAAGGTTATGGTACCTAAACATGGCTCAGGAAAGCTAGGTCCTAACTTGGAAGACCCCTACACATTATGCAAGGTCAGTGGTTAAGGAATGTACGAGCTCGAAACCCTCGAGGGGAGGCAAGTCCCCCGTGAGTGAAACATTGAAAACATGGAAAGATACTACATATGAAGATTACCTAAGTCTCGGCCAGCGTACACCAAAGTTGAGAAACGTATTTTAAGTATAAAGCACCACCTCAACTAAAGAATTTCAATCCTAAAACTTAACCACCCACTTCGGAGACCTAGTCAAGCTGACCTATGCTATGAACACTTCGGCTAAAAGATTAAAAGGGGAAGCCAAACCGCTTTCAGCTCTGAGGCACCCTTAAGCCATCCTTGAAACACGTTGGCAATAAATGGCCGACCTATGCAAGTCGGCCCCCATCCAAGCAGCTTGGCAATGTTTTGACTTAGCTGAAATTTTAAGAGGCCAATTCGCTCTTAACACCTTGGCCTACCCATGCTTTGACACCATGTCTTACATTTTAGACTTAGCCATGTTCTCAAACATGGAAAATAGAAGAATACGAAGGGGAGCACAAAAAGTTTCAAAAAAAGGGAATTTCATTACTCAAGGAAAGGAAAAGAAAAGAAACAGTACAAGTTCCAAAAAAAAGAAGAAAGACAACAAATCTAAAGCCGAGCACATAGGCTCAGGATACAATAAGTCTAAAAGGAGAAAATTTCCAAGTTCTCATCAGCTACTCCTCCTGCTCACCCTCTGCCTCGGCATCATCCTCGCTGTTCTCATCTCCCTCCTCTTCTGGGGTCGAAGGCTCTCGGTTGACCTCCTTGGACAGTTCATAAGGAACTGACCTAATTGACAGAGAGCTGAAGTCAAAGTTGGGGTAAAGGGATTGAAGGAAGCAACAACAAAGCTTGAAGCCGCTCTTCAGAGAGGGCATAGTGGCCTCGACCTTCTCTCTCTTGTACTCTGATGACAGATGGAACCATTCAACCATCGCAACCTCGGCCTAGCGAATGTCTTCGGTGTACTTAGTCTGTCGTTCTTCAAGCTGGCGGTCTCATGCTTGCACTTCGCCAATTAGATTGGCAATTATCACCCTGACTTCCTCTAGCTCTTGGTTCATGCCAACGCTAAGGTTGCATAAGCACTTACGATCCTCCTTGGCACTATGACAGGCCTCTTTGACACTAACACGGGCCGCCTCTAACTGAGCTTACAGAGATTCAATGTTTGCCCTTATCTCGCAGGCCTCACACCTCAAAGTGGTGACCTGGTCCATAGTGTTGGCTTGTGAGCAATAAAGGAGCACAATAAGAACCAACAAGAACATGAAAGAATAATTTCAAACTAGACCTACATACCTGCAAGATACACCGAGTCATCCTAGTGTCAACCTTGGTGGGGTCGAGCCTAGTGTAGGCCTGAACATCTTTAGGAAGGAAAATTCCCTTCCCCATTTAAAGGGCAACTAAAGGATTGTGAATCCAATCGGTCATCAGGATATTCACGTGGGGGATGAATGGAGGAACCTATGAACTAGTGGTACCAGCTGCGTGCTCAAGGGTAGTAACGTGGGGCAAGGAGATAGTCTGATCTAAGATGACATGGTCGGATTCAACACACAAAGGGTCCCCGCCCTCCTCAAGGTCGACCACCTCGCGCACACACCCGGCCGACCTGCCCTCGATTGATGAATGCACCGAGTCTCCAGCCCTCCTCTTCTTCTTTGAAGGGCATTTAGCAACTAATAGATAGAAGTAGTATTGGACATATCTACAACATAACAATAAAGAGTTAGTTTGGAACAAAGAAGCATTTCACAACACAAAAGTAATCAACAATAATCAGGCTGACATACCTACGAGGCTCAGACCAGCCTGCACAAGCATCGGCTCGATTAAGGACTCATCAATCATTAACCACCAAGCTACGAGGAGTTGAACTTTGTTGCACGATGCCTCTTCGAATTGAATCTCAGGGAATCTTTTCGACTTACGTTTCCAAGTGTTGCCCATAGGCAAGCCATTCTCATCAGAAAGGAAGAAGTATCTCGTCTTCTAGTCCCTTACCTTGGTCAAGAAGCCACCCATGAGTTTATATCCAGGTCGATAACTTATGTAATAACAATAGGCCTCATTGGGAACCCTCTTGATCTGGAAAAGTCCCGAGAAGATTTCTATGTCTAAGAGGAAGTCGAGGTGGTGACAGAGTGAGATGGTCCCTACAATCATTCTAATGGAATTGGGGTAGAGTTGACCTATGGAGATGCCATAGTACCTAAGGATCTCACAAATGAAAGGTTGAAGAGGAAACCTCAAGCCGACAACTAGAGCCTCCTCAAAGACACATATCTTGGCCTGATTGTGACTCTAAGGAAATTGGTCTGGGCTGGGCTAGATGCAACCAAAGGTGTTTGGAATTTGGAAAGTATAGATCAAGCCTATGATCTCCTATCCACTCAGCCAAGGTACACACCTCGGACCAGATGAATTGAGAGGACTCCCTCTCTAACTCACTTGAAGACATAACTTAAAATGAAGGATTCATTGACACAGAGAGGGGAGCAACCAACCTCACCCAAACCGAACTAACTTTGCCGAACTAGAATCGATGTTGTCGCGAACTTTCTCTCCAACCTTGCCAAAGGGTGTGAACAACCAATGGCCAAGATGTGTTCAATTTTTGAGGATGAATTCAAATTTTGAATTTGCATGTTCATTTTGAAATTGAAACCTACCGCATGTCCGCTAGCCTACCCATTGGACCGGCCCAGGCGAGCAAACCGAGCTGACACTAGATCGATCGAAGAGGACTCATTGACACAGAGAGGGGAGAAACCAACCTCACCCAAACCGAACTAACTTCGCCGAACTAGAATCGATGTTGTCGCGGACTTTGTCTCCAACCTTGCCAAAGGGTGTGAACGACCAATGGCCAAGATGTGTTCAATTTTTGAGGACGAATTCAAATTTTGAATTTGCATGTTCATTTTGAAATTGAAACCTACCGCATGTCCGCCAGCCTACCCATTGGACTAGCCCGGGTGAGCAAACCGAGCTGACACCAGACCGATCGAACCTATCACTCTAGGCCAAGGATCCACGAGTTACTTCCTTCACTGAACTGACCTTGACTCGGGAGTGGGGCAACTAATGAGGGTGATTTGACACTCTAGTGACATCGTGACACATGGCACCCTAGAACCACCATACAACATCTCAGCACCATGCAAGCAATGACTTCAAAAGCACTTCAAACACACCACACCTGCCTTAACTGCTTCAACCCCACATCGGCAAGCCAACATGCAGACGCCTCGTAGAGGGTCAGGTCGACGTAAGAGGCGACCTGCTTCCGTCAACCAAACCAAGGCCATCTGCCGACCTGCATGACATGATGGGTGAGCTCCTCCACAAGTGGGTTATCATCTCCAACTCCAAGATCATGTCGCCTCATCGACAAAACTGACTCCTGTCCCACCTGCTTCGGAGGTAACTGGATAAGCTCTATCACTTTATGTAGAGTCCTACTCTGGGCATGAAACCACCTCAGAAGAAGACGGGCTGATGATCTTGGTTGCACTACGTGAAGCCTACGACAACCAACACAAAGGTGTTTCTTTGATCAGAGAAGGTGCACGCGATTTAGCATCCACAGCTCCCTAGCTATCTTGCTTTCTAGCTTTCAAACACTCTTCGCTAACTTAAGCATCAGAGTAGCAACCCCAGGTAAAGTAACCCGAGTACTCTGATATTGTTCTCTTGCAGCTCAACCAGGTGACTAGCCCAGAATTTGAGTTGTCCTCCAACAAGGAGCACGAGATCGCGTAACGTCAATATATATATATATATAGAGACTAGATGACCTCGCTAGCCCAAAATTTGAGTTGTCCTCCAACAAGGAGCACGAGATCGCGTAACGTCAATATATATATATATATAGACCAGATGACCTTGCTAGCCTGGAATTTGAGTTGTCCTCCAACAAGGAGCACGAGATCGCGTAACGTCAATATATATATATATATATATTAAATTTTCAGAAATGAAATCAGATCGGATCATATTCAGATATCCAACATGATTAATGGATTTGAATTCGAATCAGTGTTTGTAAGATCCAATTGGATCTTTAGATCTACTATTTATACTGTTAGATCAAATTTGAATATACCCTGATTCAAATCCAATCCAGATCTATTTTCATCCCCATAAATGTCAATGGAAAATATTCTTCATAAAAAGACATTTATCTTTGAAAACATGATTCTAGTCCTAGAAGATGGTAGTTTTGTAGTCTCCGATGTCAAAATATAAATTGCTTAAGTTTTTTTGTTGCATGAAATTTGGGTAAACTATAAAGAACTATCATGTAATTTGGGAGTTATGATACTCTCTAAACTTTCATTTGCAATAGGAAGCTACCTTGTACTTGTATATTCCATCACTTTGTTCCTGTTGTTGGCATTTCGTTATTATTAAACTTTTATGATACCATTTTGCCCAGATATAATAACTTTTATGGGACTATCATAATTCCCAAAGTAAAGGGTAGTTCTTCATAATTTACCCCAATTTATGATGGGAAGCTACCCTGTACATTTATATTCCAACACTTTACTCCTGTTGTTGGCATTTAGTTATTAATTTATGATACCATTTGCCCTCTCCTTTACTATATCTCCAAAACCCAAGTTGAGGTGGAGTGTCTACCATAAGGAATACACCCTTAGGCTCAGTTTGGAAAGAGTACAAATGCAAATATGTACAGTGCAAATGCATACAAGATAATATAAAATATAAGGTTTTGTACTCTACATATTTACATTTGTACTCCTTCCAAACTGAGCCTTAGTATTTGTTTTTTCCTTCCACAAAAATGCATAAGAGTTACGCCAAGAATTGCAACATAATCAACCTATTTCCACCCCTTCCACATCACAACAACAATGCACAACCAATCCTACAATTACAACCCATATACCTAGCTATACTCGGAGTAATCTGCTCAATATGTCAAAACATTTTCTCAGCTTTTCTTTTTTTCCAGTTTTCAAGGATGCAAGCAACTAAAGATGTACAACATGGACTTTATCATGTTCATCAGGAGGTTTGAGAGTGAGGATGACCCATTGTTTGTGAAACTCAAAGCATTAAACGGGGAAAACAGGTGGTCAACGACCGGAGGTTGCAGCTATTCTATTACAATGAAATTATTATATATTAATATATAATATAAAATTTATTATATATTAATATATTATATATAATGTATTTTAACCGAAACAACCAAAAATCAA
Organism: Nelumbo nucifera; assembly: GCF_000365185.1. Next base: position 593,896 of record NW_010729324.1, read on the forward strand.
ACTGAAAATTTCGATTTAGTTATTTTAGTTTTATTGTAATTCGATTTCAGTTTGATTTTCAATTTTTTAATTCGATTTTAAAAAATTTGGTTTATTCGATTCAGTTTTTAACCAAATAAACTGAATGTTCACCCCTACTAATTCGGTAGTTGATCATGACCATTTTTATAATTGGGACCAAAGTTCTTGATTTCCTTGGACATTCTATTATCGCTCTAGGTCAGCGGGTAGGTCTTGGATCGACATTTTGGGTCTCTTAATTTTTACATACGATTCCTGTTTTATTCCTAGTTAGTACTTTTAATTAACATGAATTAATATAAATTAGTCGGAACCCGTGTAATGTACAGGATTTTTAACAGAATTATAAATTAAAATTAATAGGCTTTTAAAGAGCCATGGTAAATAATAGTAATTCAATTAATAACAATAATTAAAATGAAGTACCTTATAGGATCAATGGATCAAACCGTGATATCATTAATATAAAAAATAAAAAGAAAAAGGTAAAACCAATAAGCCGATAAACCTGTTGAACTGGTCATGTGGGTGAACAGTTCAAGCGATGGGTTGATGGGTCAATGACCGGGTGAACGGGTTTTGTAACATGGCGGGTTAGAGGTTGACTAGGCTGAGACTGTGTCTGTGACCACTAGGTCATACCAGTTAGACGCCAGGGCCAACCATAGTTGAAGACACTAGTTTTGACTTTTGACCATTTTCACATATACATTTACAAATTATGTGGCTGATAAAGAAAACATTATAGATGAAAAAATGGGTCATACTACTTAAATACTCCTATAATTTTATAAATTTACTATTTACTAAAACCTAGTCTATAGTTTGTGTTTAACTAATTCCCTATAGTTTGTAATCAATTTACTTAATTGGCCTTCCATTAGATGAAAGTGAAAAGTGACAGTTTTAACAATAACATCCATTCAAATAAATTCAACCAAAAGAAATTAAAAACAAAAATGCCATTTTGCCCCTAACAAAACACGGACAACAACTATTTTTCTTTAATTGGTCAGTTTTGTTTTCTATACAAAAAATTGTTTGGATACTTTTGGAATAAACAACCATAGATCCAGACCCTTGAACATTTTCCACTCAGTTTAAGGGTACTTTTGAAATAAACAACCATAGGTCCGTGCCCTTAAACATTTTTCACTTCGTTTAGGTGACCATGTTACTATTTTCATATGGCAAAACAAATAGTTCTTAATGAAAGGTTGATTAAGTAAATAGGTTACAAACTATAAGGGGTGTTTTAGTAAAATGCAGACCATAGGGGATGTTCTAATAAATGACCCTTTATTTAATCTATCTTCCATTAGATGATAATGGAAGATGACAACTTTTGGCCCTATTTGTTCAATTTTGTTTTCTATCGAAGAAGTTTTAGGGGTACTTTTGAAATAAACAATCATGGCCCCATTCTCTTGAACATTTTCTACTCACTTTTAGGTTATCATATTGCTATTTTTCGGATGGAAAACCAAACACTTCATAGCGAAATATTGAATAAGTAAATAGGTTGCAAATTATAGGGAGTGTTTTAGTAAAATAAAAACTATAAGGTAGGTTTAAGTAAATTCATGAAACCATTGGGGATGTTCTAGTAAATGACCCAAAAAATGAAAATCAAGACGCATTGTATCTTTAAAATCCTCTTTAATTAAAAGCAATCTAAATTTTCAATTTTCATGCTAGAATTCTTCATCCCAGCCCTTTAAGCAGTAATTTAGCTCTTCATGCCAAAAGGTCAAGAGATCACATGTATCGGGTCTATGAACTTCCCAAAAGAAAACAGACTGTACTGGGGGTGCCTCATCATAACTGCAATGAGGTTGCCATACCTTTATTGACCATTTCAAATTTATAGAGTATCTGGACCCATCATTAAATAGCTCTAACTTAATTTCTAAACAAACATGGGATGATTTGATTATTATGATTTTTTTTTCTTTTTTAGTTTGTGTAGCCTTGCTTTAGTTTTGGACCCATGTAATGGTGAGTCTCAAACTCTCAATCTTGTTAACTTAATTAGGGGCCATTTGATCATAACGGCTGAAATTGCTGAACTGAAATTTTATTGCTTTGTCTTTTATAAGTTGTTAAAATAATGAAATAATAAATCTTTCAAAGTTATAGTGAATAGGATTCGACTATGATGCCCGAAAGAAATGATACCGTAAAATCTTACAACCAACCAATCGGCATTATAAAATGAGACGGGTATTTATCAAAATTCACAGGTGACTATGATTGGTCAAAGCCTTTTTTGGTATCATGCATGTCTTTCTGGCACCATAGATTTTTCCTAGTGAATAACTTCCGTTTCAGCAATTAAGGAGCCCACAACCTCCATAAAATCTTATGCCTAAAATACAAAATGATAAGATTTTCAATTCAGCATCTTTAATTGTTATCAAACCCCATTGACGAGGGCACCTAATTTGCATGGCGTTATGCCTTAGAAAGAAGAGCACCCTCAAAGCGGGAACCGATAAGCCGGAGATAAAAACATACACACCCGGCTGAACTACCTATCACGGTTGAACATGCCAGTGTTCACTCTGAGATCCAGCTGTACTGAATACTAGCATGTTCAACCATGATAGGTAATTCAGCCAAATGTGTATGACTTTGTCTCCAGCTCATCCAAACTGCCTCAAAACAGGCAGTTACCATATTAAATTGCAGGATTTGCGTTACATAAGGTCCTTCCCTTATATGGCCATTATTCCCCTCTCCACTCACAGGTGAATATTTTTTACCTTGAAGCAATTAAAACAACACAAATCCATGTTGTAAGAAAGAAAGAAAGAAAAAAAAAAAAGGGTAGGAGTGCACACGTTAACCAATTTAATTCCGGCCCAACCAGAATGCATCTGATCCCACATTTGTATTGGGGACCATGCAATAGTCTCTGCAATCGTTTTAATGAATAGCTGAATCGGGGTTGGTAACCTTTTACTCTTATTGAGCATTGAGAAATAGTATCAATAAATGGGGCTTCCTCTCATTTATTTATTGTTTTACATGTGTCAGCTAGCTACATTCTGCCTTTGGGTCCACATGGACCCGTGCTACAACTCAATGAATCAGCGACATACAGTGGAAGAAGGTGATATACTGATATGCATCCTCATTTCGTAAAATCGAATGTGTAAGATAAACATTAATTGGTGGTCACTAACCAGCTAACTCAGCTAACTAAATACAGAGGTAAGGAGATTGAAACCCATATCATACAAAATAACGTACATAAGTACCCACTTGCAATCACACATGGAAAGGAAAGCTAAATTGGTTAATTTTGCGTATTATTTGACATTCAAATAGAAATGTAAAATGGTTTATTGCAGTGATACAGATCGATCCATTAACTTATCCTACATTTTTGGAGAAATCTCAACTTCCTAGAACCCAAACAAATAATTCAACATTTGATTGTTCATGCAATGACCCTTTTTTTTTTTTTCCTCTCTCTCTCTCTCTTTGGTGAAATTCATTATTCATGCAGAAATTAGAGAGCAACAGATGAGATGATGGGATCTCAGAATATTGGAGACAATTCCACTTCCATCATTTCTTCCATTTGTCCAGTGGAATCATCCAAGAGCCATTTCTCAAGCAAAGATAATGGAGCCTGATTCTCCAATCTTTGCACCCTCTCGGAGGTGCAGTCAAGTGTTTCATCTGTTGGAGTGGTTTGAGAACCCTGAAGAGTAGAGTCACAGGATGACTTCTCCCACGATATGTTGTTCAGGTTGTCCAAGGATAGAAGAGACTCCAACTCTTCGTGTGAAATGATATCACAGTTGTTTTCTTGCTCAACTTTTGCCTGGTTGCATTGAAAAGGGGCTGCTGCCACCGAGTTGCTATTGCTATTGTTGTTTTTGTTAGTATTGCTGTTGCTGCTGCTGCTTTGGTGAGGTTTCTCTTGGTCTTTTCTGCCATTATTGGACTTTGGGGAAGACCTCATCCATCCTTCTAGGAGTCTTGAGATGTTCTCTGTGCTTGAAGCATAGGTGGAGCTCTGATTTAACCTGAGAAGTGAGACATGGTTGTTGATATCCAAGTTCCTTTTGTCGCTGTAGCTCTTGGAAACAAGGTGACGGTTGGTTGAATTGGATACTAGTTGAGGATCCAAAGCTGTTTGAAATTTCTTAATTTTCTTCTTCAAGTGGGTGTTCCAGTAATTCTTGATATCATTGTCTGTTCTCTGTGGAAGATAAGAAGCTATCGCTGCCCATCTGTGGACAAGTAAAGAAAAATAAATCAAAAGAGAAACAAATATAAAAAAAAAAAGAATTTTCTAATCTTTATTATTATAATTGCATTAGAGCTTCTCCTGTGCTTGTATACTTCAAATAAAGCAGTGCTATTTTTTTTTTTAGTTTTACAGCTGAATTATATGAAAGTCTTGATTTAAAATATTAGTAGATAGGATTCAGAGAATTACTTGTTACCCAATAAAGCTTGTAGATGTATTATCATCCCTTCTTCATGAGGAGTGAAGTTCCCACGCTTGATTCCTGGTCTTAGGTAATTAGTCCACCTAAGCCTGCAACTTTTACTGCACCTCAACAAGCCTTGGGATTCACAAAAACCGGTAATCATCAGAGACTCATAATAATCAAACACTCCTCTCTAATTTTATACAAAGGATCATTTTCCACAAAACCATGTAGTACAAAAAGTTCAGTGAAACAAAAATAGCTTCCTAAGATGTAAAAGAGAAGGCTTTTAGGGTAAGGTTTCATGCCTCCTTTCTTTTCTGATCAATAATAAATTCCCCCTTCACCCTTCAAAAAAAAAAAAAAAGAAGAGAGAGAGAGAGCCTTTAGGTTTGTTACTTTCTAATTAGTGAAGAAGATGACGACGGAGATGAAGATGAAGACAAAGACTAAGTCAAAGAAGATGAAGATGATGATGATGGTGAAGACGAAGTCAAAGAAGAAGAAGAAGAAGATGATGATGATGATGATGATGATGATACTAAGTCTTTTGTGATCTTACCGGTGTTTGTAGGAACTGATCTCCAGTTACCAGGTCCATGTTCCTGGATATAAGAGACTAAGATGATGTCTTCTTCAGGTGTCCAAGGTCCTTTCTTGATACCAACCTTATCGCAGCAAGGAGGTCTCCCCATGGCCTAATGATCCTATCCTAGCACTTCCTGGATCTCCTTTCTTCTCTGGGTCTAACTAGAACTTCCTGAAACAGGTGACAGTTTATATACAAGATGACTTAGAGAAAAGGGAGGCACTTTTCACCCACTGATCGACCTGGCTGACTGACCATATGCCTTTATTTCAACTTCTTTTTAGTCAAATTGCTAAACCAAAGTCAGCTGGGAAGTTGAATGCATTCTTTGTTTCTCCCGTTTTAGGTCACAAGAAGTAGCAGTTCCTTCCAAAAAGTAGAAACTTCAATTCCTACCATAGTAATTTTTTCTTCTTCCTAAACTTACAGTTATGTTCAATTAATGCTTTTAATATTGGACAAATTTAGGTTCTTCTTTTCGGTAATTCCACATATTTAGGCTCAAGAAAGAGAAGTAAATTTACATTAAAAATGTTTCATCACCTTGTCCTGAACGATGCTAATTCTGCTAGATTAACTGCTAGTGGGTTGAGACATTCATCATATTCGACCGGGGTTCTTGATTTGATTTTTACTTTCTTTTTTTGTTTTCAACTACCACTTTCAACATTTGAAGAGATATCGAGGTGCATATAAAATATGGGCATTTATGGACCCCAACAGGCCGGGCCCAATTCAGTTGAAAAGCTCAATTACAGGACCCAATAACACACTTTTTATTCTCTCTCTCTGTTTCTTTCTCTCTCTTTTTGAGGATTAGTACTTCGAATTCCAAACCATATGAAACCTAACATTTTATTGTGGTAGAAGAGAGATGCGTGTACAATTATGAGTAGTAAATGTCTTCAAAGTACTATTTAATTGGTTAAAGAATTTTAGTTCTCTAGTTTTTTATCTTTTTTGACGCCACTTTTAGTTCTCTAGTTGAGATTTAGCGACCTCCATAATATTCCTATTACATGTTGGGTTTACAACATCCACCCACATGACAAAACTATATAGTATTTGAAATGAAATAGCAATAAAAAGCATCCAAGCAATAAAAATAAGGGTTATCTACTTCTATATTCCCTGTACATTCAGGAAACTACTTAAATGTATGTAGCTTGAACTTCTAAAGCCTACTTAAATGTATGTATCTCATGCCAACAAATTAAATAAGTTCCAACACCCTTCCAACTTGATCTGACATCACATGTCTCACCATGAAACTAGGGCCCATCATAAAAGTGTGACTCATCATGCATAATATGTGTGATGTTAGATGATGTTGGTTCAATGCCGGGACGTATTCTGTTGGCAGGTGATCTGGATTAGCTCCTTTTACATACCATGTTGTCTGGCCCCACATAACATAAATAAGACCATCGTTAGTGTATTGTTTAGTGCCGTTAATACCTTACTCCAAATACTTCCATAATATCAATGTTGTCCTAAATTTTATGACAAAAAACCATTCCAAAACTCAGAACCAAATGACTTCTTGAGATGAACAAAACACCCCAAAAAAATAATAAAATTATTAATCTAAGATTAACAAAAAACCCCAACAGATGCGACAACCACAATATTGGAAAAAGTTGCATAGTGCTAAAGCTTAGATCTTGAGTTCTAGAGAAGGTTTATTTCCTTCCTCTGAGCTTTTCCTTTTAATTTCATCTATTTCACTGAATAGGTTAAATATATGTGACCATTGAGGCTTAGACATGATAAGAGAGCTCTCTACTCTATTTTTAGTGCAGGGAATAATGGCGGTTTTGTTCAAAACAAACCAAGCTATCGACCTTTTAAACAAAGGTGAAAGATTGTCTCTTCGTGGCAGAGATCACTGAAATACCATTTGTGTCAATAGTGAGAGTGAGCACAAAGGTGATGAGTTTCTGTCTGTCTATGTCTTTCTGACCTCATATATGGTCTCTTGGGAGATATGGTTGAGCTAAGCAATGGTCACATTTATTTAACCTGTTATACATGAAAAGGAAAAACTAAAAAATCTATCCCAATCAAATGACTAATAAATAGTTGGGTAGTTAGAAGCAAAAGGAAGATTTAAAAAGGCAATTAAGGAGGTAATATTGGTATTACCCCATTTCATCGGAAAATCTCCTTTTCCTTTCTTAGCTCTTAGAAGAAAAAAGGAATCTGTCTTTTCCAAGGGAAGAAAAAAGAAAGAAAAAAACAGAAATAGAAAAAGAAAATGGAATATTTTGAAAATTAGTGAACAGTTAAAGGTATTTTTATTTTTTACATTTTATCTATTAGACTTCACTTGTGAGAGTTCAACAAGGTATGTATAAGTAGGTTTTGAAAGTTGAGGGAACATTTCAGTAGATTCTTAAATATATAGGGTATATATAAGTAATTAACCCTAAAAATAAAGAAATCTAAAGACTAATAAAAACAAGCACTACCAAGCATACAAAAATGTTTAAATCTTTTGCCCTTACTACTTTGTCCCTTTTAACCCAAACCAATTCATAACCCTTGTACCCTGTTCTCTCTTTCCTCCTTCAACATGAAGAACAAAACAAGAAAAAGGAACCAACTCTAATACCAAAAACACCCTCCCCCCTTTTTCTTTCAATCTTTCATTTTTTTTCTCTCCAACAAGAAAAACAGTAAATTTCCTTCTTTCTTTAAAACCCTACATACAAAAAAGTACTTTTTATATATAAAACCCACCTTAACCTAAAGGAGGCACCGCACTAACTATTAGATTACAACCTTATCTAATGGTTGAAAATATAAGACACAACCCTAACGTGATTTACGTTTTATACAATTTGTTTCCTGTATTTTATACAATATGATGAAACTATTCTCTTATGAAAATCATTACTCTACATGTTAAGTATTATTCTTGTAAAAGGGGATTCAGTTTGACATTCTTTTAGATTTTGTTCTTCATATTTTTCTTAGACATCTTTTTCTTTTTCCTTCTTTTCTTTTCACTACTTCATTTGTGTTAGACAGTTTTGTATGCCCTTAGCTTCAATCAGAATGATGTACTTTATGAGTTTATTGTAAATGAATAAAGATAAATATTTGATTCATGTT
>NW_010729324.1:603738-617676 GCF_000365185.1 Nelumbo nucifera
GGTTCAGATCTGGTTCAGTTTATGGTTCAAGATTGATCCTTGAAAATATGATTTTCTAAATGGGGAATACGATTCCCAGTTGAAGGGAGAGATAAAATTTTTGAAATTCGCCCCTTATTCCGCAATCTTTGGGCGTCCATAGGATGGATCTCTCATCCCTTCAATTTGTACTCTAATGAAAAGCATAAATCATGTGGTTTTGATGCAGTATGGGATTCACACCAACTTAGTAAGCATTTACAAAGTTGGTTTTTGAAGACCCATGGTAGTATGTATAAGGAGAAGATGATGCAGTACAAAAGGAAGATAATAAGTTCTATGCATGTTGGAACCGCTCCAAGACATATAAGAAGTTACAATGATGTTATTGATCCAATTAAGTAAACAATTACCAAGTTAGTACCAACATAGAATTTCTATCTTAGTCGAAATTACCAAGTTAGTGCTGTCATGGAATTTCTATATTAGTTCGAGTTTATCAAGCTAGCATCAGCGCAGAACTTCTACCTTAGTAGGATTCTATTATGGCGAAATTACCAAATTAGCATTAGATCATGATTTTCAAATTTTTCTTCAATTAGGACTTTCTTTTTGAGGAGTTTTAGTAGGATTCTATTATGGAGTGTTTTCATAGATAATGAAACTTTCTTGTAGGATACATAAGGGTGTAAGTCTATATAAAGAGTAGATAGGGTAAAGATATGAGAGTTTATGTTGATTTTCTCTTAACTATTCAGTGAAGAGTTGTTCTTCTTGTTTATTTGGATTTTAGTACTTTTCTTTGAAACTTCTCTGAATGTGGTTTGCTTCCATACTGCGCCATTTGGTATTAAAGCTCATCTTTGATTTTTCTTTGGATTATAAATCATAAGAAGTTACAATGACGCTATTGATCAAGAAATGTGTTTCAAAAGTTAAAAAATGTAATGAAGACATTCTAATTCATATTGGAGGGTTATACTACTAGCTATCTATTAGAAAATTGGAAATAGAGAAGCACAACGGAAGCATAATACAAAATGTTTGAAGACACTCGAATGGTAGTATAAATCTGATGATGGATTCTCTCTAGCCCAGGGAAGATGATGTAGTACGGGATTTGCACCAACTTAGTAAATATTTACAAAGTTGGATTTTGAAGACCCATGTTAGTATGTATAGGGGGAGGGTGATGCAGTATAGAAGGAAGATAATAAGTTTTATGCATGTTGGGGCCGCTCTAAGACATAATAAGTTACAATGACGTTATTGATCCAATCGAGTTCACAATTACCAAGTTAGTGCCAGCACGGATTTTCTATCTTAATTCGAAATTATCAAGTTAGTGCCAGTACGGAATTTCTATCTTAGTTTGAATTTATCAAGCTAGCGTTAGTACAAAACTTCTATCTTAGTCTGAAATTACCAAGTTAGCATTAGATCATGATTTCTGAATTTTTGTTCAATTATGATTTCTTTTTGAAGAGTTTTAGTAGGATTCTATTATGAAGTGTTTTCATAGATTAGGAAACTTCCCTATAGAAGGCGCAAGGGTGTAAGGCTATATAAAGAATAGTTAGGGTAAAGCTAGGGGAATTTATATTGATTTTCTCTTAAGTATTCAGTGAAGAGTTGTTATTCGTATTTATTTCAGATTTAGTTCTTCTCTTTAAAGCTTCTCTGAATGTGGTTTGCTTCCGTACTGCACCAGGTTCTTATCTATTATCTTTCTTTATAATGACACAATCAATATGTTTGATCACCCTTCTACTCTCTCTCCCCTCCCCCCAATAGGCATAGACTAGTTCTAGAGAAATTTCTCTCCATTTCTAATTTTATAGGTGGATAATATAACAAAACTCTACCATATATACAGGTTACTAAATACCCTCTTCTACTTCTAATTTGTTTTATATTTTATGTTTTGAAGATAAGCATTTAATTATAATTGATAGATGTTTAGGTATCTTTTTATACATAACACACACTTGACAGTATTCAAGACCCTATTTAATTGAATGTGGGCTTGTCTTAAATCAATAAATCCTGTCATCCACTTGTTTATCTACATGACTAGCTAGCTAGACATCCCTTATGTTTTGGGAAATCAGGAACATAAATCTGGTTATTCTAAGGAGGTGCAATTGGTTTATCCTCTCTCATTTCTTGTTGTATTAGATCTCGATCATGACTATTGTTCATCTATTTCTCCTTAAGGCCCCATTTGCTTTTCGATAAATTATTTACCCGGGTAAATACACTTATCCAGGTAAGTGTTTCCCAAGAAAGACTTACCTGGGTAAGTGCATTTACCCGTGTTCTTTTATTTCCCATACAAATAAGGTAATGACCATTTTAGCCATAAAATTCAATTATTAAAAGGGGCATTTTTGTCCCATTCAAGTGTTGGTAACTTTCCCCCAAGTGGGAAAGTTATTTATCCACCTAGGAGATAGGGGTAAGTGATACCTAGGAAAATAAACTTTCCCTGATCCCCACATAAATCTGAAAAAAGAACATGGATTTCTTGGTCAATGAGAATCAAAATCCCATTGACCAACTTTCCCCCCTCTCAAAATCCAAAAAAAGAATGCCCCCTAATATGTAAGTTTATTTACCCATTAAAAATATTAGAATACTCTTGAATTGCTATATTTTTCTTGTGAAAAACAATGCAATGGTTGTGTAGCCTGTGTTTGGTTGTAGTGCAATTTTATTTGTACTAGTACAAATGCATAGGAGTGCAAATGAAAAAAAATGTATATTCTTGTTTGATTTGTTTTGGGTTTTACTTTATTCTGCTTCATGTATTAATTTACTTCATTTGCACTGCAATCAAATAAAATAATCTAAAATTTGAAACAAAAATAGGTCATAATTTACATTTAAATCATTTGCATTGTCACAATTTTGCATCAGCACAAATTTATTTGTATTGCAACCAAACACAGACTATATATTTTTGTTTTGAGTGCATGTTTGATATTTTTAACTTAATACATGATTTTATTTTTTTGTTATTACTTATACATAGATTGGCACAAAAAGGATTCCTTTTAAATGCATAGTATTGTCATATTGGGAAATCAGTACAATTACGTGAGGGCATGAATATGTAGTTGGTCATTGAACATATAGCTAACCATGAGGATTAATTTCCTATTTATTGTATAGCTTCTATAAGTAATGTCATGCACTTTCCTTCCTTTTTTAATATAGATGAGAAAGTATATTGAGGTTCTATTTGGTACCATTGCGATTTCAGGTTCAAATGCTGAGGGAGACAATGGCATATGCCAACATGTACACTGATGTTTTGACATAAAACTTGTTTGATTGATACCTATGCTTACTAGGAGTTGAAAAAGTCTTGTGTTTGGTATTGACATTGCAACCTAAAATGTTTACTTTCACAACTTGATACCACCATACGATATAGATTCTCATCTATCGGTTAAATTTTAAATATAAATGTTTTCAAATTATTGGCTCCTTATTACAAAAGTTAAACTAAAAAAAGAAAACATCTAAATGCAGATCTAATGGTTCTAGAAACATAGAACCAAAAGAACCTTTGTTTTGGAAGTAGGGTGTGTGCATATTCCGTAGTGCATTTCCATCTATTCTAGTATGCAATGAATTCGGATTTCCTCCTCATAGAGTGCACCTCACACCAACCGAACCGGGATCTGCTCTTCACACGGGAGTGCCTCACATGCACATTGACCATGCATTGGGAACATCTCCCGTGAATAATAACTTATAAGAACGGGAGGTGTTCTCAATGCATGGTACGATGTGCGTGTGAGACGCGAGTGAGGCACCCTGTGTGAGAAGCAGCTCTGGTCTCCAACCAACCTCGCAATGCATCACAACTCTGCATTTATAACATCTTCTCATGAATAATGACATCAAGTACAAGAAATATTCTCAATGCATGGTTATTGATGAGGGGTAATTTGGCCCGATTTATCGACACTTGGACACGTGGAAGCGATCTATTGACTAAATGATGACTCAACGTTCCCTACCACCTCAGCAAGCCAGGTCAGCTCGGGTACCTTGGGCACCTCGACCAAGACCGAGGTCCGAGCAGCTCGTGATGGCTTGACCTGCCAAGGTGACACGTAGCCAACTTCTAGAAGCTAGCCAGCTATCTCTGACTTATCCGGAATCACGCCACACRTCTGTAAGCCTTATCCTCATCACACCCGGATCGAATGGACTACATAAGCCTTATCAGCTCACACAAAGTCCACCTCCTAATGTGGAACGGATTCCTAATAGTACAAGACCGAGGTCTTAGAGGTGTTTCATAAGACCTATGACAGCTCATCTATATAAGGGCATCAACCCCAACGTTACAAGGTACGCACGATTATTTGCTCACTATCCTTCTAACATACAAACTTTCAGCTCGCATGCTAGAGTACTAACTTAAGCATCGGAGCACCCAGACCGGGTAAACCACCCTAGGTCCTCTGAGTGTCCTTCTCTTGTAGTTCGACCGACCAATCAAATGGACCAATGTTCGAACTGCCCTCCATCTAAGAGCATCCAGATCGCACACTATTAGTTATGATGCGTCATAAGGTTGGCATGAGACACACTCTGTAAGGAGCAAATCCAATCAGATATGCAATTAATGCAGCAGAATATATCTCTACACTACCACACAGGACGACAACTGAGAGCTAACTTACTGAATTGTTTCTTCAAATGAGCGCCCCATTGTGAAAATGTCTAATTCCAACACCTGGATTATGTTTCTACAAGAAATGTTTACAGTTTTAAGTGAAAACAGCCAACCAAATAGAAAATTGACATATAAACCTCAAACCTAATTATATGGATTTTCAAGCACATGCTCAATCGGTGGTCTTAAAGCTTCAGACCTAACTAGGAAAACTAATTGATCCCCCCTCAAGAGGTATTAGGACTCTCATATCGTGCATGGACTCTCTTACCACCAAGACGTGCATGGATCTGTGCACATTCATTGCTCGTATTAATTCCGTCTAGGACTCTATTCGATTGAGCTTATCAGTGTTATAATAGGATTTTACCACTTGTACTTATATACTAGTTGGGATTCGTGTGATGCACAGGTCTTATTAAGAAAAATTAAAGAAGTAGCTTTATGATATTTTCAATTAAATGGTGTTCATTTAAGTTCAATTAAAATATATTTTTGGGTTATATTTATTTTATTCGATCACAATTCAATTTATACTTTAGTGAGAGTGGCTAATTTCTTATGCCCTAGTAATTCTGTTTTACTTTTGTATCTTAATGTTAATTTTTTTATTAATTTTTAAAATTTTATGATTTGTAATCATTTTTGAATAAAGTTGGTTATAGGTAAATTTGGTATTTAAAGAAATTTAATGCATTAGGTTAACAATTTCTATTTTGAACATCAACAGAAAGACAGTATCTGCACCTATTTTCCAAAACAATATGGAAGGTTATTGTTAGGGTCAAAACATATATAGGGGAAGTTTATAGGATTGTCAAGGAGGTTCTTATATTTTATCTATTTTTAAATATAATTTAAGTTGGTTTAAAATTAATTAAACTATATTTGAGGTTGATAATTTTTTATTATTTTTTCTTTTTATTAATCTCTATTAAATTTAAGGGTAAAATAAAAACCTCCACTGAAGTTTCTGACAATCATAAAAACCTCCACTGTAGTTTCATTTTAACAAATACCTCCCCTGAACTTTTGAGAATCTCGACAACAACTTCCCTTTCGTCAATTTCCCAAACAGAAAATGTTAGACTGCACCTGTTTCTTTCAAATACCCATCCTACCCTTTTATAAATTAATTTATATACAAAATTACTGAAATAACCCTGTTTTTACTTGACAAAACCTCCTTTTAACCATCATCTTCTAATGTACGTTAGAGCTGAGAGTGATAATTTGACACTTTAAATTAATTGCTTGTACAATATTTTTCTCTATAATTTTCCTAAGCTCTTTGTTCTTTAGTATTTTCCTCTTACTCTCTTCATATAATTCTTATATTGTATCTAATCATTCTTCTTTAGTAAAACTAGAGCCTAATAAGATAGAACCTTGACTTACCTCCTTTTATTCTTCATCAACTAGGAGGCATATGTTGGCTTGCTTATCATCTGATTTTCCTTTACTAGAGCTTGAATCAACCCATGTAGCCCTTAATGCCTTCTTTTTCTTCTTCCTTTTGAACCTTCTTAGTTTGAGGCTTTCTGATCTGATGTACTTCTTGCATTCAAATCATATAAGTTCTTTAAGAGCTTTCTTTGTAGTGCGTTTCTTGGGCTAGACCTCCATGGACTATCCTAGTTTGGTTAGACTCTATCATGGAGTCAACGTGGCTGACTTATCGATTCAATTTACCATCATAACCTCAGAAAAGGGAATCATGTTATTGATGCTTTGTCAAAGGCTGCAGTTCAGAGAGAAGTTTCACAAGCCTTTGATTATTTACATACTCTTCCACGGGATTGTCTCAGTTACTACTTTAATGATTTATTGTACATGCCACATATCAAAGTAGATTAGTTTTTATTTTTGTTTTGGAATGGTTTATTGTTTTTTTATTTTTCTTTTTTTTTTTGTTCCTTGGTGCAAGGCAGGCTACGTCCTCCCCTTTTATTTGTTATCTCTCTATTTTGATATGAATAAAATTTTAAGGTGGCTGCCCCTCTACTTGGAGTAAAGTTTGGGGTTTAAAAAATAAAAGAATTATTTTATTTTGACTACGCCAAGAATTCTAAGACTATAATTTGTCCTATAAAATGTTTAGGGCCTTGTTAGGCCCTAGACGATTAATTCTCCATGTGGAAGATTTCTCGGTTGTTTAACCTTTTTTCGCTAAATGACTAGATTAGTGAATGCACATGATTCTTAAATATATATAAAAAATGGTTCACCAGTGACCCATATCAATTAGAGATATGGCTACCAACTTTATGCTTTATCCCTATCTTCTTTCCTCTTCATATTTATCTTTTTTTTTTTTTTGGTTAAATCTTATCAATTGTACACATAGAGTCATTGTATATCTCAAACACTATCTATCTATTCCACTTTAAAAAGCATGAATAGCCTCAAGAATATTGATATTAAATGAGTCAAAATAGGTAATTTTAAGATATTCAATGCATTTAATGCCCTCTCATTATTTAAGTCATTTTTGTTTCTTCTTATCATTGAATTCTTTTATTAAATCCATACATAATAAAATAATAATTTCAATAACATAAAAACTTATACTTTTAAAATCTACCAACAAAAAATAATCTTCTCATCTAGGTGTTGGTAAGAAATTAAACCATTTTAGGTCAAATGGACCAATCCATATTGTCAAAATTAAATAATAAAATTCAAAAATAGATAAAATGCAAAAAATATAGAAATTAAAAAAAATTGAGAACATTTTTAACATCATATATTTGTCATATTAAACAATAATAAGTATGATAAATAAGAAATGTTTTATTAATGATGGAAATGAAATGTAAATATTAAAACCAATTGGAAATATAACTATTTTCCTATTCTCTCATTAAATCTCATATCTAAGGTATATTATCTAATTAAATCCTTAATTTAAGATATATTTTTTTCATCATTAAATTCTACTAATTAAACCCATAACATTAATTTTAATAGTATAAAAATAAATATTTTGAAAAGTAATTGAAAACAAAACCATTTTCTTCCCTCCCAGTGGTGGGTAAGCAATTCAACCATTTGGGGCCAGATGAATTAATAAATAAGGCTATAATTAAATAATAAAAATTAAAATAAATAAAATAGATAATACAAAAAATAAAAATAATTGAGAAATGTAAGAACATACCTTAGATATTATACATTTTTATTAATGAAATGTAAGAACATTTTTATTAATGATGAAAATGGAATACAAAATTTAAAATCAACATAGAAATAAATTAATGTCATAGTCCAATAATAAAATTTTGAAAAATAGAAAATAAAAAGAATTACAAAAAAAAATAGAGAAAAATTTGGCACATATCTAATGTTATATATTTATAAAAAATAAAATATTGGGCACATCTCTAATATTATACATTTATTATATTAAACAAAAATAAGTATTATATATAATAAATAATTTTATCAATGATGAAAATGCAATACAAAATTTAATGTCAACCTAATCAACTATTTTCCTTTTTGGATGGTGGGTTAGTGGGGGTCAAATGATGTATAGTCAAACAAAAGTGTGATAAGTAAAAATTATTTATATAATTTAGATGAAATATATAGTTTAAAATTGATCCAAAAGCAAAGTTATATTCTTATCTAGATGGTGAGACAACAATCCTACTTTTCAAACAAACTCATGATGTCATAATTGAGTAATAAAATTTTAAAAAACATTTGGGAACATTTCTAATGCTATGTATTCATCATATTAAATAAAAACAATTGTTAAAATAAAAAATATTTTTTTTATGAAAGAAATGGAATACAAAATTAAATAATAATAATAATAAATAATTATAATAATAATAATAAATAATAATAATAATAATAGTAATAATAATAATAATAATAATAATAATAATAGTAGTAGTAGTAGTAGTAGTAGTAGTAGTAGTAGTAGTAATATTAATTGTTATTGTAATTGAAAATCCACATGCACATTTATTACAAGCATTTAAGTATATTTTTTATCATATTGTTACTTTTTTTAATTTTCAATTTCTATATTAACTATGATATATCTAAAATCCAAATCATTAATATGAAGAAAAATTTCTCATGTGCAACACATGTACTTAATTACTAGTATATAAAAGTATAAATCTAGTTGATAACCCACAACTTGGACATGACTCTTCATTCTCTCAAATACCACATTCTTTCATCGTAACAAAGCCACTCCAACGAGCCATGGTGTTTGAATCCTCTAAAGGCATGAGCTTGTGCAACACAAGTTTAACTACTATTGATTCTCTCTCTCAGTAAAATTTAGTATTAAATATTTATTCCCATTTTAAGATGTCACCACTTAATAGGGTATGTTGATGGAATGTTGGATTGGCCATACCTCTTCCAAGGTACACATATTCTTCTTCTTCTATTAATGGAGATAGAGAAATGATTATGCTTTGGGAGATACAAGATCAAGTACTCTTGAGTTGCTAATTACCTCACTCACTAAACCCATCATGGCTCAAGTAGTGGGTCTACTAGAGAACCAATATATTTCGCTTGACCTAAGCCTCTAAGCCTCACATTCTTCAACTTTGATTTGAACTGAATTCATTGAAGAAAGAACTCAACCAATAAAAATATACAAAAACAAAATCAGTTACTATTTACTAGCTAATAAAATGGTTATTAGTTGAACCTATTTCATTAACCGTTCTCCTCTATCAAAACTCTTGAACAATGAGACCTTTTCTGCTGCCATCTTTACTAGAGCTGATCCATTATCATTTGATGATCTTCAAATTTTATTAATTAATCCATGAATTGTGTCTATAATACATCAAAGTTGCCTCTATTCATTCAAATTTTGAGCTCCTTTTGCTAATTATGAAAATAAAAGAAATCTGTAACCCACTAACAAAGTAGATGAAACCCCAGCTTGGGTCAACCTTCTTCTTAGGGTCCCAAACAAGGTGTGTACAAAGGAACTTGTACGATTTGCAAGATTACTGGGCACTCAGCCTTAGGTGGCATTTGATTGCACTTTTCAAATGTCTGAGGTCTGGAAACATTGCTTCTCAAACCTCAGACACGTTTGGTGTCTCCTCTTAAAACTAATCTAAATTTTGTTTTCAGATCTAAAAAACCATAGCGCACAGGCCAGCTCTTAACACGCTCAAATGCATTTCAGAGCCAGTGCATTGTCGAAATTACCCTTCCAATCTTTTGGAAATGATGCGTGCTACCCCTATTTAACCCCAACCCAAGAAAACCTAGTCATTCGTGTCTTCGCTCTCAGGGATGGGAAGGAAGAACACCGCTTGTGTTTTCGCTCTCTCGTGAATCCACTTGACCTCCATCTCTCTCTCTCGTTTCATACCACCGTCATTGCAACTTGCAGCGGTAGTTTTCTCTCTCTATCTCTCTCTCTCTCCGATCTTCCCGCCACTGCAAAGACAGTTAAATAATAACAATAATAATAAAAATAATAATAATAAATTATTTTTATAATAATAATAATAATAATTATTATTATTATTATTATTAATTATAAATTATTTTTACTAATTATTAACTATCTTAATATTTTTTATTAAGCATTAATTATTTTTATTAGTGATTAATTATTTTTATTAATTTTATTGTGTTATTTATAATTATTAGCCATTTTTATAATTTATTATCAATTATTATTTATTTTATTATTTTTATTTGTATTATTTCAATATTATTAATAATTAAATATTTAATCATTAATTTTTATTAAATTTTATTGTGTTATTTATAATTATTAAATAATTTTAGTAATTATTATCAATTATTATTTTTATTCGTGTTATCTCAATATTATTAATAATTAAATAATTAATTATTTATTATTTTTTAATTTTATTAATTTTTATTGATTATTTTAATTTTTATTAAATTCTAATAATTTTAATATTTTTATTAGTGATTAATTATTTTTATTAATTTTTTTATAATTTCGATATTATTTTGAATTTGATAAGTTATTTTATATGAAATAGTGTTAACTACATTCACAATTACAAAATAGCCTGTTCCAGGGGTAAAATGGTAAAACAAAGCAATTTCAGATATTGTAGAATTGATCCAACACAAACAACAGTATCTATTTAGATCCTCTAAAAAGTAGAAAAACATCTATGCCTCTTTTCAGATTTCAGGCACTTTTAATATCTTTTTAACTTTTCAGACTTCAGATTTTAGATTTATCAAACGCCACCTTATACTACATAAGTCAAGTTAATGAAAATTACAAAGTGCCACCAAGAGCTCCCACCACTTCCATTTTTGGCTCTTCTACCTTTGACAATTCATGGTACCTAAATTCTAGTGTCACATATCATATGTATTATGTTATAAAAAATGTAGGTCATGGCTCTCTGGTAGGTTACTCCTGCGTTCTTCAAGCCGAATGGCATCAACTTATAATGGGGTTATGAAAGGCTATTTGTGGTGCATTGGCTAGGTGCATTTGAATTTGATTCTAGCCACTTTATGCCTATAGGAAGGAGAAGATTTCATGTCTTGTGGAGTTTATCAGGGTTTTCATGTTGGGTAGTGGGAATTCATCCTTAGGGCAGGTCTTGTTGGGGTCTCTAAAGTCTACACAACACCTGAGTTGGTCATTTTTTTTTTGTTAAGTAGTACCACATTTGCGAGCCACCTTGGGTCAGCTATTGGATTTATGAATTCGACTCATAGGAGTTTTGCTACCTCCTCTTTTATTTTGATTTCTATTTTAGGCTTGAAAACTATTTCTCCTTGTTTGGTTGGCTTCACTATGGGATCTATGCAAGCATGGCTGACTAAGGTGGTGTTCGATAGCGCTGAATTGACCTCCGAAGACTTAAGTTGTTCCTTTTCAGTGCTTTGGGGTCATTCGGTAGCACCTCTAAAGTCACCTTCTAGAATCTGAAAACTCCTCCAAATTGTTCAAAGGGTCTACTACCTCTGAATGCGCTTAGAGGTAGTGGACGATACTTTGTTCCCTAAAATACACATTCATCTTGTATTAATATTTTCTTTCTCCTTTGCTTCTTTCCTCTTCCCTTTCTCCGAATGCGCTCAGAAGTAGGGACCATCGACTATTCTCCCATCTCTTCACTATGGTGAACAGAGGGGCATGAACCAGGATCGCCGACTATTCTCTATTCTTTATAGAAGGGATGAAGAAGAAAAAAAAAAAGAATAATGAAAGAAAAGGAGGAAGAGGGAGAACGAGAAAGAGGGGAAACATATGGAGATGGGAAGATGGGGAGGAGGAGCAGTGGCACTATTCTTACAGTCACCACTCGCAAAACGCAACAGGTGTGCCCCCTATAAAAACAAAAACGTTTTTCTCCATCAAAGAAAACCTTCAATGAACTCTTAGAACCCTCACCAGCTATTTTCTTTGGTTGTATAATCAGCAAAAAAAAGCCCTAAAACATAGAGTACAAGGAAACACAACCAAGACTTGCACTAATCATGGTCTTTGGCAATGGTGAAATCGCAAAACCAACTAGGGAGGAGAGATTGAGGACAATCAAGAGAGAAACTACAATGCCTTTCTATGAGAAGAAAGAAGTAAAAAAGATCGTAGCTCAAGAGAGAAACTACCAGAGATTTTACCCCATTTTAAGTTTTTTATTTATAATTTTCTTTTTTCTCTTTCTTTATAAATCTAATATTTTCTATAAATAAATTAAGATGATTTATTTATTAATTTAATTTACTAATTTTTAAATTTTTTATTTTTAATTATTGGTTTACCATTTTGAATATTTTGTGTTTAATTTAGGCTGTTTAAATATTTTATTAAAATAGTTGTAATTTTTAATTATCCTTAATAATATATTTAAAATTTTATTATTTATTGGTTAAGAAGTTTTTGATATTTTATGCTTTTAATTATCCTTAATACTATATTTAATACATATTTTACATTATTTCCAATGATTATTTATTAATTTTTATTCTTTTATTTTTATTATTTTTATAATATTTATCTTTTTTATTACTTTTTTAATGTGTATTTGAATCATTTTCATTTATTTTTATTTAAGTAACAACTTTGAAGGGTAAATTTTTAAAATACATAATTTTCAGACATTACAACATTCAGATTACCAAATAACTACACTATATTCAGATGTCTATAAAAGTGGAAAAGAAATTTTTTCACTTAATGCTTTCAGAGGTATTTTTGCTTTTTAGACTTCAGACTTCAGATGTACAAAACGCTACCTAACCTTTCTCTTTCTCCTCTACTTCTAGGTTTGCTAAGCTAAGTAGTGATCTGATGCTGCTCAATCCGAGGTAGTGCACGAGCCGAGGATGGCAATCAGATAGTCCTTTCTAGCAAGTCGGGGCCAAGTTTCAAGGACGAGGCCGCGCTTTGAGATCTGCGATCAAGGAAGAAGTCAGAGGCCCGAGGAATTACCCCCGGGTGAGTACTTCGGCGCTCAAGTCAATAGGAGGGGGTGGATGGCCCGGCCGAGCTATAGGGATGCTAGTCCGGGCTAATTAGCAGTGTGGGTGTTAGAAGCCAAGAGTCCCTTACCTCGAGCATGGAGTACCTTTTTATAGTCAGAGGGTTCGTATCCTGATCAGAGTAGGTTTCCGGGGAAATCGGGGCAAAGTTCCCTGCCGAGGTTACAAGGGGTAGAGTCCTACTCCTCGGCAGAGTTGTCTTCCCATCCCTATCCGCTAGGCGGGCTTATCCATGAGGGGCGTAGCTGACGTGGTCGGCGGGACCATGGCAATGCCGTAGCCCGGCCGGACTGTGCCGACATGGCCGAGCTGTGACAGATGGCCGGGGGCCTCATGGCTAGCTCAACCATGTCCCCAACAGCACTCCTCCAAATCCGAAGCTGAGGGACAAGGTTTCCTAGGTTCGTTGCCCGGCTGAGGAACTCCCGAGCATGCGTATTGTCCACGCCGTGTTGGTCCATGCCGAGGAGTCCTCCGATAGTCGACTGTAGAACTTAAATAAGAACCGAAATTTAGGTTCCCGAAATACTCCCCCAGTTCTGCTGTCGAGGAGGAGAAGTGCTTGGCCAGACAACTGTGCGGCCTTGTGGCCGTAAGCTGAAAGAATGGTAGGATCCATCTAATGGACGCCATAAAGGTTGCGGAATGGGTGGGGCGAATTTCAAAAATTTCCTACCTTCTCCCAACTGGGAATCATATTCCCTAGATTTAGAATACAATGTTCAAGGATCCTACTTGAACCATAATCAAACCAGATCTGTACCAAAAGATAAAAGGGA
>NW_010729324.1:619361-632797 GCF_000365185.1 Nelumbo nucifera
ATCAGCCTTGGCAGGATAAATCTCCCCAGATTTATCCAACGGCTGTGAATATTTAAAACTAACACGAGTCTCTATAAGTGTCCAGTTTTAGGGTCTTACACAGAATTAAACCAAACAACATGAATCAAACATGTACYTTATTTATYTCCAYTAAATAACAAAAGTACATCAAATCGGATTGAAGCTAAGGGCATACAAAAATTGTCTAACATAAGCTGCCTAGCGAGGATTTGAGTGGCCTAGCCGAGGATTTAAGTGGCCTAGCCGAGGATCTGTGTCGAAGGCAGGAATGGTACTATGGGTCTCCGCGTCAAAGGTTGGACCGGTACTATAGTTGAACCGACACAATTAATGGGCGCAACCGCTGCCTGCCGAGGGTGCCGCTTTGATTTCCGAGGGTTCCTGTCATACGTTATTGGTCGCGTTGGTTGGCCTTCCGAGGCATTGTCAGGGGTGTTTCATCTACACCGTTGATCTCTCCTCAGTTTGTGCCCCTGATGGTTATAAAAGGGAAGAGAGGGCCCCCCCTATCCTCAGTATTGCTTGCAAGAGTGTTTGGCATCCATTACCTGGTAGATTCGTCGATCACACAGTTCGACAGATAGCTCGGTAGACAGCTCGGTGGATAGCTCTGCGAATAGCTCAGTAGATAGCTCGGTAGCTTTCGCTCTTCATCTCCACAGATTGTCTGGTATGTCCTCTTCATCTCGTCAGTCCTCTTCCTCATCCGGGTCCTCCAGTAGTTCTGGTTCCAGCTCTTCTCGCGGCTCGACCTACGAGCCTGAGCTGAGAGACTTCGTGGCTACCGAAATTGAGGAAGCTAAGGCTGGTCGCTCCGGGATGGAGACAGAGCTTCCTCTTCAAGCAGGTCGCCGGTTCGGTACCACGCCCGTCATCTTGATGCCCAGGGATATGGCTTGGATCCGAGCTACGTACGCCATTCCTGCAGAATACCGAATGAGGTGTCTGCTACCCGGGGAGATGGTCACTGATGCTCAGCCCGGTGAGCTGTGTGTTTATGAGCACAACTTGGAGGCAGGGCTGAGGTTCCCATTGAGCGAGGGGTTCGCCGAAGTGCTAAACTGGTACAAGGTGTTTCCGGTGCTGTTGATGCCGAACTCCTTTAGGTTTTTACTCAGCCTTATGTCCTATTGTGCCATCCACAATATCGAACTAACCCTGGGGATGGTGAGCTTCATGCTCCAACTGAAACACCACCAGCAGGGGTACTATTACTTCTCCACCCGGTGGAATATTCGGTCGTTGGTTGGGGCCCCTTCTTCTGTGAAGCACTAGAAGGAGTCGTTCTTCTTTGTGTGAATCCCTGGGAGTCTCCCTTTTCCTGCCGAGCTACAGGGGCTGAGGACGACTCTACCGCAGCCCAAATGGCCGGCACTTACTTGGGAGAAGAGGTCGGCCCTGAGCATGATCCACGAAATCGACGTTATCGCGTACACATGCTCGGAGATGCTGATGCTCGCCGGGCTGATGGAAAGGGTGGCCGGTCTATTTCCTTTACTTTTGTTTGCTGAGTTAAATTTACCTTGCCTACTTTGTACTTATCTTGGGTGTCCTACGTCGAAGAAGAGATTGTTCGTCGGATGAAGGTACTCCGACAGAGGCAGGAACAAGCCGGTGTGCAACCTGAGGCTCGTCCCGAGGCAAAAGAGTGGCCACGATCCGAGGACAGGGCGACTCATCGGTGAAGAAGAGTTCGACAATGAGAGGTTGAAGAGGATGACATTGTCGTTGTTGACCCCGAAGGGGTCCGTCGTCTCGCTGGTGCGTCGGTAACTGAGGCAGGAAGCAGCTCAGATCTGCACGTGCCGAGGTGGTCAGTTTGCGTAGACGATAATCTAGAGACGCCCGGGGTTCCCGATCAGTTACTGTGGGGAATCATGACAATGTCCATAGCTTGGGAATCAGTCAGGGTGGGTAGCGGAGCCTTGGAGTGTGCGCTACTGCGGTCTACTGCCCAGGTAAATCGTCTTCTTCTTATTCCTTATGGTTTGCTCTCCTTTTCTTTATACTTATCATATTCGTCTACAGAATGCTTCTGTGGCAGAAGGCCCAGTTGGCCGAGCTTCAGGCCGCTGGGGAGCGATCGGCCACGCTGGAGAGGGAGGTGGACGAGCTGAAGGTGCAGCTGGCTGAGCAGGCTAGTCTTGTCCAGGAGCTGAAGCGAGAGATCACCGAGCTCAAGGCTGAGCGAAACAGGTTGATGTAGGAAGTCGTCAATGAATACAAGGCATTGAAGGAGATGCAGCTGCATATGGACGAGTACGCTGAGGCTTCCTTCGTGACTGGGTTCAACCTTTTCCGATGAAGGATCCTTTACCACCACCCGGAGTTGGCCGTTGAGTCGCAAGGCTGGGATGCCTTTGATCCAAATTCTCTGCAAGGGTCCGCCGAGGGAGCTGAAGATGAGGTTGAAGCCGTTGTCGGTGTTGCTGATTCTACCACCGAAGGATTGATCGGCTACCTTGGTTGGGTTTAACCTCATCTTGTACTTTTTAAGTGTGTCGAAGACTTCGCGGAGGTCAACCAGGTGGTGTTTGGCCTTTTTTCTCTTCATGAGCATATCGTCGACATATGCCTCCACGTTCGTACCGAGCTATTCTTTGAATACCTCGTTCACCAGCCACTGATAGGTGGCGCCGGCATTTTTTAGGCAAAGGGCATTACCTTGTAGCAATATAGGCCGCGGTCTGTGATAAAGGCGTCCATGAAACTTAGGTGCTCATGTCCTGCTATTGCATCGACGAGCTAGTCAATCCTTGGCAGGGGAAAGCTGTCTTTGGGACAGACCTTATTTAGGTCGGTGAAGTCGATGCAAATTCTCCACTTTTCGTCGGCCTTCTTCACCATCACTACTTTGGCCAGCCAATCGGGGTATTTGACTTCCCTAATGAAGCCGGCATCGAGCAACTTTTGTACTTCATTAGCGATTACTTGCCACTGCTCTGTGGCGAAGTTTCTCTTCTTCTGCTTCATAGGTCAGTAACGGGGGTCGACGTTCAGCTGATGTGTGATAACTTTGGGATCGATTTCAGGCATGTCCTCTGCCAACCAAGCAAGTACATCGGCATTATTCCTCAGTAGTCAAACAAGTTTCTCTCAGAGGTGGTCGCCTAGCAGGGAGCCAACTTGGACAGTCTTTTCGGGATCTTCCTCAAATAAGGGGACCCGGACGAGGTCTTCCATGAGTCGACCACGTTGTGCCTTTACATCGTCACGCAGGTCATATGCTTCCACCATCAATGTCTCGGTCGTTGGACGTGGTCCTCGGCAGGATAACTGATAGCAATGTCGTGTTGTTTTTTGGTCTCCGCGCACCACCCCTATGCCATACTTGGTTGGAAATTTCATGGCGATGTGGTACGTTGAGACTACGGCCTACAGGGCATTGAGGGTCGACCTGACAAGGATCACGTTGTAAGAGGAGGGGAAACGCACCACGATGAAGTCTACCATGGCTGTCGCCATCTCCGATCAAGAGGGGAAGAGTTATCCTCCCAGTGGGCTGGAGGGACTCCCGAAAATCCCATCAAGGGAGTGCTAATTGGTGTGAGTCGTTCTCTGTCAATGCCAAGCTTTTCAAATGCATCTTCAAACAATATGTCGGCAGAACTCCCTATTTCGATTAGGATCCACCACAGCTCAAAGTTGGTCACTTCGGTTGTGATGACCAAGGCGTCGTCATGTGGTGTCTGTACCCCTTGGAGGTCATTGTCAGTGAAGGTGATAGATATGTCGCGCCTCCTCCCGTGACCTCGATCGTCGATCTCGCACATTCGAGCATATCTTTTCCATCCCGAGTTGCTTTTCCCTCTAGAGGTAGTCCCTCCCGATATCATGTGGATGATGCCAGCTGGGGGGCCTTGGGGCAGGGGTTGCCGAGCTTCGTCTGCTCTTCGTTCCTCTTGGGATGACTTCTCCTTTCTGTTTATGAAGCCGCTGAGATAACCGCGCCTAATTAGATCTTCGATATGGTTGCGCAGGTCGAAACAGTTCTCCGTATCGTGGTCCTGGTCCTTGTGGAACTCGCAATATTTGTCTCGGTTCCTCTTGTTACTTTGCATCTTCATCTTCTCGGGACACCTGACATAGTTGCGGTCGCGAATTTGCATCAGAACTTCAGACTGCAAAATATTAAGTGGCGTGAAATTCCGATAGGTATGCGGAGGGGTGCGAGGTCTATGGTCGGTCCGTCAGTCTTGTCTCTTGTGGTCTTTGTCCAACCTCTCGGACTTCTGCTCGTCGTTCTCTCTCCTCTTTCTGTTGGGCTTCTCATCTTCGTCTTTGAGCTGCACCTGAGCCTCTTCAACATTGATATACTTCTGTGCATGGCTCATTAGCACGGCCAACATTTGAGGAGGATTCTTGGAGATGGAGAAGTTGAATGGGGAAGGGCGGAGACCGTGTTGTATGGCCGTCACCACAACTGATTGATTTAAGTCCCTGACTTGGAGTGCTTCTTTGTTGAACCTCACCAGGTAATCTCTAAGGGACTTTGCCTTTCTCTGTCAAACTTGCATAAGGCTGGCCGAGGTTTTCCAATGCTTCTAACTAGCTGTGAACTGTGCCAGGAACTGGGTTTCCAGTTGGG
The DNA here is from genome assembly GCF_000365185.1 of Nelumbo nucifera. The sequence continues at coordinate 623,971 of NW_010729324.1, forward strand.
CCCATGATGCTATAGACCTCGACGGCAAGGAGGAGTACCATGCCAATGTTGAGCCTTGCAACATGGTTACAAGGGCTTTCCACATTAGTCCCTTCGACGCACCATGTTGCATCATCTGGGCTTTGAGCGCTGCAACATGGTCAAAAGGGTCTGAGTTCCCGTCGTACTTGTCAAATTGAGGGGCTCGCCATCTGGCAAGGGGCCTTGCAACATGGTCGAAAGGGTCGGAGTACCACGCACAGGTTGGTCTACGGTGGGATTTATGCTCTTATGGAAGTGCACTCTAACTCTTCCAGATGTTTCCGGAGATCTTTAATTTCAGCATCTCTGTTGCCTGGGGCTGTAGTGTGTATGGCCTCCCTTTTGGGTCGTGTGGGGTGATCCTTGATCGAGCTTGACTCGGCGGTTGAGACTACGAAGGGCGGCATCCTTTTGCTGAGCCTTTCTTTGGTGGGGATGCACGCTGATTGGTGTGTCTGGCTATTGTAGTCCCCGTCCACAGGAGTGGGCGGTGGCGGAGGGCCTTTGGGTCATGTCCTGCCTCATACGCTCAGACCGCTCTCCCCTTACGTCTGACCGGCACGCTTTGGGGTCCTCGATCCGAGGATCATCCTTTGTGTGCGTCGGAGTGTCAGGGGGGACAGCCCGGTTGGGTGGCGCAGCAGACCCTAGTGTTTGCATGAATTCGAAGATCTTATCAACCTTTTCCTGCATGGCTTGGAATTGCATTGGATCTACCGTGGCTGAAGGTTGCGGAACTTCTTGGTTCTCCCGAGACGGGGAATGGCCAGCTGATTGTTCAGACTGATTTTTAGGCATCTTAATCACTTTCTTAATTGTGCGGCAAGGAATGAGATTTTTGGGAAAGGCTTTTTGTGTCGTTCCCACAGATGGTGCCAATCTGATGTTGCTCAATCCGAGGTAGTGCACGAACCGAGGATGGCAATCAGATAGTCCTTGCTGGCAGGTCGGGGCCGAGCTTCAAGGACGAGGCCGCGCTTTGAGATCTGTGATCAAAGAAGAAATCAAAGGCCCGAAGAATACCCTCAGGTGAGTACTCCGACGCTCAAGTCAGTAGGAGGGGGTGGATGGCCGGGCCGAGCTATAGGGATGCTGGTTCGGGCTAATTAGCAGTGTAGGTGTTAGAAGTCAAGAGTCCCTTACCTTGAGCATGGAGTACCTTTTTATAGCCAAAGAGTCTGAATCCTGATCGGAGTAGGTTTCCAAGGATATCAGGGCAGAGTTCCCCGCCGAGGTTACAGGGGGTAGAGTCCTACTCCTCGGCGGAGTTGTCTTCCCATCCCTATCCGCTAGGCGGGCTTATCCATGAGGGGCGTAGCTAACATGGTCAGCAGGACCATGGCAATGCCGTAGCCCGGCCAGACTATGCCGACGTGGCCGAGCTATGACAGATGGCCGGAGGCCTCATGGCCAGCTCAGCCATATCCCCAACAGTGATCTTTTCTATTTGGGATTTTTTGACACATTTATTTCTTCTAGTTCTTCTTCTATTGCTTTTTCTTCTTGCAACTATTTTGATGCGACACAAATTTCATCCACGTACTCTAGAGTCTTTGTTTCCATGTCTACAGTATTTTGTTCTGTTCTATTAGTATGTTAATTTTGGTCACCGATCTGTACTGAGATTGTGTTTTTGTATGTTTGTAGTGGGATACCCTCTTGTTCTCATCGTGTTGTGTGCATTGTATATTACTGTGACCTTTGATGTTTAGAGTGGGAGGTGTGTCGTGCAGGTGTATGGGTATAATCAATAATGTTGTCTATGATGCATGCCATTCGAGCAATGTTGAAATAAGAAAATAGGTGAAGATTATCAGTTACTTTTGACTATGGACAAAGGGTGCTAGAAAGGGAAACTATGATGTATTTAGTTATGATTACAATTCAGTAAAATTAACTGACGTAGTTGTAATGAGTAGGGGTGAGCAAAAAAACTAAAAAATTGAATTAATCGAAATCGAACCGAAAAATCGATTAATTGAACTGATTAGTTCGGTTTTGGTTCGGTGTTTTTAAAATATTGAAGGTATCGGTTCAGTTTCGTTTAACCAATATAGAAAATTGGCGGTTAACCGAACCGACCGGTATACATATATTTCTATATATTTTATATATTTTTTTATTTTTTATATATTTTATATATTTTATATATTATAAATTAATAAATATGTATTATATATAAATATATATATATATTTATAATATATGAAATATTATTTATTAATTAAAATATAATATTTTATATATATTTATAATTTTTTATTATATATTTATATATATATAATATATATTATAAAAATTAAAAAACTAAAAAATTGACGAACCGAACCGACGGTTAACCAACTGGTTTTGATTCAGTTTCGGTTACTGGTTTCCCAAAAACCGATAGTATCAGTTCAGTCCAAGAGAAAGCCCCACGGTTCGGTTAATGTGAGTGGGGTTATAATGACTAAGGATAGCAAAGCATGCTAAGGATTTACTAAAAAGACATTACCAACTATATGAGGTAGATACATAAACTACACATTTACATTTTACTTGGAGTTTAAGAATTGTGGCTTACCTCCTTCTATGTAAGAGGGGAGGAGTCCTCGTCAATAGCACTTGAGGATGGTTGTCAAGACTGGTGAGATGTTGACATTGTTGAGGTAAGTATCCTTTTTTATTATTGGTCTCCTGACATCCAAGGATTAAGGTATTGATACGATATTCTCCATAAAGGGCGTATCGTATCTGTATCCATGGTCATGGATACAAGATACGTTACGATTGGATATGTATCGTATGAGTCAAGCGTATTGTCACATTACACCTCTGTATCAGGCTGTATCACACTATATCGGTGGATATGGTCCGATACACATCAAAATGGAGCATATCTGTGCCTAGTTTGACAAAACTGTGCATTGACTACTTTTGGATTGTTTTTCATCTTTAATGAAAATTAAAAAATAGTAGTATGAAAACTGAAATAAATAATTTATGATTTAATTTTTCCAAAAAATTTAATAAAAACTAAAAATTATAAAAATAATATATTTCATATACCTTAGATGATTTATATATTTTATTTTACACATAATTATATGTTAAAAATGAAAACATAGTTATTATTTGAAAAAATAGAGTTATTATTTAAAATACTAAATAAATAAAATTTCCCAACAAAATTAATGGAAAACAGAAAATTATAATTATAAAAACTTAAATGAATAATTTAAGATTTAATTTCCCCAAAAAATTTAATAAAAATTGAAAATCAAAACTAATTTATTTTATCTACCTTAAATGATTTATTTGTTTTATTTTACAACTATATGTAAAATAAAAGCATTATATGTGCAATGTTTAAAAAAGAATTGTTATTTAAATAAAAATACTAAATTAATTACTATTCTCAAAAATTATTAAAAATTGAAAATTATAATTATAAAAATTGAAAGAGTGATAATTGTTGTACGATGTGTGAATGTTCTAGAGTCCCAGTATTGTTTATTGTAATATTTCTCTTCATATAACCTATTAAAGTATGCATTTCTCATGTGTTTATATCTTATTCCTAGATAATTCAGCTTTTAATTTAGTATTATTAATTTATTTATGTGATTTGTATGCATTTCTCTAACGTATTCAAGCATTTTTATATATTTCGTTCGTATCCATATATTTCCAAAACGTATCTAAATCTGTATCCGTATTTTTTCACAATTTGACTCACCTTTGGACTTGTTGATTTGTACACATCATAACATTCCCCCTTAGCTACCGCTACCGGCTCCTGTAAGTCTTCTTTAGCTTTCTCCTTTTTTGGGTTGTTGCATCATTGGTGTGCTCTCCTATAGGCTATACGAGATAAAGACTTTTTACTCGATTGGGGGAAGCAAGGTTACATGCATGAAACTGGGATTTTAGAATATTCCTTGGGGAGACAAGTCCCATTAATTATCTATCCGGGATGTATGTCCCTTAGGAATACAAGACGGTTAGAGCATGACCACCTCTTCACAGGGCGACACATGTTAGTATGATGCTCAAGGTATAGCCAATCGTGATTTCCCCAAGGCACTGACCGCACATCTTACACTCTAGATTTGGCATTCATTATGCTCTATTGTTGATTTATCTTACCCTGCAAATTATTTATTGCCTTGTATTGTCACTACGGGTGTAAATGGATCGAATTGGAATCGGGCCAACTAATATCCGAATTCAAATCCGATTAGAAAATTCGATATCGGAATTTGATTCAATATCTAACGGATATTAAAAATTAATATTTGAATTCGAATCTGATTAAATATCCGAATATTCGATTTGAATTCGAATTTGACTAATTAATTATTTTAGTTAATTAATAAATATATAAAATAAATATTTTATGTATATAAAATATATAAATATATAAATTATTTATATAATTTAATATTATATATAAATTATATAAGAAATTTAAATATTTTATGTATTATATATAAGAATTAAATAATCGGTCAAATTCGGATATCGAATTGAATCAAGTCATATCCGAATTCGAATCCAATTAATTATTCGGTATGAATAGGATATCCGAATTCGACCGATTAGATATTCGAATTATCCGAATTCGATTCGATTATGTCGAATCTCGAATTCAAAATCGGATCTTTGAATACTATTGACACCCCTAATTGTCACAAGTGAACTCTTTGCCACGCCCACAAGTGCCATCCACCATGCCTAGGGGTGGATTCGAGCCAAGCCGAGACGAATAGTATGAGGCTCGAACTCGGCTTGCCAAGGTAGTACAAGGCTCGAGCTTGAGCTCGAGCTCAGTTTGAGCTAGAACCTTGAGCTCAAGCTCGACTCAAGTCAAAAACTCGTAAGCTCGAGCTCGGCTTGAAAAAAAATGTTTTATAAAAATAAAAAAAATTATATATAAAAATATTTTTTATTTTATATTTAAAAAATTAAGAATTATAATAATTATTTATTATTATATATAAAAATAAAAATATTATATATATAATATTTTTATTATATATATTATTTTTCTATAATTTTCTATAATTATTATTATTATTATAATTATATATTATATTATTATTATTAGCTATTTGAGCTTGGCTCAATTATTAAATGAACCTGTAAGTTGTGCTTGAGCTCAGCTCGGTTGAAATCAAGCTCGGTTGAAATCAAGCCGAGCTGAGCATTTCACGAGTCAAGCTCGAGTAGCTCGTGAAGAGGTTGGCTCGTGGCCACCCCTATGCAGTACGCCTTCAACATGTCATGAGTGTGTCTTGGGTGGGGCTATCTATGTATTTTGTAAGGGGGGATGCCCATGGAAATTTAGTAATTACATAGTATGATTTTTCAGCATTTTGATGTTTCCTTTTGTTACCTCTCCAAAAGCTTAACTTACTCTTTGAGGGGAGGTATGTAGTCAAGTGTGCCAATATCATGTAAAGTTTAAGCACGAAGTCCCCTCGACAAAAACTTGTGTGCTTGTGTTTACCATCAATTAATGCAATAGAAATAACCTTTTGACTAATTTGTGTGCCATCTTGTTGCCCTTTTGTGTTGTTGCTTTATCGCTTAGGTTAGGTTTACTCAACACATTCGGGTGCCACACAGGGCCTCAACGACTAGCCCCATGACAGTTGGTATTAGAGCGGGAGCTCTTCCTCACATTGGACCCTGTCAATCGACCCTTATTTAGCACACACAATGAAGAACAACTATGACATCACCGATGAGATCTCACATGAGTTGTCCCAAGCCCACAACACCAATAATACACCACTCAACGGACCCTCCAAAACACAAGCCCCAAAGAGCCACACAACTAAAGCTAGCAAGCGTGACAAATCAGTCGATCAACTAGAAAGCATGGACATGTGTATCCTACGTTGTGAAACGACTGTAGGTGAGAGCTAAGACTAGGTCAACGAACTCCACCTCAACCTGAAGATCATTGAGAATGCACTGGTGGAGCTCGAAGGATGATTAAATGGAGCCTTTAGAGAGATCCATGGCCGCTTACAACATTCAGAAGTTGGGCCTTCCCAAAGTAGCGTACAAGGCATGTTGGATAGGCTTCAAGCACAATTAGACGAGATGAAAGACGATGACTCTCCTGAAAAGGGTGGTGGCTAACTCTACTAGCACATCATCTACCCCAACTCCCATGCACATTAAGATTCGTCATCCAACACCCTACTCGGGAGCATGGGGATGCTTGGGAGCTTGACAATTTCCTATGGAAACTAAACCAATATTTCTCTACCACTGGCATTAGTGATGACAAAACTCAAGTACGTACGACTGTTATGTATTTAACTAATATTGTGATGCTATAGTAGCATAGGTGTTGGCAAGACACTGAGCGTGGCATGCACACCATTGACACTTGGGCGAATTCAAGCATGAGATCAAGTGATAGTTCTACCTCGAGAATGTGGAGTACCTAGTGCATAGGCAAATGAAGAACCTTAGACATTAAGATTTGCTACATGACTACGACAAAGAATTCTCAGCCTTGATGCTTGAGATATCCAACATGTCTGACAAGGACCTCTTGTTCAATTTCATGGATGGTCTCAAGCCATGGGCTGAGTTTGAGCTTCAATGGTGTGGGGTAAAGAACCTCACTATAGCCATGGCCATAGCTGAGCAACTTGTTGATCTAAAGACACTTGATGAAGGAGACCAAAAGCCATCCAGCCCACATACCATGAGTGTGAGTGGGGGAGACCAACAGTCGACCAACCCACAGGAGAAATAAGTGCATCCCAACAAGCATAACAATTACTAGCAAGGATAGAAGCCACAAGGAACCCAAAGCTATCAAGGCCACCGGTACACTAGGAGACGTACAACTCCTCCCACACCTTGTTTCATTTGCAATGACATGCATTGAACTAGCGACTGTCCCATGCAGAAGAAAATCAATGCCCTCATCGCCAAACTCAATAATGATGAAGAGAGTGATGAGGAGAAGCCCACATAGGCACTAAGAGTAGGTGCCATCCAACTTATAAATGCCATGGTAAAGAAAAAGTCCACATCCAAGTGGCCTAACAAAGCCCACAAGGGGCTGAAATATGTAGACATCACACTCGGTGGGAGGCCGACCCAAGCCTTGGTGGATACCAGGGCCACTCACAACTTCATCTCCCTTGCGGAGGCAAAGCGATTCGACTTAGGCACCACCAAACAAGTAGAGTGGATCAAAGACGTCAACTCGGGGGGCTAAGGCAGTAGAAAGCATGACCCATGAAGTAGAGCTACAAGTGAGACCATGGAAAGGAAAAATCAATTTATCTATGGTTCCCTTGGATGATTTTCAAATTGTCCTTGGAGTGGAGTTTATGACACAGGCAGAAGCAACCCTCATGCCACACCTCAAAAACTTACTCATCTTGGATAAGCATTCTCCTTGCATGGTCCCAATGACAATAGCGCTCAAGGTACATGGAAGCAGCTTTCATCCTTGCAACTGTACCAAGAAGCAGCTACCCATAGAGCCAACGCCATGTAAGCGACAACAAAGGTCCCCTCTCAAGAACACAACACCAATGCAAGAACGGGTCATGAAGTTACCAAGAAGAAGCAGTCTCCACTGAAGTTGTGCCAGCCTTAACAACAACATTAGCGTTAGCACCAACACAAGAGAGGCCTAGAAGATCCAAGGCCATTCCTAGCCACAACAATTTCCACCCCAATCACCATCGGGGAGAGTGAGTGCCACCCTCCACATAGGTACCTTGCCACAACATTCCTCATGCCAACCATCATAGGAGTCTTGTGAGGAGCCATCCTTAGGGGATAAATGATCATGGGAACCAATGCCCCAACAATCCAAAAACTCATTTTGACCTAAACATGGCCCCAACATTCTCTTCAACCAAACTGGACCATCCTTTGTCCTACCTTGAAACGGACAGGAAGGGACTTAACCAAGAACATAGCCATAGTATTCCCCTACACAGTGAACATCTTCAAGCCTACAATTCAAGCTTAAGCCCATGACCTAGAAGAGCTGATGTTCGTGGAATAGTTGAAGAGTCCTCCATCGTTAACAGAAAATCCATGCAACAAGTAGATGCCAATCTTCGAAGACGAAGACTAAATTGAGTGGGGGAGACTGTCACAAGTGAACTCTTCGTTGCACCCACAAGTGCCATCCACCATGCCTGCAACATGCCATCAATGTGTCATGAATGTTTTGGGTGTGTCTATCTATGTATTTCGTAAGTAGGGGTGTCAATTGGACTGGATTTGGTCCAATCCGATCTAGTCCAATGTGAGTCCATTATAAATGGACCAGGTCTAATCCAATCCAATGAATGTTTTTGAACAATTTGGACCAGTCCAAATCAATGTCTAGACTGTCCAATCTGTTCAAATTCATTTTGATTTAGATTGGTTTCAACCCAATGTTAGACAATGTATGCCCTTAGCTCCAATCAGCATGATGTACATTATGACATTTATTGTAAATGAATGAAGTACATATTTGATTCATGTTACTATGGTGCGTTTTTGTGTAATACCCTTAAACTGGACACGTATAAGACTCGTGTTAGTTTAGAATGTTCACAGCCGTTGGATAGATCTGCGGGGATTTATCCTGCCAAGGCTGACATTGATATCACCAAGTTGGTTGGGGTGGCTTGTCTTACCTGCAAGGGTGACACCTAAGGTACATGCAGTGTGGGTTTTCTTGAAACCTTGAACCGGACCAAAATTCCAATATTGCCCTAGACCTTGGAGATAGATGGGCAAAACTGGAGTGTTACACCTGACCTCTAGACTCGATTATGATACT
>NW_010729324.1:633281-645188 GCF_000365185.1 Nelumbo nucifera
GAGGGACAGATCCTCTCTTGTCAGGCAGTGTTTGATCATTATGGGTTGAGAGGTTATGTGTAAGACCATTGAGGGTTAAACCAGATGGGCTAATCTTGCATCTGCCTACAGTCCTTGGGCCTTCATAAGATGGCTGGACCCAAGAACCATTTAGTGTAAATGTTGGGCCCATTAAGAGCCCATAGTGATGGACTCAGGGGTTCACTGTATTCAGTAGTGAATTCAGCCATGTCTTGTAACAGAGGCTAGGCTGAACCCAAGTGGCTGATGTGTAGATCAATGATAGGGTCCCACGCCATACAAAGAGAGCCAAGCTAGCCAGCATTAAAGTGGAAGTGAGCCTGAAAGCTTAATGGGCCTAAAAGCCCATTTCGAACTGGGTTAATCAGACTAATTAAATAGGGGCAAATCTGGGATTTGGATCAGCAAATAAGATAAGGGATTATCCTTATCCACTTAAAGAGTACAGATCCAAATAAAGATTTGGTTCAAAGGAACTCCTAATTTGATTAGGAAGGCTGATATATATCTGCAGATAAGGTAAGGAATTATCCTTATCAATTAAAGAGTGCAGATCCAAATAAAAGATTTGGATCAGGAAACTCCTAATGATATTAGAAAATTGTCTCTTTAAGGCTATAAATAAGAGAGCAGGGTGAACCTTGAATACACACTCACTCAATAGAGAGAGAAGACAACTCAGTTAGACTGTTATTGCCTTCTACTCTTCTTCTTCCTGCTCTTGCCGCCCTACCCTGTTCGATCTCCAGTTCTTGGATTTGATCAAGATTAGATCATGATATTGTTTCTTGCCAGAGGAAACAATTTAGAAGTTGTGCTCACTATCCCATTCAATTCTTGCTGAAGAATCACAAATTCTTGGTGAAGAACTACTTGTTGGTCCTGCCTCATCCTAAGTTGTGTCATCTTCAGTGGAGGGAGGATTTGGTACACTCTTTGGGCGTGAACACCTATGTTGGGAGGAGCATTCTTGCCTGGATTCCGTATCAGGTATATCCCTCCCTAATCTTGGTTTCAGATTTAGTCGGTTTGGTTACAAGAAGGAACCTTGAAAATGCAGTTTTCTAAATTGGGAATAGGATTCCCGGATAGGAGTAAAGAAATTTTTGAAATTTTGCCCAACCTTCCTGCAGAGTTCGGCCATCCATATGATGGATCTCCCATCCCTTCGGTGGTATCAGAGCCAGGTTCAAGTCTTGAACCAAATTAGAACAGATCTGAATCTACGCAAATGGGTAGAAGGCCTTCTACCTGATTTGCGCAGTTGGCGTTTTTTCTTGGAATTGGTTCCCAAATTATGGGCAGATGATCTGGAAAATAAATCTTTATTATTCTCTGATATTTATAGAATTGTTTTGTGAATGTTTCTTGAATTTTTGGTCTACACATGTGACGGAGATTGAATCTTTTTGGTGCCAAGATTGGTGCACCCTGTGATTTCTTTTCTATTCAATTTTGTTCTGTAAATAATTTTTTTTTTTTTTTTGTTTTAGACAAATTGTATAGGAATTCGATGTGATGTAATAATATAAAAAATTAGGTTTTTCTATTTTATTTCCATCCGGAGATTGCTGGAGCGTGCAACAGAGGAGAAGAAGATTTCGCAGAAACAAGTTTTGTGATCTACGATTTTGCAGATATTAATTCTACAATCTGCGATTAGCTGTTCTTTGCAGGTTTGCAGGATGTCCAAGAAAAATCACAATGCAGCCCTCTGATATTAGTTTCTTGATAATTTGATTATCTTGAATTAATTTATTTTCAGATCATTATTCTTGAATTAAATCTTGAACTGGACACCAAAACTTGGGCCGATTTACACCAGATTTGGTCCAAACTGGTTGGACCGAATTGTTGGTTTGATGGGGTAGGCTTTTCTAACCCTAATTCGATTTAGGCCAGAGGGTTGATGGCCCACTTCAAGTTTTAATTCGGCCCACCTTTGTAAAAACCTAACTTTAATATGATAAAACTAAATCAGCCCTAATTTAGCTACATGGGCCGAACTGCCTTTTGTAGTACAACCCATGTACCTAGATAATGTTATATGATAACATTATGGGCTTTGTTGGGCTGATACTGATTTAATCTAATTAATTAAGGGTTTTACAGATTTTTTAATTGATTGGATCAATTTATTTCATGCATGTGATGCATGGATGTGTGATGTGCTACGTAAATGGGCCATAAGTACTTGACCCATGATTATTTTGATAGTGGCTCTTTCGCACACCATGGATGAATGCACATCATTGCCATGGTGTCCATAAGATCATTGGATGATCTCCCCGTTTATGGGCCCCACATCAGCTTCCTCCCTAAGAGGAACCAGGCGGAACCTTAGCCATTTAGGGCCCATTTAAATCTGGCTTTGAGAAAGTCAGTGGAAGCCACTTTGGTTTGACCTAAATAAAACTAGGGCGTAATATTTCGTTCCCTTCATTGAAATATGAGTGTATGTGATAGGGAGACTCATATGATAAACTCTCTAAAGGCCTTTCATCATTAACATGAAGATGGGTCCTTCAGTAATGAGGAAATGCACCATAAAATTGGGCTACCCATTTGCTACTGGATCTGTTGGATTGTTTCATAAGATGATAGGGGCATCATAGATCGATGTGGGAGGGGTCTATCCTAAAATGGAAGACTTTCTCACGGTACCTTGGCATCCACAGATATGATGGGTAATCACTCACTGGATAGAAAGGTTTAACCTAAAATGGCAATGAACCTTGTCTGATAGAGGCCAAAGGGAAAGCTCATGAGATGAGTGGGTGTGATCCTTCACAGAAGGTGGTGGGGTTATGCAGCTGAAACATTTGGCTCCATGCACTCTATGTGGTTTCCCATATTTCCAGAGACATTATTCGTAGTCTCCATCACTGAGATAGGAGGGAAATCTCAGAGATGAACAAATGGAAATGGAACATAGATTAAAAGTCATATCTATGTAGATAACATGAATCAAATATGGTTGTGGACTAATATTTGCTTTGCCTTTTATCAGAAATGGAAAACGGACAATTTTCCAAACTGTTGGACGATAATAAGCTTAAGGGTTCAAATCACGCTGACTGGTATTGAAACCTTATGCTGGTTCTGACGTTCGAGAAATTGGACAAGGTTGCTAAGAACCCTACTCTGGATCGTCCGGGTGATAGGGCTTTTGAGGCCCGTAGGAGGGAATATCAAGAATGAGAAGAGAAAAACTCTCTTGCCCGGTGCTATATCATAGCCTCCTTAGACAATCAGATACAATGACAGTTTGATCAGATCAAAGTGTCCAAGGATATCTTGGATAGTCTAAGGACAATGTATGAGGAGCAGATTCATTTTACTCGTCAGAAAGTCCTAAAGCAGTTTATGACCGCACAAATGTCCAAGAACCAACTAGTTCATGACCATTGTCTTAAGATGATGGGGTACATCAATGAACTGGAGGCTCTTGGATCTGGGCTAGATCATGTCACCAAAGTTGATGCCATCCTGAACTCTTTGTCTCCTTCCTTCAATCAGTTCATAATGAATTACAATATGAACAAGCTAAATATTAGCCTTCAGGAACTCAACAATATGTTGCGGTGGGCCAAAGAACTAATAAAGAAGGATGAGCCCATTGCCATGCTTGTTGAAGGTGGCAAATCAGGCAAGAAGAAAAGGAAGGCAAAGAAGAAACCTCAGAAGAAAACTAGCAAGCCTAAAAAGCAGAGGAAGGACAAGGCATCAGATGCTTGTCACTTTTGCAAACAGACCGGCCACTGGAAGAGGAAATGTCCCCAGTACCTGGAGACCAAAATAATAAGGTAATTTCGAATCCTTTGTCATAGAAATCAATATGTTGGTGACTTCTGCTTCCTGGTGTATTGACTCCGGGGCTTTTACTCATGCATTTAACACATTGTAGGGGTTCAAGACAAGCAGAAGACTGAGTGAGGGTGAAGTGATTCTTTACTTGGGGACTTCTGCAAGCGTTATAGGAACTATAGAATTGTATTTCAGAGAAGGAATAGTTACATTAAAAGATTGTCTTTATGTACCCAATTTGAGAAGAAATTTAATTTCTGTTTCAAAACTGTGTGCGGATGGTTATTCTATTCTCTTTAGTAATGTGATTACTATCAAAAGGAATAACAAATTCCTCGCATATGGAGAACTTGAGAATGGTCTCTATGTTCTTCATCCTTCTCTGTAAACAAATATAACAGAAACTATGTCGGATAATAACCCCAAGAAAAGAACCTATGATACAGTAAATCCCATGTGCCTGTGGCATTACCGACTTGGCCACATTAATATAGATCGTATCACAAGGTTGGTAAATGATGGTCCTTTGGATTTTCTAACTATAGAAGATCTTCCAACCTGTGAACCTTGCCTTCAGGGTAAAATGACGAAACGACCATTTAACGGTAAGCCTAAAAGATCTACAGGCACACTTGACCTTATACATATTGATGTATGTGGTCCCTGAATGTTAAGATACGTAACCAACACGTTTATTTTATAACATTTACCGATGATCACTCTCAGTATGGTTACGTGTACCTAATGAGACACAAGTCTGAATCCTTTGAAAAGTTCAAAGAGTTCAAGCAAGAGGTCGAGAAACAGTTGGGGAGACACATTAAGGCCCTTCGATCAGATCGAGGGGGCAAATATCTCTCTGACGATTTCAGGGACTACTTAAAGGAAAACGGGATAGTATCACATCTAGCGCCTCCTGCTACACCACAATTAAATGGTGTGTTAGAGAGGAAGAACTAGACTTTATTGGATATGGTCCAATCACATCTCGTACACTCAGAATTACCCACATCCTTTTGGGGCTACACATTGCAGACTGCGACATACGTGCTGAACCGGGTTCCAACCAAATCCATTTCGAAGACTCCTTATGAGCTTTGAACCAGTAAGAAACCAAGTGTAAGACACTTGAAGATTTGGGGTTGTCCGGCACATGTTAAAAGAACAAGTGTTGACAAATTGGAATCTAAAACCAATCGTTGCTTATTTGTGGGTTACCCAAAAGGCTCTATAGGGTATTTATTCTATGACCCAGGAGAGCAGAAGGTATTCTATAGTCGAAATGCCCATTTCTTGGAGGAAGATTACATCCTGAACATGCATCGTCAGGAAGTTTTTCTTGATGAGGAGAGCTCAGGAGCAGTGGGAGATGTCCCACAAGCTCTAGTTAATAATCAACCTATGAGATCTACCCGGGCATCTAGGCCTCTAGTTCGTTACGACTATGACCAAGAAAGTTACTTGGTGGAAGCCACGACTAGTGAGGAGGATCCCGTGACTTATACGGAAGCTATGTTGGACATAGATTCCTTGAAGTGGGTAGATGCCATGAGAGATGAGATTGACTCAATGGAGACCAATGGAGTCTGGACTCTAGTAGATCCGCCCCCTRRGGTAAAAGCAATTGGTTGCAAATGGATCTATAAGAGGAAGAAGGGCCCCGATGGTAAGATTGAGACCTACAAGGCTCGTCTTGTGGTGAAAGGGTACACTCAGAAAGAATGAATTGATTATGAGGAAACATTTTCGCCCGTGGCCATGCTTAAATCCATTAGGATCMTGCTAGCTGTAGCAGCATACCATGACTACGAGATTTGAAAAATGGATGTCAAAATCGCATTCCTGAATGGAGATTTTACTGAAGATATCTATATGCAGCAACCACAAGGTTTTATAGCTGCAGGTCAGGAACATATGGTATGTAAACTTAATTAATCCATATATGGAATTAAGCAAGCTTCTAAGAGTTGGAACATCCGGTTTGAATCTACTGTCAAACAGTTTAACTTTTAGCATAATCCGGATGAGCCCAGTGTTTACAAGAAGACCAGTGGGGATAAGGTTACATTCTTGGTTCTGTATATAGACGACATTCTACTCATTGGGAATGATGTAGGAATGCTGACTACGGTGAAAGTATGGCTTTCGCAGGAATTCTCCATGAAAGATCTTGGAGAAGCCTCTTATATCTTGAGACTTCGACTCTATAGAGATAGATCGAAGAGGATAATAGGATTATCCCAATCTACTTATATTGACAAAATAGTCAAGAGATACAATATGGAGAACTCCAAGAAAGTAAATGTTCCTTTCAGGCATGGAGTCACTTTCTCCAAGGGTATGTCTCCCAAGACACCTGAGGAGATTGAGGGCATAAAGGAAGTTCCCTATGCCTCTACCGTAGGGAGCATCATGTATGCCATGCTATGCACTTAGCTAGACATTGCTCAGGCCGTGAGTGTGGTAACTAGATACCAATCTAACCCAAGACAAGAGCATTGGACTGCTATGAAAAACATACTGAAATTCCTTCGAAGGACAAAAGAGTTTTGTCTGGTATTCAATGGTAGTTCACTACAGATTCTTGAGTATACCAATGTCGATTTCTAGTGAGACCCAGATGATAGAAAGTCTACATCCGTATACATCCTTATAGTGGGGTCCTATACAGTTAGTTGGAAAAGCAACAAACAAGGGTCCACTACAAATTCCACAACCAAGGCCGAGTACATTGCCACAAGTGAAGCTGCCAAAGAAGCCATATGGATGAAGAAGTTCATTCATGAATTAGGAGTAGTTCCATCCAGCACATCACCCATTCCACTGTTGTGTGACAACATTGGAGCCGTTGCTCAGGCTAAGGAGCCACGAGCCCACTCGAAGTCAAAGCACATCGAGAGGAAGTACCATGTACTCTGGGAGATAGTTGGAAGAGGGGACGTCTTGATTCAGAAGGTAGCATATCAGCAGAAAATGTAGCAGACCCATTGACTAAGCCACTAACATAGAAAGTGTTTGAGAAACACGTGGAAAGTATGGGACTCTGGCTTATACCTAATTGGACCTAAGTGCAAGTGGGAGCTATTAGACAGTGTATACCCTTAGCTCCAATCAGCATTATGTACATTCTAAATTGGGAATAGGATTCCCGGATGGGAGTAAAGAAAGTTTTGAAATTTCGCCCAACCTTCCTGCAGGGTTCAGCCATCCATATGATTGATCTCCCATCCCTTCACCCAAACCTAGTCCATTGACACATATATTCTTATCTTATATAAATGGACCAAATATTGGCTTAATCCAACACAATCCAATATAAATTTGTTACAAATAGACTAAGTCCAATCCAATCTAATAAATATTTTGGACCAGATTGGTCCAATCAAATTTGTTTTGTTTTTCCATCCAATCCATCCAAATTGATTTTGGATTGGACCAAAATAGGTCCATTGACACCCTTATTTGTAAGGGGGGATGCCAATGGCAATACTATAATTATGTAGTATGATTTATCAGCATTTTGATGTTTCGTTTTGTCACTCTCCCAAAAGCTTAATTTACTCTTTAAGGGGCGGTAGGTAGTCGAGTGTACCTAAGGCTGTCAATGGACCGGTTTTGGATTGGACCCCGTGATCCAATCCAAAATGAATTTGGACGGATTGGACGGAGCAATAAGACATATTGGATTGGACCAATCCGATCCAAAATATTTATTAGATTGGATTGGACATGGTCTGTCCGTAACAATTTTATATTGGATTGGGTTGGATTAAGTCAATATCTGGTTCATTGATATAAGATAAGAATATATGTGTCAATGGACCGGGTTTGGGTTGAACCCAATTTAAATCAAAATGAATTTGAACAAATTGGATGGTCCAGACATTGAATTGGATTGGTCCAAATTGGTCCAAAACATTCATTGGATTGGATTAGACCTGGTCCATTTATAATGGACTCACATTGGACTGGACCGGATTGGACCAAATCCAGTCCAATTGACACCCATAAGTGTGCCAATGCCGTGTAAAGGCTAAGCATGAGGTCCCCTTGATACAAACTTGTGTACTTGTGCTTACTATCAAGTAATGCAATACAAATAACATTTTGACTAATTTGTGTGCCATCTTGTTACCTTTTCTTGTAGTGTTGCTTTATCCCTTAGGCTTACTCAATGCATTTGGGTGCCACACGGGTCTTGTTTGATGTTGCCAAGGGCAGAGTGAAGGGGACTCAGGGTTTGCCCCCTCCCCCCTCCCCCAAATGGTGCATGTATGTTTATTCCCCCCTCCACCCATTCACTTTATGTTTTGCCCCCCTAAATGATTCATGTATGTTTATTCCCCCCTCTCCCCATCGACTTTATGTTTTGCACCCCCTTATAAAAAATTCCCATCTCCGTCCCTAATGTTGCCTTGCCGAGCGAATTGTGAGCTTTGTACTATACTATCCTGTCAGGCAACTCTTGATTCTCATCGTGGCTTTGCTCCACGAGGTGACTCACAGTATTAGGGTGTTTAATTTGGTGCTCCTTTTCGTTGTTCTTTGTCCTATATATTGGTGGGGATTTATTTCTTCGCCCTTAAATACATTCCTACTGTCTTACATCGTGTTCTATATAGAAGACTGGAGATTGACAAACAAAGGCTACAGATGTACTCTATTATTGCTTGTAAGAGACAAATGAAGAAGAAAGTTGATTTTCTTATGGAGTGTACTAACCTAGAAACGAAACATAATATTTTCAAAATTAAGTTGCCTATTGTTTCTAATAAAGAACTTGGTTTTTGTTCTTGTCAACTAGGGAAGGGTCATCAGTTTCTCTTCTTCACTATTATATTTAAGGCAGCAACATTAGAATGTTAACTCTTCCTCTGGATATAATTGTTATATTCATTTTATTGTGTTTATATTATAGCCAAACACAAAATTTCGAGTTTTAATACAAAACTCACCTACAAAGTTGCCATGAAATACTTTTCATAAGTGCTGTGTGTTGTTAGAGAGGTTACCTAAAGACTCTTTTTGAACTCCAAATAGCTTACCGTGTATAATTACTTCATTTGCTTCCTATGTAGAAAAAGGTTTATTAGTGCTTAGTGGGGTTAACTAAAATGATTATTATGTGGACAATCCAAAACATCAAATAACATCTCTATATATATTTATTTACTTTTTTTTTATCCATATATGTGATATGGTCCCCTGCGACGATAAAATCCATATTCATTATGCTTAGTTTGTTCTCCAACTGTACTAGATTTTATTCTTGCAACTTGCGTGAGGACAACAACTTTTCCTCTTTTTTTATTACCTTTCCCTCTCTCACCACTGGCCCACTGCCCCACTTTTATAGTTCGAGCAAATATTAGGTAAACCACCACCAAAAATACAATTTCTGTTCCAAATTCATCTGAACCTACTCGGTCCACATTCTGCTACAAATAAAGAGCAAAATATTATTTTATTATTTTTGTATAAAGAAGATTAAACCAAGGTAGTAGTTATACGACCATCACATGGCGCCATTCCGGTGGAAGCGACATTCCATGAATGCATGTGGCAGAGTCAATAGCGTTGCACGGTGCTGCACCACACACGCACTCTTGCTACGTCTCTCGATAGGTGGCTGCCTTTGAATGCGCACAAAACCCGACGATATCTGCTCTGCTGGAAATCCAGTACGCCCATGAAATGACGCTTCTAGTGGACGAGGACCGCCGGTTAACAAGTCCCCATCGACCGACACTATCTGTCTGAACGTGAAATTAAATTCGAAAAGGAGAAGAGGGACAGATCTCCTCTTCTAAGGTTCTTTCGGAACTGTAGCTCGCTTTCTTCTATTGTGGAACATCTTCCGCTTCTATCTTTTCCCCCGTTTATTCGCTCTGAGCGTATTCATGTGGTGGTAGTTGATGGGGCTGGACCATGTGGGTCCACATTGGTACAGTATGCCCATACTTGGTTAATATGAGTGTTTTCCAGGTGGCGTTTGATAAAAATTCATGTCTGCGGATTGAAAAACCAAGTTTTGTGTTTTGGAAGGAAAAATTTATGATGCCAGATACTAAAAGACTTAAGGGCTATGACGAATCTGATCAATCATAAAACCCCACTGGATTGATTCTATCGTTTTTATGATGCCAATTGATTGGTTTTAAATTTTTTTATGTGAGATTTTTCAGTTTCATGTCTTTCTGACATCATTGTTGAACCCTAGATGGTATATTTTAAAATTGGATTTTGATTGGTCAAAGCCGTTGTGGTTTCATGCCTTTGATATGATATAGTTTTTGGGGATAAGAAAACTATACTCCCCTTAAAAATCTGAAATTAAAGCTACCTCTTTGACAAGGTCAGGATTTATTCCACTCCTATGGCGGATCTAAAATTTCTAAAAATGGACTGAACAGTTAAATCACTTTTAAGCATTCAAGATATATTTATATTTGTATGTTTTTATTTAAGAGCTGTGAGATGGATTTTGTGCAGAATGAAATCCGAATTCTTATAATAATATAAATCATCTCAAAAATGTTTAAAAGCATGCTGCGGACAAATTACTATATCATAGGGAAAATCTATGAGATTCTAAAGACCTGATATCAAAAGAGTTTTGACTAATCAAAGCATCCTATGATATTAATTGGCGATAAGTTTTTCTGGTATATGTCTTTCGTTATCATATTTTGAATTTCAGACATCATTAATGAAAGCAATCAACACCACCTAACTCTAAACCAAATTTTAAGAAAAACTTTATTTTTGCAACTTTTTTAGAACATAAAATAATTAATATGAAAAATCAAAAAATATTTTCTTCTGCTGAACCGCCAGGGGTGCATATTTATTTGAAAGTTGACAAGTGAAAACAAGATTTATACCACTCCGGATCTAGTAGAAATATTAGGCACATCATAAATTTGTGCCACCTAGAGTTGTTTGTTGATAACAGTTAAGAACTCTTTTGGTCTTGTATGAATACAATAAATCATGGCTCCTGACAGAGTGGGAAACTGGCTGTTTCTTGGAGCTTCTTCTTATTTTGCCTACTAACAATTAATAGAAGATTGACTAGTAATCCCTGTCATAGTCGAACCCCTATAATTTAGGGTCGGAATTGAAAGAATTGAAATCGGAAAAAATGACTTAAAATTAAATTATCATGCATATAACCCAGAAAGTCATATGAAGATTTACGATGATCTAAGGATTATAAGTTTTTCTCGTATGATGGTTGCCTTTGCTGGACCACTCCTGGTGTCGTCAACCAAAGCTCTCATCTATGATACCGTTCGATGGAGTTGAATTGTTCGCTATTAATTTGCATGAGAGCAAGCATTTATAGAAGCAACTACGGGCGGATGTGTGCTCGTTTGGGAAGGCATCAGCTTTGATTGAGCTGATAATTCACTGTATACTTTGAATATTTTCAGGATGTTGTTTCTGGTGGTGTTTCGAGTTGGGCTCCAAAGTTGTGTTTGGTAAAAATTTCAAAGATTATGATGGATTTATCAACACTCAAACCACTGCTCAAATATGAAACTACTCTGAATAATTCTTCCAAAAACTATTGCTTAACCATTGCAGCTCAATTAAAATAATGCACCACAAAAGAAGTCCTCCCAAATGGGCTCTTAATTTAACCAGAAAGTCATTTTCTTATTTCAGCAACAAAAGCTTTAAGGTTTTTCGTTTGGGATGTTAGACAGTTTTGTATGCCCTTAGTTTCAATCAGAATGATGTACTTTATGAGTTTATTGTAAATGAATAAAAGTGCATAATTGGTTCATGTTCCCTTGATATGTTTCTGTGTAATACCCTTAAACTGGACACTTAATGAGACTCGTGTAACTTTAGAATGTTCACAGTCAGTGGATCGGTTTGGGAGGACCTATCCTGACAAGGTTGACACAGTGGTGCCGCCAAGTCGGTTGGGGGGGCCTGTCTCAGCTGCCAGGGTGAGACCCTAGGCATATACAGTGTTGGATTAATTGAATTTTTGAACTGGACCAGATTTCCAGTATTGCCCTGGACCTTGGAGATTGATGGGCAAAACTGGAAAGTTACACCCGACCC
>NW_010729325.1:25469-46973 GCF_000365185.1 Nelumbo nucifera
TTAACAGTGTATTCGGCCAGGCCTTGTAACAAAGGCTGGGCCAAACCCATGTGGCTGATATGTAGATCAATGTTTGGGTCCCATGCCTTACAAGGAAGCCCAACTGGGCAGCAATTTGGAAGGTTAAGTGAGTACATAAGCTTAATGGGCCTAAAGCCCATTTTGAACTGGGTTGTTTGTTTAATTAATTATGGGGCGAATTCTGAGATGGATCAGCTGTTAGGATTGGGCCTAAACCCTATCCACTTAGAGAGTTCAAGATCTAAATAAGATTTAGATCTGGAAACCTCCTAATTAGATTAGGAGATGGTTGATCTAATCTGCAGATAAGATAAGGGTTTATCCCTATCACCTAAAGAGAGATCTTATCCAAATATGATTTGGATAARCWGYTCCTAATWGGATTARGAGCTGATYTTTTAGGTTAACAAAAGAAGGGGGCGGCAGCCTAAGAAAGACACATCTGATTCTCTTCAGAGCTGAGAAAAATCACAGAAAGAGAGATTTCTGCACTCTGCGAATTCTCTCCTGCCGCCGCCATTGCCTTTAGTTCGATCTCCAGTTCTTGGGAGAAATCAAGATCTGATCTTGATTCCAATATTTTGGGAAAAGATTGGTTGGAGCTGCACTCACAAGCCATCCAGTTGATTTTTGCGAAGGGTCAAGTTCTTTTGGAAGAACATTGCTAATTCTGCTCCATACTGCACTGCGCCATTTTCAGTGGGAGCAGATTTTGGATCTTTCCTTGGGCGTGAGCACCTCCATTGGGAGATATTGTTTCTCCGTATCAGGTATATCCTCCCTCCTACCCCTTTTGGTTCAGATCTGATTTGATTCATGGTTTAAGATTGATCCTTGAAAATATGTTTTCAAAATAGGGAATTTGATTCCCTGCAAAGATGGGAGAAATTTTTTTTGAAATTCACCCAATCTATTCCGCAAGACTTGGACGTCCATGTGATGGATATCCCATCCCTTCAGTATGTTAGTTGGTTTGTTATAGCATAGAAGGGGGTTATTAGTGTTGTGTATCACCAAAAAAAAAATAGAGTGATGGTTAATATATTGAGACTTCTCTTGGAAATGTTAATCTCACCATATCAGAGTTCCTTCATATTAAAAGATATATTATGGATAACATTATAATTGTACATGAAATCTTCAACTCCCTTAGGAAAACTAAGGGCACTAAAACATGGATGTGTTGTAAGCTAGACATAGAGAGAGCTTATGATGGTTAGAATGGAAATTTATTAAGGAATGCCTAAGAAAACTAATTTGTTAAAAGTGGATCAAGTGGACCATGGCATATATTTCCTCAGTGTCCTTTAGAATAATGGTCAAAGTTCGTCTATGGATCGAATCATCATGAACTGATCATATCCTATTTTGTCGGATTGTTGGATTTGGATATCGCCCTATTAGATTTTTGGATTAGATCGAATCAAATAATGTGATCTGATTAAAAGCACATTGGAAATTTCCCGATTAGCACCTTGTACTTTGAGCCTAGTGCCACTTTGGTCCCCAAACTTTAAAATGTGACAACTCAGTGCCCGAACTTTTAGAACATGTCAATTCAATACCTATCGTTAACCAGTTGTTAACCAGCCGTTAAGTGGCATTTAAAAAAGACACAAATGCTCTTTGAGTGTCATCTAATTTTCTTTATCAACCATGCAAACGTTGACAAAAAATTAACAATCCCAAATCCTTTCTTCTATTCGAGAAAGTTGGGGTCACATCTCAGTGGGCATTCTGGACCCTAACTTTCTTAAATAAAAGAGACAAGGATTTAGGACTGTTAATTTTTTTGTCAATGTTTGGATGGTTGATAAAGAAAATTAGATGACACTTGAAGGGCATTTGTATCTTTTTCAAAGGCATTTAATGGTTGATTAACAACTGATTAATGATAGGTACTAGATTGACACGTTTTGAAAGTTTGGATATTGAATTATCGCATTTTAAAGTTCGGGGACCAAAGTAACACTAGGCCCAAAGTGCAGGGTACTAATAAGGAATTTTCCCTATATATATAGTTTTTCTTTATATAAAATCTTATGTTTTTCTTTTTAATAATTTATTAAAAATTTTAGAAATTAAATTAGATTGGATCATACTCGAATATCTAATATCCTTCATAAATTTAGATTAAATCGATGTTTGGGAGATTCGATGGGATCTACAATTTTTATTATCAAATCAGATGTAGATATACCCTGATTCAAATTTGATCCGATCTGTTTGCATCCCCACTTCTAGGATCAAAATTCCAAGTGTCCAAAGGAATTAAACATAGGGACTACCTTTTTCTATATATCTTCATACACTATGTAGAAACCCTCACTAGAAATATTTGTGTCTACATAGGGTTGTGTGCCTTCATAAATGATCCAAAGATCCCTCTGTTGCAATTTGTTGAGAATTGCCTCATTTTTTTTGTAAAGCCTCCCTCAATGGATGTAATTATGAGCTTTTAGAAATCTTATAAGACTACAAGAAGGCATTGGGACAAAAGGTAAATAACAACAAAAAAGAGAGAATATTCTCAAAGAATAATCCAATAAGACACCAAAAAATAATATAAAGGAAACTAAGGATCCCAATTTCCAAAGATAAAGCTAAATATTTAGGAATGACTCCACTTTTGAGCAAAATTGTAGAAGAAAAGGAGCTCAAAGTAGGCAAGGTCACCCTTATCAAATCAATGACTTGTGCCATACCTTTACATCAAATGGCTTATTTCCCTCTCTTTAAGTCCACAATTAGACAATTGCATATTCAAAGAGATTTTTTCTAGATAAAATCCAAATCAAAGAAACCAATAGCATGGACAAATTGGAATCCACTTGTAAACCCATTATCTATCCAAACAAATTTCATTTGAAATGCAATCTGGTAATTACCTCTCTTGACTCATGTAATGTGCTCATTTGGTTTGAGGCTAAGGATGAATTCCTTAGGGTTTGGTTTTGTTAGTTGTCCAGAATTAAGATTTTTCAGTTCAGGCTTTTCAAATGGTCTCTTGCTTATGATTTGGGTTTTAACATATACAGTGATGCTTTTATCTAGTTGATTGTGTTAAAGTAGTAGGGATAGTACTTAAGTTGATAATGCTACATCCAAACTCACTTAAACTACTAAGGCTTGGTTGCGTGTGGAAGTTGAATCTTGAAGGATAATCCCTAGAGTGTCTCGTTTGGTATAGGGAGGAAAGGGTTCTAGCTAGCAAAAGATTGTTTACGAAGATCTTCCATCCTATTGTACATTCTATAAGAAAGGTAGGGCATAAAGAGGGTGATTATAGATTGAAGAATTAAGAAAGAGGAAAAGAATAATAAGAAGGTAGAAGGGGTAGGTCTTTCTTTGAGTGCACCATTAGTCATTTTGACAAAGGTTTTCCCCAAGGTTAATCACGTTATCACGAAACCAAAAAAGGTTCTTCCAATCTTCCAAGTTATAGGTGAAAAGATTACTTTGGCATTACTTATTATGACATCATGACCACGTTCCAACTAACTTTTCTAGTTGGCATCCAATTCTTGATCTTGATCTTGGTTCTTGCCACTTGCTCGTCAAAAGGTTAAGGTGTCAATTGTATTTATAAATACATTCTTGTACCAATAAGAAATACGCAATATAGTTTTTCCTCATCGCTAGTTGCGTTGAACTTTGCATTTCCTCATCGCAACTTTTTCCTTATCGCATCTCCGTAGCTTTTGTCATGATATTAGAGCACTCAATTTGATCCTCCATTACATCTTGGTCTCCCCTATAACGCTGTCGACTCTACTCCTCTTTCAATCACAAGAAGATGGCTATTAGAAGTAATGCAGGTAGAAACGTGGACATTGGAGATGCAGACTACTCTGATCCTACGTCTCCATACTACCTTGGCACCTCAAACAATCTTGGCATGGTGCTGGTCACCACTCTACTGAACGGTGACAATTATCCGACTTGGAAAAGAGCAATGAAGAATGCTCTTTAGACTAAAAATAAGATCGACTTTATTGACGGCACAATCTTGAAGCCAGATCAAACAAAACCAGCAGAGCTTTTTTCCTAGAAGAAATGTAATTCAATGGTCATATCCTAGATTTACAATGCCTTAACTAGAGAATTACATGACAATGTTGCATACATGGATGATAATGATGCTCAGGCAATTTGGTTAGATCTCAAAGAGAGATTCTCACAAGGAAATGCTCCTCGTGTCTTTCATTTAAAACAAGAATTGGCGCTGCTCAGACAAGACAACCTCTCTGTTTCAATGTTTTACACGAAGTTGAAGTGATCTAGGATGAACTCTCAACTTATATTCCAATGCTAGTTTGTACATGTTGCACTTGTGGTGTGATGAAAGATCCGATAGTAGAACACGAGAAGGATCGCATCTACCAATTTCTCATGGATCTTAATGATTGGTTTAAACTGTTCACTCCAATATTCCTGGAATGGTGCCACTTCCATCCGTGAGCAAGGAATATGCCTTAATTACACAAGAGGAGAAACATCAGTTGGTTGTTAGCAACATGCTCCAACGATTGAAGCAACAACTTTTTATGTAATTGATCAGGCCAAAGGTGGTTCCAAGAACACCAAAGATCGACCAAAGCTCCATTGTGATCACTACAAAAAGATAGGACACAACAAGGATCTCTACTATGAACTCGTTGGTTATCCTCCTAGCTGGGATGCAAAGGGAAGAACTGGCATAAAGAAAATCCATTATCAAGAAAAGAATAATGCCAACACTCCAAAGTCAAGCTCGCATGCTTCAAATGCCTTTGATTCTCCCCCAATAGCAAGCCTCATAATGGAACAATACCAACAACTTTTGAGTCTTCTCAAGTCTAAGGCCTCTAGCTTACATTGGCTATTAGAGTCAAGACCTTGGTTACTAGATAGTGGTGCATCAAATCACATGGCACCCTCTACCATGAGTCTGAACACTTGCATATTTTCTCCACCCAACAAGACAATTCACTTACCGAATGGAATTGTAATGCTAATACAATCACATGTTGATTTGGCACTATCCTCAAATTTGTTCCTACGGGATGTTCTATTTGTGCCAGAATTCAAATGCAAGCTATTATCCATCAGAAAATTAACCTCACAACTTAATTGTGTTGTCTTGCTTTTTTTTTTTCGAATTTATGTGTGATATAAGACCTGATCTCCTAGAAGGTGATTGGGCTCGGTTTGATGCATGATGGTCTGTATTATCTCCTGCCTGGTCCACCATCCTTGGCTCTTCACGCTATACATGATGCTGACTCCAGACTATGGCATTCAAGACTTGGACATGCTTCTTATCATATTCTTGCATTGATTCCTGATTTACATATCATTGTACCTAATAATACTTGTTGTGACATTTGTATGATGGTAAAGCATGCTTGACATTGTTTTCCCATTAGTAAGACACATGTTGCTAAGTGCTTTGATTTAATACATGTAGATATCTGGGTGGATATTGTATTCCTTCACTTATAGGGGCTAGATACTTCCTTACTATTATTGATGATAATTCATGAGCTACATGGGTCTTTTTTGATGCAATGCAAATCTGGTGCTTATTGTTACTTGCTTATGTTACATTCTTTGCTATGGTTCAAACTCAATTTAGTACATGAGTTAAATGTGTCCAATTTGATAATGGGTTGGAATTTTTGTTTGGGCCTATGCAGGCATACTTTACTGAGAATGGCATAATCCATCAATGTTCGTATGTTGAAACTCTACAACAAAACAGGGGAGTGGAATGGAAACACCGTCATATTCTTGAGGTGGTTAGAGCCTTATGGTTCCGAGCAAGATTGCCAATTCAGTTTTGGGAGGAGTGTGTTCTTACAACAACATATCTGATCAACTAAGTAACCACTCCTAACTTGTCCGACAAAACCCTGTATGAAATGTTGTTTCAAAGGCTGCCTTCCTATGATCATCTTCGCACATTTGGATGTCTTTGTTACGCCACAACATATAAATGTGGTAGGAATAAATTTAGTCCAAGTTCACAACAATGCATATTCATCAGATACCCTCATGGCCAGAAGGGTTACCATGTTTTTAATCTTGACAAAAAGCAAATATCAATATCTCAGGATGTAATATTTTGTGAAGATCAATTTCCTTTCAAGCTTATTGATCACAACAATGCTAATACTTCCTCTACAGTGGTGGTCCCTCTTCCGATCACAAATGATGCCATCTCTCCATTGGAAACAACCAATAATAATAGGCCTCGTACAACAACTGATGATGCCAATATGGATTCATCTCAAGGCCAACCACTTCATCAAAATGATAATACATGCCTGGCATCATCACAAGAGCTATATGTGGACTCCACAAATCAAAATGAGGTTGCAAAACCATCACAATCACAACCAAGTGGTGGACTTGTTAGACCCACTCACACCAATGAGAATGCCTAATCCTAGAATACATCGTTCACCTACCAAACTGAATGACTTTATCTTCCTCACCATCAAACGTGGACCACAAGTTACCAATTCTGCATGTAGTACAAGTCATCCAATTTGTAACTATCTCACCATTCTTGATCTGAGCTCTACTCCATCTACCCTACCTCCTGAACCCACCACCTATCAACAAGCCAACCAACATGCATGTTGGTGTAATGCCATGGCAGCTGAACTTGCCGCTCTTGAAGCTACTAAAACTTGGTCTCTAATAGATCTTCCTCCTGGCAAAAAGCCTATTGGCTGTAAATGGGTCTACAAAATTAGGACCAATCCTGATGGTGGTATAGAGTGCTATAAAGCATGCCTTGTAGCCAAGGGCTACACCCAAATTGAGGGCGTAGACTACACTGAAACCTATGCATTTGTTGCTAAACTCGTCATTGTCCATTGTTTATTGGCTTTAGTAGCTGCATGAGATTGGCATTTGCATTAGATGGATGTAAACAATGCTTTCCTTCATGGTACTCTCCATGAAGAAGTATATATGTAGCCTCCTCCGGGTCTTCTTCCTCCAAGTGACAACCATGTTTGTAACTCATGCACTTAAGCTAAGAAGGTTTTCTCAATCTTCTATAGATCATACTCTTCATGTTTTACAAAACTAGAGGCACTTTGGTTGTGTTAGCTTATGTGGATGATTTAGTCATAGTTGGGGATGATCCGGTTAGTATTGACTCACTTAAAAAATACCTCAATGTTTGCTTTCCCATCAAAGACTTAGGTCCACTTTGATAGTTTTTGGGCATTGAGATTTCTCGGTCTCCTTCTAGCATCTTCCTAAACCAGCGTAAGTACACACTTAACATTCTCAAAGAGATGGGTATACTCAGATACCATCCAAGTTCTTTTCCTATGGGAGAGCCTAGATTCTAGCTCTCCCATACCACACCCAGATCAGTATAGACGCTTAATTGGGCGTAACATACCTAACCATCACCAGACTACAAATCACCTATGCAGTGCATGTCCTTAGTCAATTCATGAGTGATTCACGACAGCGACACTTGGATGCTGCTATGCATGTTTTATGGTATCTCAAGTCATCATCTAAGCATGGAGTGTTTTTTCTTCTAAATCTGATCTTCTCATATGAGGATATTATGGCTTAGATTGGGCAAGTTTCCCATCAATAAGACGGTCAACAACCGGTTACTTTACTACTTTGGGTTCCTCCCCTCTGTTATGGAAATCCAAGAAACAACCAACCATCTCTCGCTCTTCTGCCGAAGCTGAATACATATCAATGGCGACAACAAGTGAGTTACTCTTGCTTAAACACCTGTTTGTTGATCTTGGACTACAACATCCATAGCCCATGCAGCTCTTCTGTGATAACCAGGTTGCATTACACATTGCCGCCAATCTAGTTTTTCATGAACGAACAAAGCACATAGAGATTGATTGTCACTTTGTCCACTCTCATCTTCAAGCCCACACCATTGTGACGAATCACATTGCCTCCAAGTTGCAACCAACTAATTTGTTCACCAAAGCCTTGGGGTGTGATCAATTTGTTTTACCCTTATCCAGGTTGGGTGTTCAACCTCTTGCTCCAACTTGAAGGGGAGTATTACAACATCAAGACCATGTGCCAACTAACTTCTCCAGCTTGCATCCAATTCTAGATCTTGATCTTGATTCTTGCCACTTGCTTGACAAGCGGCTAAGATGTCAATTGTATTTATAAATACATTCTTGTACTAATAAGAAATACACATTATAGTTTTTACTCATCGCAAGTTGTGCCAAACTTTGCATTTCCTCATCACAACTTTTTTCTTATTGCATCTCCGTAGTTTTTGTCATTATTTGACAAAGATGGAAATATTTTTAGTGAAGCCTTTAGAGCAATCTATTAACCCTAATAATTTGGACTTATTTACTAACTTTATGAGCTTATTAGCCAAGGTTCCCTTGTTGATCTAAGATGGTTTACCTTGAGCTCAAAAGTCAGGCTTTGTAGATTGGTTAAAAGATATGGTTATGCCATTTGTGGAAGAGCTGAAGAATGCAAAAAAAAAAAAGTGGATGGGAGTATGAATAGGAGGTTCCCTGGTATGATGTAGGAAGAGATTTAATTCTCCATTGCCACTTGATAATCTTTCTGAGTTCATCAGGTGGAAGAAGCACCTTCTTCTCTGATAGTGGATGTTGGTGAGGGTGGTGTTCTACTCAGAGTTAAGTGTAAGATCTAGTAGTGGATGATAGGTTTCAATTAGTAAGAAGTCTAAGCCTAGAAATAACTACGTTTCATTCCCAAAAACTGAGGAGGTTTACAAGGTCACAACTTACCCAATGTACTTTATATGTATGTATGCATGTATGTATGTATGTATATGTATGTACGTATGTATGTATATATATATATGTATGTATGTATGTATATATGTATGTATTTTATAATGAATAGTTTGCTTTGGAATATTAGGAGGGTATTGCCGTATTGGTAACCCTAGTTCTATTAGAAGGCTATGAAGTTGATTAGATTGCATAATCTTGGATTTGAGACTGAATTGTAGTAGTTATTATACTTGGAGTTCTAATGATAAGCTTTGGATTTTTTGGAACTCAGATCTAAATATCATAATTATTCATGACAATATTTGCTTATTACTTTGTCAAAGTGTTTACTGAATGGTTTCTCATTTTTTGTTACTATTTCTTATGCTAAATGCTTTGCTGGCTGGAAAGGCAAATGCTTTGGCAGGATCTAATAGTTTGGAGCTCCACCTTGTTTGCCCTGTGGCTTTTAATTGTGGATTTTAATGCAATACTGACATCAAATGAGAGAGGTAGTTTTGGACATGGTGACATTGGCTCTATGCTTGGCTTTCAGAACTTTATGAGTTCTTTACAACTTACTGATGTGGATTTTGAAGGTAACAAGTTTACTTGGTGCAATGGTAGAGAGGGCTTAAATTGTTCTTGGGCTCAACTAGAGAGGCCTCCATTAATGTTGACTAGTTGTAGTTATGGAATGACTTGTTTGTTAATCCGACTTTTTCTAACCATGATCCACTAGTTTTGAGACTTGTAGAAGAGCAATCTAGGGGATCCAAGGCTGCATTTGGCGTTCCTTATTTTAAGGACTTCTCCTTTTTGCAGTTAAAAAGCTGCTATGTATGAACACTAAGTTTTTAACTACAAAAAGGAGATAAGTCCTTTTTGCGGTTAATGTATTCAATAATTGGCAAGGTACCTTTCTTTAAACTTTGTAATTGCCTACACATTTGAAGAATTCCAGACTGAGAATAAGAACATAAAGACTTGACAAGTGCACCATACCTCATGAGATGGCCAAAGTCTAACTACTTGAGAGAGAATTCCTTCTATAAGAGTAGCAATTATCTAGCTAAGGACTAATTGGTCCTGTTGAAACCATTTAGCATAAACAGGTTTAGTACCTTCTTGTTAGGATTGTTGGGATTGGTGGTTTCCTTGGGAGGAGCTTTGGTTGTATCATTGACAATCCCCATCAGTTTGTGAGTGTAAAAGACTAGTAGAAACCATGCTTTTCTTAATAAATAGTTATCTCCACTTAGCTTGATAGGGAGATATATATGTAGTGAGAAGTGGTAGAAAACAAAGAGATTGTACCTCTAGATGAGCAACTGTTGGAGGTTTGGATAAAGTTGTGAGAGTTTTGAATACATAAATTGTATTTTCAATAGATGCCATGATATGAGGCTCTGATACCAACTTAAATAATTGAAAGCTGAAAACAAACTGAGAACTGAATGGTTCGAGGTATTAATTCTTGACTGAGCCTTGCTTGTGTATTTATAATGATGTAAAGTGATTGAATTACAACAAAACACTCATTAAGATAGCTTACAATACTGTATATATATACAAAGAGAGAGAGAGAGAGAGAGTCTTAGATCTAGAGATAAGGTTGAGTGGTTAGCAAGGAAAGTCAAATATCCAAACTACTAGATATACTCTTAACATTTAGTAAGGGTGCTGTAGATGGGGCTCTTAACCAGTTAGTCTTCAACCTTCAGAGACAATTTCTCCTCAACTACTTTTTTTGTTATCAAGGATGTTCTCAAGTAGTTTACACTTTAATAAATGACAATATCTACTCCTTCCAAAGTAGACAGCTATGGCTACTCAGCTTTATAGTAACTATTGAAGCAAGCTACGTGTTACAATCCATGTGTGCCATATTGGTAGTATGGGATGTTAATGTGAGGTCTCCCTCATCGGTAGTATGGGATCCTGTTGTGGGGTATATATGTGTTTGGGTTCCCTACCTCTATAACAGCTAGCTTTTAGGGGCGAGTTCTCCTAAGGCAAATAACACTATGCAAGATTTATATAATAAAACTAGTTGTATTCGAAGAATTCGAATTGGATGCAATTGATGTGGAGAAGATGGCACGATCAAGTACACTCTTGGTACATAGCTCTGATAACATAAACAAGATCATATGTACAATTAAGGAGTTATCTCTCTCAATGTAAGGAATGAGAAAAGAAATAATTATATTTATAAATAAGATGATTACATATGTACAAGAAATAGAAAGAATATACAATCAGATCTAATTAGAGATTGCCAATTGAGGGATTGATTGTAATTCATTGCATTAGAATTGACAGGATTTGAGACAGAGTGGCTAAGGAACTTGTTGGTAGAGATAAACCACTTTGGCCATGGCCAGTTCTGTTTATATCTCTCCATTGTGATAGCCAAGCAACAATAGCCAGAGCCAATAACAAAACTTACAATGATAAAAGGAAGCATATTCGCCTAAGGCATAACTTGGTAAGACAATACCTCAACTAAGGTACAATTGCTTTGGATTTTGTGAGGTCTGAAAAGAACCTTGCAAATTCGTTAACTAAACCACAAACTTTTAAAGAGGTTTATGAGGCATTAGTAGGAATGAGACTGAAGCCCATTACATAAGTCATTAGTGATGGACACCCAACCTATGTCAAAGGAGTTCCTTGGAATTAGGTTGAATGGGTTAAAACGAGTCGCTAGATGACTTGGGAAAGCACTATCATTTTGTGTCCCATTTCAGATGCCGAAGTAAGATAGCGCTCATTGTAGTTTGAGGAGGTTGAGCGTGGCTCTTAATTAGTTAAGAATAGTGTGTGCAGTAAACACTAAATAATTGACCTAAGTGTGTGTGAAGTGTGGCCACTTCTAAGAGAGATCTAAGGGTGGACTCTCTAAAATACTCATGATTCCAAGAGGGGAACAAGGCTGAAATGTTTTAAAACAAAAGAACCACTAAAGAACTAGTGAGTTGAGTTGGTTAACAGGTTAACTAGTTACTACAAAGAGGAAAGGTTGAAGGAGTTTGACTCCTTTCATATTTTGTAGCATAGCCTTTCATACCTAAGTGTTGATTGAAGTCCAAAAGACATCAACATGAAACTTTTCTCACCGCGATGCTCAGATTATTCGATCTTCTTATAATTTTGAATCTTGTGGGGGATTGTTGGAGGGAGATTCAAAATTTCAAGAATCTCTCCTCTCTCCCTTGTGTTCCTTGGGTTTATCTTTTTCTCTTCCCTCTTTTGAATGCATGGGAAGATTCCTTATCCCACATTGGATGGAAAGGGAGTTGATTTTGAGTATATTTATAGACTTGCTTTCTCCATGGGTAGAGACCCATAAGAGGAAAACACTATAGATGTTCACATGAATGTGAGGGGGGTTTGGGGTGCTTTTCACACGTGTGTGCTGGAATGAGACGAGATGCGGGCACGGGTGTTTGTGTGTGTGTACGTGCATACACGTGCTATACCGAATCATTTTGGTTTTGATCAGTTTAAACAGTCTGACTTTTGAATTTCAAAATTTATTTTTAAACATTTTCTACTTCTTTTTCGTGTCTCTTCGAATATGTGCACTATTCTGAAGAGACATCTCTCTGAAAGGACACTTCTATGTCCATTCGAGTGACTGAGAACACTCTATAAAAGGAGTGTTTGTTGACCCAGAAACACACACCAATACACTCATCACAGCGTTTCTTTCTCTATCAATCGTTCTTCTCTGAGCATCATTCTTTGTGATTCACAGAGGTTTGGTAAGCGAGTGCACGCCTACTAGTGGCATGTGGGCTGTTTTATCATGGTGACCAATTTGCACTCACCCGACTGCATCATAGGGGGAAAATGCAGTTTTAAAGAGAGTGACCAAGTGGATTGACTCAACCCTCCTTCTCTCTGCAATTTCCAGATTCATAGTTCTGCAACACTATAGTTCTATAGTATCATGGTTTAGAAAGCAATTACCGATAAGTTCCATTCTAGCTTTTTTATTATTTTCCAACAGGTGTGCAATAGGATATTGAAAATATGAACACACCAATTGATGCAACAATTTTCTTGAAATAGAGAGACCACCGAAATAATGAGAAACAATGACCATTTTATTCGTATAGGCTTGATGATATAATCTTTGCCACTTCCAATTCCAAGTCAAGAAAGAACAACATACAACCACTATAACATCTTCTGTCACTAGGCAATCGTCAAACTTGCCAACCACACAACACTTGAGAAATGTTTAATGTGTTGATACAATACTCCCTATATGGTCCATATTTAGGGGTATAAATGGATTGAATTTGAACCAAATCAGACAATATCTGAATACTCGATTCAATTTGAATTTGGTCAATTAATTATTTTGGTAATTAATAAATATATAAAATAAATAATTTATTTATATAAAGTATATAAATATATAAATTATTTATATAATTTAATTATTATATATATATATATATAAATTATAGAAAACATTTAAATATTTTATATATTATATATAAGAATTAAATAATCGGTCAAATTTGGATATTTATCGAATCAAATCAGGTTATATCCGAATTCGAATCTGATTAACTATTTGGTATGAATAGGATATCTGGATTCAACATATTAGATATTTGAATTATTCAAATTCGATTCGATTATGTTGAATCTTAAATTCAAAATTAGACTTTTGAATACCGTTGACACCCCTAGCTGTATTGCATCCGTATCCATAGCCATGGATATGGGATATGTTACAACTGGGAGTTGTATGTATTAGCATGATACAACTTCATATTGGGCTTTATCGTGTTGTATTAGTGGATATGGTTTGATATGCACCGATGTAGAAGAAGCATAACTGTGTCTAATTTGATAAAACGAAATATTGACCATTTTATATATTTTTTTGAACTTTAATAAGAATTAAAAGTTATAAAAATAATTTATTTTATCTACCTTAAATGATTTATATCATTTATTTTACATATAAATTATATGTTAATAAGGAAAATATTTATTATTTGAAAAATATAGTTAATATTTATATAAATACTAATAAATAAATTTCCCTAAAACTAAGTAAAAAATATTATAATTATAAAACTACTAGAGGTGTACCACTAGCTGGTGTGGGTGGAGTAGAAATCTGCTGAATTAAAAAATATAAAAGAAAAGTAGTTTCTTGAAGAGAGAAGGAGCAAAAGAGAAGAAGAGAAGTTGAAAAGAAAAGAGAGCAATCATCTGGCCGCCCCCTTCACTTATTATTTATACTAAAATAATATAACAGTACAAAGACAATTATGCCCTTATTGGGCAGCAAAACATAAAACAACATATATAACACTCAAAAACATACTAAAATCTGGACTTACATAACTACTGTGGTCGCTACCTCCTATCTAACAATTAACATAAAACATCTATGATAAGCCTATATTTGTACATATTTTCATACCTCTAACTTGATGATTTTAATAATAATGTTTTTGGAATTAGCATGGTATTGCACTAATTATGATGAAATTGTCTTGCAAGATGATTTGGAGCTTACTTATGCAATTTTAAGGAGGAGTTAAAATTGTGAAATTGTGAAATCCCTACTCCAACACTTACAATCTAATTTCAAGGAGGAGTTAATTGTGAAATTGTCTTCCGATCAAGCTAATTTTGTTTCTTATGGTGGCAATAGGTCCAATTTCAATCCCTACTCCAACACTTACAATCCAGGATGGAGAAATCATCCAAATTTTTCTTGGAGTAATAACCAACAAAGAGCACCTCTCGGCTTTCAGCAGCAACAACAACAAAATCCACAAGAGAAGAAGCCAAATTTAGAGAATATGATGGCAAAATTTATCAACAGTATGGAGGCAAGAATTCAAGGGTTGGAAACTCAGATTGGATAACTTGCTCAAGCAATTTCGGCAAAACCACAAGGATGATTACCAAGCAATACCGAAAAGAATCACAGGGAACAAGTAAAAGCCATCTTTCTACAAAGTGGAAAAGAACTTAGAAAAAAGAAAAAGATGATGAGCATGTAAAAGAGGAAGAAAGCCAAAATCTTGAAGCCAAAGAAGGAGACTATGAGTCATCAATGGAGAAAAAAAGGAAGTTCTACTCTTAATTTAAAAACATACAAACCCCCTCTTTCTTTTCCTAAAAGATTTCTTAAGGCTAATTTGGATAAAAAATTTGCTAGATTTCTAGAGATGTTTCAAAAGTTGCATACTAACATTCCTCTTCTTGATACTATTTCTTAGATGCCAAGTTATGCCAAATTTTTAAAGGAAATAATTTCAAACAAAAGAAAGTTGGAGGAGTTTGAGATGGTAAAACTTAATGAGGAATGCTCAGCAATCCTATAAAATAAATTACCTCCAAAACTCAAGGATCCAGGTTCTCTATTCCATGCACCATTAGCGAAATTAATTTGGATAAGGCTTTATGTGATCTTGGTACAAGCATTAATTTGATTCATTTTTCTATCTTCAGGAAGCTTGGACTAAGGGAACCAACACCTACCACTGTTTCTCTACAATTGGCTGACAAAAGTATCAAATATCCAATGGGAGTAGTGGAAGATGTTTTGGTAAAAGTAGATAAATTTATTTTTCCTATTGACTTTATGGTTTTGGACATGGAAGAAGATTATGATA
The DNA here is from genome assembly GCF_000365185.1 of Nelumbo nucifera. Next base: position 40,912 of record NW_010729325.1, read on the forward strand.
TGCCCCTAATTTTAGGGAGACCTTTCTTGCCATAGGAAGAGCTTTAATTGATGTCCAACAAGGAAAGCTTAGCCTTAGAATTAATGATGAGGAAGTTATTTTTAATGTGTTTAAGGCTATGAAACATTCCAATGATGAAAAAAAAGTCTTAATGGTAGATTGCATTGATGATTTGGTAGAAAGAAAATTTCATGCATTTAGGTTAGATGATCCTATAGAAAATTGCTTTGCTAACTCTTTTGATGTGAATGAACAAATTTTAGATTCGAAGCATAAGGAGGCCATAGTCTATTTGGGAGAAAAGAAAAGAGGATTCGTGACAAAAAGAGAAAAATTTTTGCCATTGGATATTTCTTCATCTTCTTCAAAAGCCAAGTCATTATTCGAAAAGCTTCCTACTCTTGAAATTAAACCTCTTCCTTTGCATTTAAAATATGTTTGTTTGGAGAATTCATCTACCTTACCTGTGATTATTTCTTCTTACCTAACAGGTCTTGAAGAAGAAAAGTTGATAAGGGTATTTAGGGAACACAAAAGGGCGTTTGGATGGAGCATTGGTGACATTCAAGGAATAAGTCCATCAGTTTGCATGCACCAAATCATGATGGAAAAGGATTCAAGCCTATGGTGCAGCCCCAAAGGAGGTTAAATCCTAATATGAAAGAGGTAGTAAAGAAAGAGGTGACAAAATGGCTTGATTCAAGTATTATTTTTTCTATCTCTAATTTTTCTTGGATAATTTTAGTGCAAGTTGTGCCAAAAAAGGGTGAGACCACTGTAGTTGAAAATGAAAATAATGAATTAATCCCTACAAGGATAGTAACAAGTTGGAGGGTACGTATCGTCTATAGGAAATTGAATGATGCTACTAGAAAAGATCATTTCCCCCGTTCCCTTTATTGATCAAACGATTGAAAAACTTGTTGGTTAAGAATTTTATTGTTTTCTTGATGGTTATTTTGGTTATCACCAAATTCCCATTGCTCTTGAAGACCAAGAGAAAACTACCTTTACATGCCCTTATGGAACATTTACATTTTGGAGAATGCTTTTTGATTTGTGCAATGCCCCTACTATTTTTCAAAGATGCATGGTGTCTATTTTCGGATTTCATTGATGATTTTATGGAGATATTTATGAATGACTTCTCTGTTTTTGGATCTTCATTCAATGCATGGTTGCATAGTTTGTCTTTGGTGCTTAAAAAATGTGAGGAATCTAACCTTATTATTAATTGGGAAAAATGTCATTTTATGGTTAGGGAAGGAATTGATTTAGGCCACAAACTATCTTCTAAAGGTATTGAAGTAGATAGAGCTAAACTTGAATTAATTGAAAAACTTCCTCCTCTAAAATCATTGAAAGAAGTTAGAGGTTTTTTGGGACATGCAGGTTTTTATAGAAGGTTCATTAAGGACTTTTCTAAAATTGCTAGGCCTCTAACTAAATTTTTAGTGAAGGATGCACCGTTTGTGATTGTAGTGCTTGTTTGCATGCATTTAATTGTTTAAAAGAGAAATTGATCCAAGCTCCCATAGTTTCGGCCCCCATATGGAATTTGCCTTTTGAGATCACGTGTGATGCAAATGATGATACTTTAGGTGCAGTTTTAGGATAAAGAATAGACAATAAATATAATACCATTTATTATGCAAGTAGAACCATGAATGAGGCACAAATAAATTATACAACAACTGAAAATGAACTATTTGCTGTAATATTTGCTATTGAAAAATTTAGACCTTATTTGATCTTGTCTAAAGTGATTGTCTATACTGACCATTCTGCATTGAAGTATTTACTTGCTAAAAAAGATGCAAAACCTAGTGACTATCTATAAGACGGATTTTATTGTTGCAAGAATTTGACCTAGAAATCAAAGATAAGAAAGATAGCGAAAACATGGTAGCTGATCACTTGTCTAGATTGGATGAGGAGTATGTGGAGATCATGGACGAACACCCTTTGCATGATGAATTTCTTAATGAGAAATTATGTTTTGTGCATGATAATGATAAACCATTGTATGCTGATTTTGCTAATTTTCTTGTAGGTGACGAGTTGCCCCCTAACATTTCTTTTCATCAAAAGAATAAATTTTTATTTTATGTAAGGCACTATCTTTGGGAGGAACCATATCTATACAAGATTTGTGCAGATGGCATGGTGAGAAGATGCGTACCAAAGGAAGAGGTGCAGAGTATACTTAGTTTTTTTCATGACAAAGAAGTAGATGGACACCATGGACCATCTAAGACGGTGGCGAAGGTTTTACAAAGTGGATTTTATTGGCCTACATTATTCAAGGATGCTTATGTCTATGTAAGTTCTTGTGATTGATGCCAACGGACAGGTAATATATTAAGGAAAAATGAGATACCCCTAAACAATATTCTTATTTGTGATATTTTTGATGTTTGGGGCATTGATTTTATGGGTAATTTTCCAAAATCCATCAATAATGAGTATATATTTGTTGTTGTTGATTATGTGGGTAAATGGGTGGAAGAAATTGCATATCCCATTAATGATGCTTAGGTTGTAATCAAATTATTGATAAAAATATTTTTACTAGATTTGGTACACCGAGGGCTATTATTAGTGATGGAGGAAAACACTTTTGCAATAAACAATTTGATAATTTATTAATTAAATATGGTGTTACCCATAAGATTGCTACCCCCTATCATCCCCAAACTAGTGGGCAAGTAAAAATTTCAAATAGGGAATTGAAAGGTATTTTGGAAAAGACTGTAAGCTTATTTAGAAAGGATTGGTCAATGAAATTGGATGATGCACTTTGGGCCTATAAGACAGCTTTCAAAACACCCATTGGAATGTCTACTTATTGGTTGGTGTTTGGTAAGGCTTGTCACCTCCTTGTTGAATTAGAGCATAAAGCATATTGGGCAATGAAACTACTTAACTTTGATTTGCAAGTTGTATGTGAACAAAGAAAGATGCAATTGAATGAATTCGAAGAATGGCGGCGTTAAGCTTATGAAAATTCTAGAATTTATAAAGAAAGAACCAAGGCATGGCATGCTGCACACATTTAAAAGAATGACGTCACAGTTGAAGACAAGGTTCTTCTTTATAATTCTAGATTGAATCTTTTTCCCGGCAAACTAAAGTCAAGATGGAGTGGTTCGTACATAGCAATTAGAGTTTTTCCTCATGGTGCAATTGAAGTATCTAATGAAACTAAGGGGACTTTCAAAGTCAATGGGCAAAAATTGAAGCCTTACATTGATGGTGGGCATAATCTTTTCTTCAAGTCCACCATTCACTTGAAGGATCTATGAAAATGGAAATGGAGTCAAGCTAACGACTATAACTTAGAACTATATTTTCCATTTATGCACTTTAGGATTTCTAGTTGTTTCATGTTTCTTTATTTCCTTTTAAGTTTTGTTTTAATTTTTGCTTTCTCTTGTTATTGTTGTTTCTTTCTTCTCTTTTGATTGATGAAAGGTAGGTTACAATTTTGGGGTCTATGGATAGGAAATTTCAACATGTATAGCTGAAACCAAGACCAACTCGAAAGGAAGTTTCTTTCCCTTCTTTTTGCTCTTTAATTTGCTTAACATTGAGGATAATGCTAAATTTAAGTTTGGGGGAGGGGAGGAGATTATAGTTTTTGTGAATCCGAGAGCATGAGAATGGTCTGATTGCACCAAATTTTTTTTTTTGAAATATGCTTTAGCTTAAGTTTGTGATTGCTGAATTTTTCTTGATGACTAAAAGCCTATGATAAATTCTTGATTGGAATTGAATATGACTTAGAAAAGGAATATGAATGTTAATCCTGAGGATTGATTGATTCTCGTGTTAACTCTATTGTATCATGAAAGTTGAAATTCTTGAGCACATTATGCCATGATCTTGTGAATTGTGTGCAACTTGGTGMATGATTATGTGAGCTATATGGAACAATATGATCATTATGTGATATTCTAGAACTTGTTTGATTAGCCTTTGAGGTGAAATCCTAGACAACATATCACTTTGGAAATGATTTAAGCCATCTTTGGATCGTTTGAACCTTTAAAGCCAACCTTGATGTATTTCAATCCTTAGTTACCCTTTTGAGCATTTTCAAAAGAATGGAATATGCAAAGCATATGATTAGCCACCATTCAAATTCTTTTTTCTAATACTCATTGTACTTAACCGGTCAAACCCGAAAAACCATGATCTAACTTTCAAGAGAGCTTAATTTTGCACAATGATGTTGATGAATGAAAGAAGGGAAGATGAAAGAAAAAGAAAAACAAATGTTGAGAAAGAAAGAAAAGAGGCTTCAAAAATATATCATGAGCCTAAAATTATGTGCTGAAAAGTTTATTCACTACCCAAGAAGATCAAAAGAAATAAGTTTGGGGGTTATAATACATGTGAAAAATAAAGAATATGCAGATATTTGGAGAGTACATTTATATGTGCATATCCTTCTATGCTCTCTTGCTTTGTAATTCTTTATCCTTTTTTTGTTAGCTCTTACCTAGGCCTCACATTACAAGCTTAATAAAGACTTATTGATCTAAAGTTTTATGATTGTCTATATTAGTGGAGAAGGACTATGAAGAACAAGCCTATGGAATATCCAAAAATTTCAAAGATCTATTGGTTTGCATAATTTGAGCTAAAAAGCATGCATGACATTCAAAAATTGGCAAAACACACGCATTTCAATTTTCATGATGAGATTTTGTTAGCATAAGATTCATGATAATTCTTGGATGGTATTTTGAATGCTTTCTAAGTTATATACCTTATACAATCTTTGAGGCATATACTGAAGGGATGAGAGATCCATCATATGGATGGCCGAACCCTGCAGGTAGGTTGGGTGAAATTTCAAAAATTTCCTCTCCCCTCATCCTGAAATCAGAAGTAGGAGAGGGATAATATACTTGATACGGAGAAATAATATCTCCCAATGAAGGTGTTCACTTCCAAAGAAAATCTCCAAAGACTGCTCTCATTGAAGATGACACCGTGTAGGGTGGAGCAGAATCAGTAGTGTTCTTCCCAAGAACCAAACTCTTCACAAGAATTCGATGGAGGCAGTGAGCACAACTTCAGATCAGCCTTAAAGGCTGATATCAAGAATAGTTCTTGATCGCTCCTACAAAACTGGAGATCGAACTGGCAGTTGGTGGCGAACAGGAGGAGAACGCAGGGAGAAGTCGACGCAGTCACTGAAACTGTCTTCTCTCTGTGTGGTCTGAGATCTGATATCTCTGGAAGGTTGAGGATGATCTGAATGGTTCGCCCCCTCCTCCTTTTATAGACTTAAAGAGATCAGCTTCTAATCTCATTAGGAGTTTCTTGATTCAAATCCTTATTTGAATCCAGACTCTCTTTAAGTGATAAGGATAGACCCTTATCTTATCTGCAGATTAGATCAGCCCTCTCCTAATCTTATTAGGAGGTTTCCAGATTCAAATCTATATTTGGATTTGGACTCTCTGAGTGGATAGGGATAAGCCCCGTCTTATCTGATGATCTAAATCCCAGATCTGCCCTTATTTAACTGATCATATCAGCCCAGTTCGAAATGAGCTTTAGGCCCATGAAGACTAAGTGCTCAATATGCTTCCAAATTGCTGTCCAATTGGGCTTCTTTGTATGGCGTGGAACCCAAACATTGATCTACAGATCAGCCACATGGGTTCAGCCCAGCCTCTATTACAAGGCCTGGCCGAATACACTATTATGAACAGTGAACCCCTGAAGCCCATCACATGGGCTCCTAATGGGCCCAACACTTACACTAAGTGGTCCCTGGGCCAAGCTACCTTATAAAAACCCAGGGATTGTGGGCAGATGCAAGATTAGCCCATTAAGTATTACCCTCAATGGTCTTACACTTGACCTCTCAGCCCATAATGATAAAACACTGCCCAGCAAGAGAGGACCTCTCCCTCGGCTGCAAAGAACAGTGCTGCACTCTCTGCTCTTATGGATCCCGGGAATTAAAACCTTTTGCAAACATTTTGAAACCATAATATATATATATATATATATATATATGTATATCCGTATATAAATATATT
>NW_010729325.1:53422-65745 GCF_000365185.1 Nelumbo nucifera
GGAAAGCTCATAAGATGAGTGGATATAATCCTTCACAAAAAGGTGGTGGGGTTGTGTAGCTGATACAGTTGTCTCCATGCACCCTATGTGATTTCCCACATTTCCAGAGACATAATTCGCAGTCTCCGTCACTAAGATAGGAGGGAAATCTCAGAGATGAATAAATGGAAATGGAACATAGATTAAAAGCCATATCTATGTAGATAACATGAATCAAATAACGTTGTGGAGTAATATTTGTTTTGCCCTTTATCAGAAATGGAAAATGGATAATTCACTAAATTGTTGGATGACAACAAACTTAAGGGCCCAAATTACGCTGATTGGTACCGTAACCTTATGCTGGTCTTGATGTTCAAAAAATTGGACAAAGTAGCTAAAAACTCTGCTATGGATCGCCCGGGTGATAGGGCTTCTGAGGCCCATAGGAGGGACTATCAAGAGTGGGAAGAGAAAAACTCCCTTGCCCACTGCTATATCATAGCATCCTTAGACAATCCGATACAACAACAGTTCTATCATATCGAATTGTCCAAGGATATCTTGGACAGTCTAAGGACGATGTATGTGGAGCATAATCGTTCTACTAATTAAAAGGTTTTGAAACAATTCATGACTACACAGATGTTCAAGAACCAGCATGTTCATGACCATTGTCTTAAGATGATGGTTTACATCAATGAACTTGAGGCTCTTGGATCTAGGCTAGATCATGTCACCAAGGTTGACACCATCCTAAATTCTTTGCCGCCTTCCTTCAATCAGTTCATTATGAACTACAATATGAATAAACTAAATGTTAGCATTCAGTAACTCAACAATATGTGGCAGAGGGACGGAGAACTGATAAAGAAGGATGAGCCCATTGCCATGCTTGTTGAAACCGGCAAATCGGGCAAGAAGAAGAGGAAAGCAAAGAAAAAGCCTCAGAACAAAGCTACCAATTCCAAAAGGCAGAGGAAGGACAAAGCATCAGATGCTTGTCACTTTTGCAAGCAGGCCCACCATTGGAAGAGGAACTGTCCTCAGTACCTAGAGACCAAGAAACAAGGTAATTTCGAATCCTTTTTCATAGAAACCAATTTGTTGGTAACTTCTGCTTCCTGGTGTATTGACTCCAGGGCATCAACTCAAGCGTGTAACTCACTACAGGGGTTTAGGACAAGCAGAAGACTGAGTGACAGAGAGGTGAATCTTTACTTGGGACTTCTTCAAGTGTTGCATGCTTGCAGCTACAGCTATAGGAACTATAGAGTTAGTTTTCAGAGAAGGAATTATTGTATTGAAAGATTGTCTTTATGTACCCACTTTGAGAAGAAAATTTGATTTCTGTTTCAAAACTATGTGCGGATTGATATTTTGTTCTCTTTAGTAATATGATTACTATCAAAAGAAATAACAAATTCCTTGCATACGGAGAAATTGAGAATGGTCTCTATGTTCTCCATAATTCTCTAGAAAGTAACATAACCGAAACTATATCGGATGATATCCCCAAGAAAAGAACCCGATGTACAGTTAATCCCACGTGCCTGTGGCATTACAGACTTGGTCACGTCAACATAGATTGTATCACAAGGTTGGTAAATGATGGTCCATTGCATTTTCTAACTATAGAAGATCTTCCAACCTATGAGCCTTGCCTTCAGGGTAAGATAATAAAACGACCCTTTAACAATAAGTCTGAAAGATGTACAAGCACGCTTGACCTTATACATACTGATGTATGTGGTCCCATGAGTGTTAGGACATGTAACCAGCATGCTTATTTCATAACATTTACCGATGATTACTCACGGTATGGTTACATGTACCTAATGAGACATAAGTCTGAATCCTTTGAAAAGTTCAGAGAGTTCAGACAAGAGGTTGAGAAGTAGTTAGGGAGAGAAATTAAGACCCTTCAATCGGATTGAGGTGGCGAGTATCTTTTTGATGAATTTAGGGACTACTTAAAGGACAATGGGATAGTATCACAACTAGCTCCTCCTGCTACACCACAGCTAAACAGTGTGTCAGAGAGGAGGAACCAGACTTTATTGGATATGGTTTGATCACTTCTCGTACACTCAGAATTACCCACATCCTTTTGGGGTTATGCATTAGAGACTGCGATATACGTGTTGAACCGGGTTCCAACCAAATCAGTTCCGAAGACTCCCTATGAGCTTTGGACCGGTAAGAAACCAAGTGTGAGACACTTGAAGATTTGGGGTTGTCCGACACATGTTAAAAGAATGAGTGCAGACAAATTGGAATTCAAGACCAGCTGTTGCCTATTCATAGGCTACCCTAAAGGCTTTGTGGGTTACTTATTCTATGACCCAGGAGAATAGAAGGTGTTTTGTAGTTGAAATGCCCATTTCTTGGAAGATGATTACATCCTGAACAATCATCGTCAAGAAGTTGTTCTTGATGAGGAGAGCTCAGGGGTAGTGGGAGATGTCCCACAAGCTCCAGTTAATGACCAACTTAGAAGATCTACCCGGGTTTCTAGGCCTACAGTTCATTTCGGCAATGACCAAGAAAGTTACTTGGTGGAAGTTATGACCAGTGAGGAGGATCCCGTGACTTATACGGAAGCTATGTTGGACATAGATTTCTTGAAGTGGGTAAATGCCATGAGAGCTGAGATGGACTCAATGGAGACCAATGGAGTCTGAACTCTAGTAGATCCACTCCTTGGGGTAAAATTAATTGGTTGCAAATGGATCTATAAGAGGAAAAGGGCCCCAATGGTAAGGTTGAGACCTACAAGGCTCGTCTTGTGGTGAAAGGGTACACTTAGAAAGAAGGAATCGATTATGAGGAAACCTTTTCACCGGTGGCCATGTTTAAATCCATTAGGATCCTACTAGCTGTAGCAGCGTACCATGATTACGAGATTTGGCACATGAATGTCAAAACTGCATTCTTGAATGGAGATCTTAGTGAAGATATCTATATGCATCAATTGCAAGGTTTCATAGCTACGGGTCAGGAACACATGGTATGTAAACTAAACCGATCCATATATGGACTTAAGCAAGCTTCTAGGAGTTGGAACATTCTGCTTGTCTATACCGTCAAACGATTTGACTTTGAGCAAAACCCGAATGAGCCCTGTATTTACAAGAAATCTAGTGGGGATAAGGTTATGTTCCTAGTTCTGTATGTAGATGACATTCTACTCATTGGGAATGATGTAGGAATGTTGACTACGGTGAAAGTATGACTTTCACAACAATTCTCCATGAAAGATCTTGGAGAAGCCTCCTACATACTAGGTATTCGACTCTATAGAGATAAATCGAAGAGGATAATAGGATTATCCCAATTTGCTTACATTGACAAAATAGTCAAGAGATACAACATGAAGAATTCTAAGAAAGGAAATGTTCCTTTCAGGCATGGAGTCACTCTCTCCAAGGGTATGTCTCCCAAGACTCCCAAAGCAATTGAGGGCATGAAAGACGTTCCCTATGCCTCAGCCGTATGGAGCATCATGTATACCATGTTGTGCACTCATCTTGACATTTCTCAAGTAGTGAGTATGGTAAGTAGATTCCAGTCTAACCCAGGATAGGAGCATTGGACCGCTGTGAAAAACATATTGAAGTAATTTCGAAGGACAAAAGAGTTTTGTTTGGTATTCGATGGTAGTTCATTACAAATCCATGGGTATACTGATGCCAATTTCCAATCATATCCAAATGATAGAAAGTTTACATCTGGCTACATCTACATGATAGGATCGTGTGCCGTTAGCTGGAAGAGCAGCAAACAGGGGTCCTAAGTAGTAAGAATAACAGTCCACAACCCAAGCCGAACACATTGCTGTAAGTGAGGCTGCCTAATGAATGAAGGTGTTCATTTTGGAATTTAGAATTCAACACATCACCCATTCCACTGTTGTGGGACAATACTGGATTTATAGGAGATTGGTGTTAAAAGGTAGCGTCAGTGGAGAATGTGGCAGAACCATTGACTAAGCCATTGACATAGAAAGTGTTTGAGAAACACGTGGAAAGTCTAGGACTCCAACTTGTACCCGATTGCACCTAAGTGCAAGTGGGAGCTGTTAGACAGTGTATGCCCTTAGCTCCAATCAGAATGATGTACATTATGACATTTAATGTAAATGAACAAAGTACATATTTGATTCATGTTATTATGGTGTGTTTCTGTGTAATACCCTTAAACTGGACACATATGAGACTCGTGTTAGTTTAGAATCTTCATAGCCATTGGATAGATCTAGGAAGATTTATCCTGCCAAGGTTGACACTGATGTACCGTCAAGTTGGTTGGGGTGGTTTGTCTCAGTTGCCAGGGTGAGACCTGAGGTACATGCAGTGTGGGTTTTCTTAAAACCCTGAACCGGACCAGAATTCCAGTATTGCCCTAGACCTTGGAGATAGATGGGCAAAACTAGAATGTTACTCCTGACCCCTAGACTCGATTACGATACTGCATTAGGTATTGGATTGGGTTGTCTTTGATATGCCAATCAGTGAAATCCTTAGAGGGGGTCAAAACCTGGGTATGTTGGGACAGTCTAAGAATTCATCTGAGTGGGTGATCATAGTGACAGGATCAGCCCCTTTGTCAGACAAAGTGAATGATCGGGGGTGCACTCTCTCTAATGGAAACTAAAACTACTAGCAGTCGATTTCTACCATTGAAATTTGTTTTGGAAAATATATTTATATAGAGATACACACACACACACACACACACACACACACACATATATATATATATATATATATTATGGTTTCAAAATGTTTGCAAAATGTTTTAAATCCTGGATCCATGTGAGTAGAGAGTGCAACATTGTACCTTGCAGCCAAGAGAGAGGTCCTCTATTGTATGGCAATGTTTGATCATTATGGGCTGAGAGGTTAAGTGTAAGACCATTGAAGGTAATACCTGATGGGCTAATCTTGCATTTTCCCACAGTCCTTGGGTTTTTTATAAGATGGCTTGACCCAAGTACCATTTAGTTTAAATGTTGGGTCCAGTAAGAGCCCATGGTGATGGACTTAGGGGTTCACTGTCTCCTATAGTGAATTCGATTAGGCTTTGTAACAGAGTTTGGGCTGAACCCATGTAGCTGATGTGTAGATCAATGTTTGGGTCCCATGCCATACAAGGATAACCAATTGGGTAGCAGATTGATTGGTTGGTGAGCAGATTGAGCTGGCTTAATAAGATTAATTAAAAGAGGGCAGTTCTGGGATTTAGATCAGCAGATAGGATAAGGGATTATCCCTATTCACTCAAAGAGTCCAGAACCAAATAAAGATTTGGATCAAGAAACTCCTAATTAGATTAGGAAGGCTGATCTTTATCTGCAGATCCAAATAAAATATTTGGATTAGGAAACTCCTAATGGGATTAGGAGAACCTTTCTTTTAAGGCTATAAATACGAGAATAGGGAGGACCTCCAAACCATCTTACAGACTGCTGAATTCCAGAGGGAGACAACATAGTTTGACTGCACTATCTTCTTCACTCCTACTCTTGCTGCCATACCAGTTCAATCTCTACCTATGGGAGTGATCAAGAAAGGTTCTTGATATTACCTTTTGGTAGAAAATGTAATCTGAAGTCGTGCTCACCAGCCCTCCATCATATTCTTGCTGAAGAATTTGATTCTTGCTGAAGAGTCGTCTTGCTGATTTTGCTTCATCCTGCACCGTGTCATTTTCGATGGAAGCAGTCTTTGGATTTCTCCTTGGGCATGAACACCTTCATTGGGGGTTATTATTACTTCGTATCAGGTATTTCCCTCTACTCCCTTTTAGTTTCATATCTGGCCCGGTTTGGTTTCAAGATTGATCATTGAAAATGTAGTTTTCTAAAATAGGGAATGTGATTCCCTCATGTGAGAGAGAGAAATTTTTTGAAATTTTGCCCAACCTTTCTGCAGGATTCGGCCATCCATATGATGAATCTCTCTCATCCGTTCACTACAAAGGTACACACTCCTGATTTAGACTTCCTTTCATCTAAGTATCCTATCTAATCTGCATTTGTATAAGATTCTAGCTTTAGATTCTCATGATTTGAGAAAAGAATGCCTCTACCAGGGTGCTTTCTTAGATATGCCTCTCAATAGCTTCCTAGTGTTGTGCCCGAGGTGCATGCATGTATTGACTCACAACACTAATAGCATAAGAAATATCTGGTCGTGTCATACACAAATACAACAGTCGTCCCACCATTCTTTGATATCTCCCCACATCCTTTACCAACTCACCATCCACACCATTAATTCTGTGATTTAGATCAATAGGAGTGTCTGTTGGTTTGGTCCCCAGCTTCCCAGTCTCTCGCAATAGGTCAAGTACATACTTTCTCTATGAAATGGAGTTTCCATACTTGGATCTTGCAACTTCAATCCCTAAGAAGTATTTGAGCTCACCAAGATGTTTGATCTCAAACTCTTGCTGCAATGATTTTTTGAGATCATCAATCTCCTCTAGGTCATTTCTTGTCACCACTATATCATCAACATACACAATTAGAATTGACACTAGAGCATATCTCCTCTTCACAAAGAGGGTATGATCAGACTGTGTCTGTGTTTCCAAAACGAATGGGTGTCCCTTTGAACCTGTCAAACCAAGTCCTAGGTGACTGTTTCAGTCCATACAGAGTTTTTCTAAGTCTGCACACCTTTCCTTTACCAACATTTTCATAAAAGCTTGCTGGATTTTCTATATGTACCTCCTCTTGTAAATCACCATTGAGGAAAGAATTTTTGACATCAAGTTGGAACAAGGGCCATGAATAGGTGGCTGGTAGAGATAAAAGGATAGAAACTGAACTCATCTTAGCTACTGGTGCAAAGGTTTCTAGATAATCAACACCATAGGTTTGAATATACCCTTTTGCTACCAACCTTTCCTTGTACCTCTCTATCTTGCTATCGGCCTTATATTTCATTGTGAATACCCATCTACATCCGATTGTCTCATTGTTTGGGGGGGATCAACTATTTCCCAAGTTTGGTTTAAACCAAAGCATCAATCTCATCTTGCATGGCTGTTTTCCACTCAGGTTTGGAGAGAGCCTCAGTAACATTCCTGGGTATAGACACAAAATACAAGGAAGAAAGAAAAGCATGGTAGGAGGGTGATAAGGCACTGTAGGAAAGATGGTGTGAAATGCAGTGGGCTGTACACTTTCTCTTCCCCTTATGAAGTGCAATGGGAAGATCAATGTTAGTGGGATCAACTACAACAATGGTGTTAGGGACAAAAGCATTATCATCAGAAAACATAGCAGGCTCAGGCTCAAGAGGAATACCTAGAACTATATCTACCAAATTAGGAGTTTCAGAAGGATTGATAGAGAGTGGTGTGGGTTGAGGATGTGTGGAGTCAATCATCATTTGTTGGAACTGATATTTCTGTGAGGCTAGCGTTGATATTTCTGTAAGGCTGCCCATGGTGGCTCAAGTAATGAAACTGGAGGTGCAGGTGCTGGCTGAATTGATGTAGATGCTAGATGAACTGATGGAGGCAAAATAGAAACAGGAAGAGGAACAGATTGTGAGTTCTCTTCCCCAAAACTCTTCCCCTAAGGAGAACCACTTGATAAGAAGAATGTGGACTCAAAAAAGGTAACATCCATAGAGACAAGTCTGCTCCTCGACACTGGGTCATAATAGCAATACCCCTTTTGGTTCTGAGTATACCCATGAAAAACACATTTCTTGGCCTTAGGATCCAATTTCTTGCGATGAGGGCCAAGAATGTGAACAAAAGAAACACAACAATAAACCCTTAGAGGTATATGAAATATCTCTCCATCTGGAAAAAAGAAGGCTAAATGGCACCTTAAACCTCAAAGTCCGTGAAGGAGCACAGTTAATCAAATGCACGACTGTAAGAACTGCGTCTCCCCAGAACTGCATAGGAACTGAGCACACACCATAAGACTCCTTGCCACCTCCACAATGTGTCTGTTTTTCCTCTCAACAACTCCATTCTATTGCAGTGTATATGCACAACTACTCTAATGAACTGCACCATGTTCTAAGAGATACATGGTCAGGCCCTTCTCAAAGTACTCTCTGGCATTATCTGATCTAAAAGCCTTAGTTCTCACTCCAAATTGTGTAAGAACCATCTGGTGGAACTGTCGTACTAAGTTAGGAACCTCATCACATGATCTCATCAAATATATCCATGAATATCGAGTATAATCATCCACAAACAAGAGAAAGTAACGGATTCCTCCCATGGAAGGGATTTGATATGGCCCCCATACATTAGTGTGAACAATATTAAAAGTAGAAGTATATTTTTTATTACTTGGTTTAAAAGACTATATACAATGCTTTCCTAACTGACAACACTCACACTCCAAAGTAGATAACTAAACAGACTCAAACAACTTTTGAAAAAGACATTTCAAAGAACTATAAGAAAGATGTCCCAAGCGATTGTGCCAAAGAATAATTTGGTTCACTAACTCTGACCCATTATTACTGTTGCTGCTAACATGATGGCCCTAATGTTTTGGAATCTCATTTAGAAGGTAGACTCCATTCACTTCACGACCACTCCTAATCATCTTCTTTGACTCCATATCCTGCAAAACACAATTACCAGAAAGAAAGGTCATGAAACAATTCAAATTTTTTGTCAAAGAACTAACAGACAGTAGGTTGGTATCAAGTCTAGGGACATGTAAAACAGAAGATAGAGCTATATCATTGGTCACTCTAACTGTCCCCTTCCCAAGAATGGGCATATGTGAACCATCTGTTGTATAAACTCTGTCTCTACCAGAACACAACTGATAGGAATTTAAAATCGTAGGGCATTAATAATATGCTCAGATGCTCCTGAGTCTATAATCCAGGGAGGTCCCTCCTTACCTGAAGTGGATGCAAGATTYRYAGTTGCATATGAACTACCTGTATGTGCAAAGGAAGTGGTGTAGTTGGCTCCTGCATTCTGTTGTCCATCTGGAAGGCTAAAGCTATGTGAATCTTTCTTACTCATAAGTTGTCCAAACCTCTCCAGTTCTATTCTCACTGATGCTACTGCATTGGATTCCCAATCAGTTTGGGAGAGAGGGGCTAAAGAGTCTCTTGTAGTGGCTACATTTGCATTTCCCTTCTTGTTTCTTATCCGAGAAGGCATAAAATTTGGATGAAGCTTCCAACAAGTGTCCCTTGTATGCTTAGGCTTCTTGCAATAATCACACACCAAGTCCTTCGTATCTTCCCTTCTAGTCTCACTACTCCCCCTTTCTCCATTTGGCTTAGGTTTTGTTGTACCAACCATAGCCGACTGGTCAATCTCAAGCCGTCTCAGCATTACATTCCTCCTACTCTCCTCTCTAGAGACAAAAGCATAGGCCTAAGAGAGTGGCACACCCTCCCTAGAAAGAATATGCTACCTAGCAATGTCAAATTCAGGGTTCAGCTCTGCCAAGAACTCAAAAACCCTAATTCTCTCTACTAGTCTGTGATAAGTTGCTACATCATTTACACTTTCCCATACCACAGTTTCTAAGTGATCTATAGGGTTTTCAACATGGAGAAATACACAGTAAGAGGTTTTTTTCCCTGTTTCATACTTATCACCTGATTTCTTAACTGATAGGCTCTAGCTTCATTTTTCTTTTGAGAGTAGGTTTCAGTCACTCCATCCCAAATCTCCTTAGCAGTATTAGCCCATAGGATTTTTTTTGCAATATGAGGTAACATAGAATTACACAACCAGGACATTACCATGTAATTCTCTTGCACCCATCGGGAAGAGTCTGTATCAGGTTTCTTCTCCTCCCTAGTGAGATACCCTAATTTTCCATAGGCACCAATAGCCATCTTAGCTGATTGTGCCCACTCCAAATAATTTGTACCATCAACTTTTATTGTAGTAATGATCATAGACCAAAAAATATCACTACTACCTCCAACACCTAGTCCCACAGTACTGGTAAATAGATTGGAGACCTTTAAAAAATAATTTAATATCACACACACAGAAACCAACCCTTTCGGAATAAGGAAACCCTAGCTGGAGGGAAATCTCTCTCCTCCCCACGCCTTCCAATAGAGAGAAAAGTGAATCGATCACTCCGAGAGGCCCAGAAAATTCTAGAAACCAAATCGCCCTTTTCAGAAAATCAAAAGAAAACTAACGATACCTAGGTGCCCAAGATCAGATAAAAAACAAAGAGTCCAACTTTTCTAGGCCTCTTCCTCGTACTCTAGTTCTTGATTTTGATGCCGAACAGTAGACCACCTTCCTGATGTCTAGATTCCACCAAAAACTCCAAGAACTGGGCTGTCTATAGTAGATCGATCAGCCCTTTACTAGTTCATGCAGTCGACTGATCTAGGGTTGCATGAGAACGCTTCAAGAAACCCTAGCCAATGCTTTGATACCAAGTAGGAATCTACTGAATTAAAAAATATAAAAGAAAAGTAGTTTCTTGAAGAGAGAAGGAAGAGAGAAAGAGAAGAAGAGAAGTTGAAAAGAAAAAAGAGCAAACATAAAACATCATATATAACACTCAAAAACATAATAAAATTTGGACTCAGATAACTATCGTGGTCTCCACCTCCTATCTAACAACTAACATAAAACATCTACTCAGAAAAACATCATAAAACTAATTAATCTTCAATAGATGGCATGCATTTTTCTTTAGAAAAATTGAATAAAAATAACAAAAAAGTTAAAATAAATTAATAAGATAGACAAGAAATTGAAAAAAATAAAGAAATTAAAAAAATTACACTAAAGTTGGAATAAAATAGTAATACACACACATGGTCAGTGTTGGATCGTGTTGTCCTGGCCTACGGGCCTTAAAACCCAAGCTAAAAACGGCCCAAGGGTATGGGCCAGTGTTATGGTCACACCATCCGGTAGCGCACTACGGCGCAGACATAGGCAGCAACACGCACAGCAGGCCACACACGCCCGGCACCGCACGGCAGCGGCACCCTGGCATGCAACACGCACCGCTAGGCAGCAGTGCGCACCGCACGCATTGCACGGCAACACGCACTGCGCACACGGCCGGCACCGCACGGCAACGGCACCATGAGGCGCGCACGCACCGCGCGGCAGCAGCACCATGAGCCGTGCGCACGCACCCGGCAGCAGCAGTAGAGCGGGGCTCACACGACAGCTCATAGGGGTGGGCCCACCCTTATCTGGACACGTCAAGCCAACTCGCCGCCAGCTTACCTTATCCTTATCTTATCCCTTATCTTATCTTATCTTTATCTTATCTTAAGTAAGAGTGAGTTACCATTAGGAGTAGGTAATTAGGAGTTTGAGTTCAAGTTGGAGTTTGAGTTTAATTAGGAATTTCCTTCTGTAATCTCCTATTTAAGGAGCTATGAATTGAAATAAAGGCATTCAATTTTTCACAGTCAAGAAAGAGAGTAAGGAGAGTTTGGGTGATCTCTTGGACAAATCACCCACGCGATTGCCGCAATAGGGTCTGCTCGCATGGGAAGGCGCCAGGAAAAGCAGGGCTTTCGCACCGTGGACCGACCCGTTACGGGATCCTACACACGGGACCATAACAGCCAGACTGTACTAGGCATGACTCACTTCATAGCTCTAGAAACTATCCTTCATTTTGTTGTTTCAACCGCATCTCTTAGTAGGTTGTTTGACATATACCATTTCCACTTCTACTTGTAACATTTTAGGTTGGTCAATATACAAATTTTTGAGAAATGGTCTTGTAACATCACATCAAATAACAATTCGACTAAAAAAGGTATAGGTATTGGATTGGTTGTTGGCATATATATCTGAAACAACAAATTTGGCAGTAAAGAAACACCAATGGTACCAAATATTGTATTGATAACTCAAAGTATTTGTAGAAAAAAGTATAGGGTAAATGGTTTAAATCTCCTATGGAGTTTATAGTTGTTAATTGCTAAAATCTTATAATTGCAATCACGTACCCTAAACTTTATGACATAGTTGCAAGTTGTTTATAAAGTTTATATTAAATATATGTTGTTTATAAAGTTTATATTGTTTTTTTTCCTACCGAAACCAGCCTGACGAGTAATTGTATGGGTATTTTGGACATTTGCGTGCCTCTTATTAGAGGTTTCTAACAAAAGGGGTCTAGTTGGAACTATGTTAGAAAGTTTAAGGATCCCTTAAATCACCTCGTGAGGTGATTTCAATTACCAAATTTCAGGAGAGGTTTCAACAATGGTCAAAAAACTTTAAGGGAGGTTTTAACAATTTATCCAAAAATATATTTTTCTAAAATTTGTATTGAACAATCTAAAAATATTACAAATAAAAATGACAATGATACCAAACACAAC
>NW_010729325.1:67614-84737 GCF_000365185.1 Nelumbo nucifera
AAAAAAAAGAAAAAGAAAAATCTGTATTCTTTTTATTTGCACTCTCATGCATTTGTACTAGTGCAAATAAAATTGCACTACAACCAAACACAGCCTTAAGGTTCAGTCTATAGAGAGTATAAATACAAAATACGAATACATACAATGCAAATACAAGTTTAGAAATACAAATTTACACTATACATATTTATATTTGTAATCTTTCCAAATTGAGCCTATGCTGTGTTTGGTTGCAGTGCAATTTTATTTGCACTAGTACAAATATATGGGAGTGCAAATAAAAAGAATGAAAATTTTGGTTTACTTTTTTTTTGGAATTTATTTTATGTGGTCTTGTTTTACTTCATTTTTAATGCAATCAAATAAGGTTAGGTAAAATTTGAAATAAAAATAAATCAAAACTTGCAGACAAATCATTTGCACCACCATAGTTTTGCATTAGTGCAAATGAATTTGCACTACAACCAAAGACAACCTAAATGCAAATTCTTAATATTTACATTAAAAATTTTTAATTTCCCAAAAATATCTGATTAAATAATAGATCAATGGCATGGTTAATTAATTTTTATATCAGTAAAGGTTAATTATAAAATGTTAGATAGTTTTGTATTAGTTTTATATTAATTTTTAATTTATCTTATTCCTTTCTATTAATTAAATTAGTTTTATTATCTTAATAGGATTATTTATATCAATTTCAATAATTAATAGTTGTTTTTATTTTATTTAAGTAACTTAATAAATTATTTTTACTATGGTTAATTAATTTTTATAATTTTCAAATGGAACATACCCTTATTACTGAAGTTATCAAAATACCTTTATCATTGCTAAGGCATTATCATACTTAATTTAAAGTTTCAACTTTACTCACTACTAATTTATTTTGCTTGACAATTGTCAAAGATTAATTCTCATTATTCTTCTTGGATGAAGGTAAAAAGGCTGAAATGAAGAAAAAGAAAGTAAATCTTTTTTTTCAAGGTATTTTAGTAAATTTACTTGTGAATGAAGTTGCTTAAAGGTAAATTTGCTATTTAAAAAAAAATAATGCATTATAATAGCAATTTTTGTTTAGAATGCTAATGAAAGGAAGGCATTTGTACCTTTTTACAAAACAATAAGGAAAGTTTTTGTTAATGTCAAAACCCAGGGGTATTTATAGGATTGTTAGAAAATCTAAGGTGGTTTTTATAATTTTTCTGATTTTTAAATTTAATTTAAATTTATTTTAAATTAATTAAACTATATTTCAAATTATTAATTTTTGTAATTTTTTATTTAATCCTTCTTAATTAAATTTAATTAACTATATTAAGTTTTTATTTTTCACTAGACCTTAAGTTGGTTTTGAATTACTAAAAATTAATTATAAAACGTTAGTTCTATAATAGTTTTATATAATTCTAAATAATATTATTTTTTAATTTATCTTATTCATTTTTATTAATTAAATTATTTTTATTGTATTAATAGAATTATTTATATCAATTACAATAATTAAGAATTATTTTTATTTTATTAAAGTAACTTATTAAATCATTTTTACTATGGTTAATTTACTTTTATAATTATTTTATTCAATTTTTTCAACTTGTCGTTGACACGGGCAATTAAACCATTCAAACCCTCACTCAACCTTATTTTTAATTTTAGATTTCCTAAAACCCATCCTATTCAACCTAGGCAATTGAACCATTACCACGTTTGACCTAGCCATTAGGTCATAGGTTACAATAAACAATGTATTGAAAACTTTTGGAGGATTTAACTTTGTGCTTGGTTGTTTGATTGGAGATGATCCATTTTTTGTTTTGGATAACATTTTGCAATCTTTGCAGCCCCATTATAAAAAAAAAAAACTTAATTATTGGTCTCAAATTTCAATTTTCGGCTCTTATCTTACCCATTTATAAAAATAGAAACGGATGAGCGTCCATCGTCCAACACCTTGATTTTACATTTCCAGTTCTACCCCTCCCTGATTTCATATTTCCAATATATTTCCAATCCTATCTGCTCTTAAAATGCTGATTTTATATTTCCAATTCTACCCCTTCCCTGATTTCATATTTCCAATCCTACCCCTCTTAAAATGCTTGAATTATATATATATATATATATTTATATTTATATAACATATAATATAATATATTTGTATCTGTACAATTTATAAAAATAAGGATGGTGACAATGTTCCATAAAAAAGCCAGATTTTTTACTTTCCATTTTTACCCTTTATCATGTTTTTTATTTTAAATCTTGATTTTCACTTTCCATTTTTACCCTTTACTATGTTTTTTATTTTTCCAATTTATTTAATTAAAAGTTAACACTTGTAATTGGATAATCTCTGTATCTCATCATTTATAAAATTGAGGATGGTGACAATGTTTTGTCAAAAAGCCTAATTTTCATTTTCCATTTTTACCCTTTATCATGTTTTTTATTTTAAAGCTTGGTTTTCACTTTCCATTTTTACTCTTTGTTATGTTTTTATTTTTCAATTTTATTTAATTAACGGTTAACACTTGTAATTGGATAAAACAATAAAATAACAATAAGACTACTGTGAAACCTATTCCTCGCCTTATCTGATCTTCTCCTGAAGCACCTACTTAATTAATGAACATCTTCATTGATTAGAGCTAACACGTGTCAAGTATCAGATGGTTTGCCCAAACCACGAATTTGAATTGAAGGGAAGAATAGATTTTTTCAACCTCTCTCTTTTCACCAGGGAACAATTAGATGATTAAATGAAGCTTTTTTTTTTGTTTTCTCTCTATTTTTTTTCAATTGTCTCTCTTAACATAGCAAGTTGTATTGGATCAGGAAATGATCTTAGGTTCATTATGTGTCTATTTGGAACCGTTGTTGTTGCTCTAGAAAATGGTGCCACATCAGTGCCATGTAGGAAAAAACGGTGCTCCAAGAAACAACCATTTGTTTGGAACCATTTTTCCATAGAAAATGGTGCTCCAAGCCACGCCTTTGAAATTAGGAAGGCATGGTTTGGAGCAACGCCAAATTTGGCATTTCCTGGAGCTGCAGCTCATTGCTGCCAACAGGGCAATGATGTGGTAGTGGATAATGGGTAAAAGTGCAGAAAATGTTTCTTGAAGCATTGGTACCAAACAGAAAAAGTTGTTGTTGCTCCAGGAAACGTCTTACCTAGCAGCAACCATTCCAAACAAAAAATTCAGAAAACGATGCTCCAAGCCACACATCAGTGCTGCAACTACAGCATCGATGCCAAACATATACTATATTGATTCATTTTAGGTGTTTTTTCTCGATGATCATCGAACCAATCTGTTAATCTGACACCCTACCAACGTAATATCGTAGGGATTGTACTTGGTAGGGCCATAGGGGTTTGGAATGCATTTTGTTGGTAGGAGATCCAGATTCTTCTATACAAATCGAATGGATGTTCGATTCGAATATGAATATAAATGAATCAGGATTAACCTATATCCTAATGCTAAGCATTAGATATGCAAATAATGACCCCACCATTGGTGAGCAGAATGGTAAGAGGAAAAAGGCCAAATGTCATCATTCACACACGAAGCGAAGACATAAATCCTAAAACCCCAATTCTCTCCTTTAAACCCTTCTCTGCATAATATATATCTTATCCACTCCCCTTACTTTATAGTAGGAAGGAGGAAGTAGAAATGGCATCTCTCTTATCCTACACACCTTTTTCCTCAAAATGAAGAAAACAATATAAATAATAGAAAACAAAGAAATATGCAAAAAAATTACAAAAATATAGAAAATCATAAAAAATTATATACCATACTAAAAAATGAGAATGTTGTTTGTACCATTTATAAAAATGAGGATGGTGACAATGTTCCGTGAAAAAGCCTGATTTTCACTTTGCACTTTTACCCTTTTTAGTTTTCTAATTTTATTTAATTAACGGTTAACACTTGTAATTGGATAAAACAAATAAAATAATAATAGTTTTTTATTTTTCCAATTTTATTTAGTTAACAGTTCACGCTTGTAACAAATAAAATAATAATAGTTTTTTATTTTTCCAATTTTATTTAGTTAACAGTTCATGCTTGTAACAAATAAAATAATAATAAAACCGCTATGGAACCTACTCCTCTCTCTCCCCTTAGGCCTTATTTGATCTTCTCCCCAATAGGGCTGCAATCGGATCGAATTCTGATTGGATGTAGCAAAATCCACATCCAATCCGAATATTAAGAACCTAAATTCAAATTTGATCCAAAATTCGATTGGATTTAGAGACTCAGATTCGAATTTGAATCCTAACAAACTCATATCGGATTCAGATTTAATCTGATTCCACTTTAAAATCTCTAAAATACCAGTAAAATTAAATAATTATTTACTTTTCAACTTTTATGTATAATAAATTAATATAAATATAGCATACTAAATTTATTATATATAAATTCATATATAATATAATATTTAAAATATATTTTTATAAATTTTAATATAATTATATAGAATTTATATATTAAAATTAATAAATATTATAATATAATCATATCAAATTTTAATCAAATCATATTGGGTCAAATCCAAATCCAATTTGATTATTAATGTAGATTCTAACATCCGAATTTGATCCGATTACATAAATACGTAATCTGAATCCAAGATAATCAGATTGGATGTTGAATTGGGCCTTGGATTTTCGGGTATCATTGACAGGCCTACCTGACGAACCTCTTCATTGATTAGAGCCAACATGTGTCAAGTATCAGATAGTTTGCCCAAAACCCACGAATTCAAATTGAAGGGAGGAATATATTTTTTTCGACTTCTCTATTTTCACCATTGAACAATCAATTAGATGATTAAATGAAGCCTTTTTGGGTTTTTTCCCTATTTTTCATGTATTTTTCCCATTTCGCCTCTATTTCGATTGTCTCCGTTAACATAATAAGTTGTATTGGATCGATTGGATCGAGAAATGCTTTCGGGTTCATTATATTGATTTGTTTTAGGGTGTTTTTTTCTCGATGATCATCAAGCCAGTCCAATAATCTAACACCCTACCAACATAATACCGTAGGGGTTTGGTACTTGATAGGGTCGTAGGGCTTTGGAATGTGTTTTATTGGCAGGAGATCCAAACTCTTCTACAAAAATCAAACGGATGTTCAATTCAAATCCGAATATAAATGAATCAAGATCAACCTCTATCCAAACGCTAGTCGTTAGATATGCAAATAACAGCCCCACCATTGACGAGCAGAACGACATGAGGCAAAATGCCAAATATTATCATTCACACATGAAGCAAAGAAATAAATTCTAAAACCCCAGTTCTCTCCTTTAAACCCCTCTTTGTATAGTGTATATCTTATCCATTTTCCCTATTTCACAATCGGAAGGAGGAAATAGAAATGGTGTCTCTTTATCCTATGCACCTTTCTCCTCAAAATAAAGAAAACAATATAAATTACAAAAAAAAAACAAAGAATTACTCAAACATTTACAAAAAGAAATAGAAAATCATAAAAATTTCTATACCATGCTAAAAAAATGAGAATGTGAAACACAAAAAATTTACAAAAAAATATAAAAAATCATAAAAATTTCTATACCATGTATATCTTATATATACTAAAAAATGAGAATGTTGCAATTGGTTTGGTCAAAACACCCTGATTTTACTTTCCAACTTTACCCTCAACTTTCTATTTTTTCCATTATATATTGTCACTAGAAAATAATTAGGAAAAACATAAAATGAGGAAAATAATATAAATTACAAAAAGCAAAGAAATACATTGAAAATTTACAAATAATGCAAAAAATCATAGAAACTTGTATATCATACTGAAAAATGAGAATGGTGCAATTGGTTTGGTTAAAACACTCTAATTTTACTTTCCAACTTTACCCTCAACTTTCTATTTTTCCCCTTATATATATGTTTTTGCAAAATAATTATGAAAAAACACATAAAATGAAGAAAATAATATAAATTATAAAAAGCAAAGAAATACATAAAAAATTTATAAAAAAATAGAAAGTCATAAAAATTAAAGAAAATAATATAAATTACAAATCTATACCCAATATATAAAAGCATAGCCAAATATCACCATCAATATCAAATACCCCGTGCATCGCACAAGCCATTCCACTAGTATTTATAAAAATTAAAAACAAATTGACCGAGCTTATATTCTACATAAATACATGAATTATGTGTCATGGTTTGACTCATCTAACCTGGATAGTTGAACCGTTACCTATGACATAAAGGCAAAAAGTATTTAGCCTCCTAGTTAGTTTTTAAAGCTTTCATTTTATTTTTTGGGTGTACTAAATAACATTTATTTTGAAATGGAATTACTTTATTGATTAACTATCTTCTAAATGTAAGTAGATTATTTAGCCTAATAATATATATCATTAAATATCTCCATTTCAATACAAATTAATCTTAATTAATAATTACAGTTTAATGTAAATATATCTACTGTATATAAAATTGTAGTTAAATTGAAATGGATATAAATATAAATAAAGTTCATAAATTTTAAGCAATTTAATGGAGTACAGTGGAGAAGAGAGAGAATTAGTGGCATGAGTTACTGAGGGAAAGAGTTAATGACATAATTATTAAGAAGAGATAATTTGAAGAGTTAATGGGAAAGAGGAGAGAAAGAGAGAGAACAGTAATGGTGAGTTAATGAGGATAATTAATAGTCTTAAAGGTCATTGACCAGTTGAGTTATTTTGTTCAATTTTAAAAATAGAAAAATTAAAAAAAAAACTAAAAATAGATAAGTGCCTCTAAGCAAAAACAAAAAAGCAGGAAAGTGTCAACTTGTCACTACATTCGGTTTTAATATATAGATTGATATAGAGTAGCAATGACCCATAAGATGCATAAGCTACTTTTTAAAAATGTATTTTTAAGGCCAAAACGAAGTAACAATGATTCCCCAAAGTTTTTAATACATTTTTAGTTATTTAAATATAAAATGGTAGAAAAATATATAATATATTTTCCATTTTAGTTATTGAGCATCAAACTTATTCTTTTTTATATAGCCAAAAAATGTGCTTAACATGAGATCAACAACCAATTTAAAAACATTTTCAAAATTAAACTCACGAAGATAATGAAAGGCTCATGTTAAGTGATGTTTATTGTTGAACTAGAAGAATACATAAAACAACTCTACATTAAATTAATAAAACAATAGAGAAAAATCTAATAACCCATGGAAAGGAGAAATGATTTCTTTAGACTTTTATATAGGAAGAAAATTGGTTCATTACATGTATTGGTGGGAAAATTTTGGTTTTGACATTAGTGGGTCAAAGCTAGGGTTCATATTTAGGTTAGCCCTTAACCTAACCCAATCCATATAATTAACACCTCTATTTTATTAAAACAGATTTAATAAAAAGGGATCAAAATAGATTTAAGAGAAAAAGAGGGATTTAATGGGGAGGAGAAATGTTACCAATATTGAATATTAACGAGAGAGAGAGAGGAGATCGGTGTTTTAGATAGTAAATATAGAATTTATGATTAACAATGAAGATCCATAAGGGTTTTAATTTTGCCTTATTATATTTTAATAGTTTCATTTAAAATAAAAAATGATCAAATCACTTAAGTGATTCAATCACTACGAGAAAAAACCGGCTAAGCCGGTTGTTTTAAACCGACGGTTATACAAAACACCCTAAAACAAACTTTCCCTCCAAAACAGGGCAGCGGTTCAATCAATTAAGCCAGCAGTTTTAAAACATTGAACCAGCTGGTCATGAATTTTTCTTGGACTGGCTGAATAGCAAACTTTCCCTCCAAAACATTGGTGTGCTCGTGTGCCACTCTCTATTGCTTCGTCTTTGAGAGAGGAACGAATCCTCTTCTCCACTTCGTCTCCCACCCAAAAACGGAAAGCTACCTGATTGAGAGAGATTCAGTCGATCTCAACTTATATTAAATCACCATTGAGAGCAATTGAATAGAGAAATCGAGAAGTCACGGAGGCATTCCAAGTCATTCCAAGAAGCTGATCAAAAGTGATTTGAAGAGTCGATAAAGACAAGTTCGATCATCGACTATAATATTCCCATATTTCCCATTAAATTCTAAAGCCCTAATCATCCTCTTTTTCCTCTTAGGGCGAGAGCCATCTGCTACCCTACTTTCCTGGTATGCAGACGAACAAGGAATGAAAGGGCGGATTCAGAAGCTTGATAGGAGAAGGGTTTCGCTTTACTAGTTGGTTAAAAATTTTGATTTTGAATCTCTCGGGTTCTTGCACACTTATATATGATGAAAAATGTATAATCAATGGATATTGATTGTTAGGAGCGAATTGGAGATATTGATTGTTAGGATCAACTGGTCTCAAAAACAAAGCAATGACAAGCCCTTCTTATTCTCTACTGTTTTAAGGGGGCTCAGGGTGTTGACTTTCTTTTGTTGGCTATTCTATCTATTGTAATGCAGATGCTGTGGATTTTCTGTTTTCTTTTTTTTTAATTTTTCTGGTGGAACCACTGGTTTTTTTCTGTAGATAATTTCTATACATTTTCTTCTTTTCGTTTTTCTTAATACAGCTGATCTTTGTTACAGATAAAAGAATGGAAAAAATAAAGAAAGAAAATAAAAACACGCACACTGATAACATATCTATAATTAACTAATTAAGTGTAAGAACTAAAAATCTAAATGATATAAAGAATGACACCCTTATTGCTGCCAAATATATCTACAATAGCACTTGAATTCTGAGATTTCATTTTTGTTTTCAAGAAACTTGAAAATTTTGATGTCTATTGATTTCAACCAAGGTCTTTTTTCATCATTTCTAATATGTCTGAAAAAAATGGAATTCTGTGATTTTGTTTTGATTTCAAAAGAGATCTAAATGGTGTCACATGATTAAAATGTTGACTACTTTTAGAAATAGATAAAAAGCATCGAGTACACTAGCAAGAGGCTTCAAATTCTGAGACATTCAGATAGTTTATTTCAGTATTCTACTTGAAATAACTGAGTCATATAGAGCATGCAACATAGACAAAAAATATGCTATTAGAAGTTAATTAGGCATGTGAAATTATATGAGCTATACACAAAAAGAAAGCATTTGAGAGGGAAAAAAAATAGAACAATTATACTTTTTTTAGTTCAAATATCTTGTTCGCTAGTTTGGGAAATTCTGCTATGACCTGATCATTAACAAACAAGTTATTCATCAAAAAAAAAAAAAACCAAACAAATAGGGTATGGCCTACAATAACAGGATACTGGTTTGACCGAAATAGTGATCACCTCTTCTTGGTTGTCTCAGAATTATTCATGCATACATGAATATTTTATTTGAAAATCAATAAGCTCACAATGGTTCTTTCAAGAGAGATAACATGTAGCTTGCATCTAGCATTCTTGTTACTATTTGTTAAGGATAATGATGCACAACCTGGTGCATCACGTATCCAAGGAGATCAAAAGCTATTGAAGATCAGAAGTTATCCTCCTAGGATAACTCCTATCCATTTAGGATAATTTCTATCCTATTAGGATAATCCCATCACATTATCTCAATCCTGTTGTAATTGATCTTATCTGTACACTCTCATAACTCTTGTAGAACTCCTCTTATATGTAAATACTTCAACTATAAATATCACTCATCCGATGGTCTCAAATAACTATTGACATTATCATTCTCAAATTATTTCTTCTTTCTTTAGTTACTATTCCAGTTCTTATTTTCTTAATTTGGTATCAGAGCTATGGTTCGTAATGGCATGCATTCAACAGAGAGCTCAAACACAAGCGGCTCTAACCCGTTCCTGAGTTTTGTGCTGGGATCATCAGTAGCCAATGTTCCCAACATCTCTCATTCCCTTTCTTTCAAGTTGAGTCACGACAACTATCTTCCTTGGAGGGCGCAGATGATTCCAATTCTCAGAACTCACAAGCTGCTTGGTCTCATGGAGGGAACCATGCAAGCTCCTCCAACCCACATTGATGGTCCTGATGGACATAGAATGATAAATCCAAACTACGACAATTGGGTGCATCTGGATCAACTTGTGCTTGGATGGATTATTTCTTCTCTCACTGAGAGGGTTGTAACAGAGGTGATCGGTCTAACCACATCAGTTGAAGTTTGGTAGGCCCTATATGCAACTTACTCCACCACATCGAGGTCGATAGTGCTTCACCTTAAATGATAGTTGTAGAGCATCAAGAAAGGTTCACAATCAATAATCAAATATGTTAAGAAAGCCAGGGTAATTGCCGACAGCCTAGCAGCAATTTCTGAACCTATAGGCAAAGGAAATCTCATACTTTGCATTCTTTCTGGATTGGGGACTGAATATGAGTCTATAGTTACTGTGATTACTAATAGAACTGATTTTGATCTTCTCACTATCAATGATGTGTATTGGGATTACTGTTAAATCATGAGGCTTGGTTGGAACAACATAACCAACCTGCCAATGATAACTCTCCCTCAGTAAATCTGGCCACACAAGGCAAAAATAAAAATATCTGGAATTCTAAAAACACAAATCGTGGAAGTTCTGCTCCTTTCAATGGTAGGGGTTGTGGTAGTGGCCATGATAGAGGTAATTTTCCCACAATTGTATGTCAGGTCTACAACAAACCCGGAGATGGCGCTTTTACCTGCAGAAGGCGATATGATTTATCCTATCAGGGAGAACAACAATCTCCCTTAGATCTAGCTATGTATCATACAAGTCTTGGGAATGAACTTGATCCCACCTAGTATCTAGATTCAGGCGCCACTTATCATCTCACTTTGGATGTAGATAACTTGTAGAATCGATTTGAGTAAATGGGTCAAGATCAAATCATTGTTGGTAATGTATCAGGTTTGAGAATTTTACATTCTGGGTCATCATCATTGACTCATAATAATCATAGCTTCGCTCTAAATTCAGTTTATCATGTTCCTCACATCACAAAAAACTTGATTTTTGTAAGCAAATTTACCAAGGACAATGATATTTATCTTGAGTTTCATCATGATTTCTTTTTTGTGAAGGATAATAAGGGGAGAGTTCTAATAAGATGAACTAGTAGAGATGGACTCTATCAATTTTCTGGAGGGACTCAAGTCAATAATAAAGTAGCTACCTTCGTTGGAGAATGCACAACCTTCTTAGGATAGCATCAATGGCTAGATCATGCTACATTTAGAGTAGTGAGTAAGGTCATCTCAAAATTTGGTTTACCTTGTTAGAGTCGTAATAGTACTGTTATTTGTCAGTCGCATCAAATTGGAAGAGTCGTAGACAACACCTTCCAATTTCGTCATTTACTTTAACACATCCATTAGATCTTGTTTATTCTGATGTATGGGGACCAACCCCAATTAGAAAATAAAGGCTTTAGATATTATGTTATTTTTGTGGATGACTTCATGAAATTTACTTGTTTGTATCCTCTTACAAAAAAACTGAAGTCATGAATTCTTTTCTAAGTTTTAAATGACATGTGGAATGCTTGTTGTCTATGAAAATAAAAAATTTTCAATCTGACTAGGGAGGAGAGTTTTGGACTCTCTCTTGGTATCTTGACTCTGAAGGCATTAGTCATCGTCTGGCATGCCCAAACACTCATGAGCAGAATGGTGCAATTGAAAGGAAACACCAACACATCATTGAGTCCATGCTATCTTTATTGACTTTTGCCCCTCTTCCATTTTCCTTCTAGATTGATGCAACATAGATGGTAGTGTATCTATTGAATCATTTGCCCTCTGAAACTCTTCCAGAATGTTCTCCATATGAGGTACTGTTTTAGAGAATCCTAGACTATACCTTTCTTAAAATATTTGGTTGTGCCTACTATCCACTTCTGCGACCTTACAGTCGCCACAAATTCGAATTTAGATCACAACAATGTATTTTTTTAGGATATAGTTCTGCTCACAAAGGTTACAGATGTTTGCACTCTACCAGTGAACGAGAGTACATCAACCGGCATGTTGTCTTCGATGAATCTTAGTTTCCCAATATGCAACTTTTCTCAATTGCCCAATCAGGTATTGATCGTACCTCTTCTTCAGGTATCATGTTCGGACTGGTTACAAGTCCACCGAAGCTTTGTACAGCGCGGTTCCACCATCAGCAGACGTCTCTCATCCCACAACCAATGTTCGACAACCACCCTTGGTGCCATCAGAGACTTCATTTGCTCCTTTAGTGATGGCTGATTTTGCTCCCTCCGATGACCAATTGTCCACTTCTAAGCCTCCTCGCTGAACCAAATTGGTTCAAGAGATTCTTGATAACACTCTTGTTGTACCTCCTCCTCCACAAAGGACTCATACCATGGTCACTAGATCGATGAGCTCTTCAGCATCCTTTGCTAAATCCACTACTAGGTAACCTATCCCATCAGCTCTTCTTGCCGATGTTGCACCGGAGCAGTACAAACTAGTCGCATATTCTAGTGCAGCCAAGAGTCCTCAATGGCAACATGCTATGCAACAAGAATATTGTGCCCTCATTGATAATAATACATGGCAGCTTGTTCCTTACCATCCAAGTATGAATGTAATCAACACCAAATGGACTTACAAAATCAAACGTAAATCCGATGGCACTGTTGAGTGTCACAAGGCTCGCTTGGTAGTACAAGGTTTCAACCAATTACCAATACTTGATTTTTTTGACACTTTCAGCCTAGTGGTTTAACCCATCATAGTCCATACAGTCATTACATTAGCTCTCTCTTTTGGGTGGAATATTTGGAAACTTGGTATTAACAATGCATTCCTGAATGAGTTTGTCACTGAGGACATTTATGTATGGAAACCTAAGGGTTTTGAAGATCCTTCAAAGCCCAATCATGTTTGCAAATTGTGCAAAGCTCTATACGAATTATGAAAAGCTCCAAGATCTTGGTTCACTTGAATGAGTACTGCTCTTCTTAGCCTTGGTTTTCAATACTCTCAGGCTGACCCATCATTATTCATTTACAAGCATGACAAGGTCACCATATTCATTCTAGTTTATGTTGACGATATCTTAATCACAAGGTCCTCCCTGCATGCTGTATCTCACATCATCTCCTCCCTTTCAGAGGCCTTTGCATTAAAGGACTTGGGTAATCTGCACTTGTTCTTGGGCATAGAAGCTTACTCCACTTCTACAGGGTTGGTACTGATGCAGCGTCACTACATCCTTAACTTACTTTGGCAAAGTAAATTTGCTGATGCCAAACCCATTTCTTCGCCCATGGCTTCATCTTTCAAATTGTCATCTCTCCAAGGTGTAGCTCTATCGGATCCATCAGAGTACATAAGCATCATAGGTGCTCTGTAGTACATCACAATCACTTGTCTGGATATAGCCTATTCTGTCAATAAGGTTTGTAGGTTTATTCATGTCCCCACAAATACTCATTGGGCCACTGTCAAATGGATTCTCTATTACCTGAAGGGCACGTTGGATATTAGTCTTCATTTCACTAAATCAATTTCTCTTCAGCTGCATACATTCAGTGATGTTGATTGGCCGGATGCCCTGATGATCATAAATCCACTAGGAGATATTGTGTATACTTGGGAAACAATCTCATTGCGTGGAGTGCAAAGAAATAAGCAACAGTAGGTCGTTCCAGCACATAAGTAGAATTTCGAGCACTTGCAAATTCGGTGACAGAGTTAATGTGGATTCAGTTGCTTCTTGCTGATTTGTGTTTCTCATCCCCAACTCCTTCAGTTGCTTGGTGTGACAATGTGGGGGCCACACACTTAGCTGCTCATGCAATGTTCCAAGCACATACCAAACATGTGGAGGTTGATTTTCATTTTCTATGAGATCTAATTCTCAAACAGAAACTGCTGGTCAAGTTCATCTCATCAGAGGATCAAATAGCCGACATCATGACTAAGGCTCCTCCAACACCATAGTTTCTTCATCTTTGGTCCAAGTTGCACATCTTCTTGAAGCTGTTTCACTTGCTGAGGCGTGTTAAGGATAATGATGCACAACCTGGTGCATCACATATCCAAGGAGATCAGAAACTATCTAAAGATAGGAAGCTATCCTCCTAGGATAACTCCTATCCATTTAGGATAGTTTTTATCATGCTAGGATAATCCCATTACATTATCTCAATCCTGTTGTAACTAATCTTATCTATACACTCTCATAACTCTTGTAGAACTCCTCTCATATGTAAACACTTCAACTAAAAATACCACTCGTCTGGTCGTCTAAAATAACCATCGACATTATCATTCTCAAATTATTTATTCTTGCTTTAGTTATATTCCAGTTCTTATTTTCTTAATTCTATTAACCCTTGTTTGATGGTAGCATTAATGCCTTGGGAACATTAGATGGATAAAACTTTGGATATTCTAAAGCAATTCATACAAGACTTCTATAGCAAATGATCACTTTTTGGCTTTGACACCAAATTGGCGTAGATTGAACCCAAGATCACACTAATACATCATTTTATTTTTTTGGTAAATATACCACACAATATAGTAACTCCACTAGTGTGATCCTCTCTTACACCACCAGTTCCATTCCCAGATAAGGGAGGGGGATTGTGTCAGGTTGGTAGCTATTATTAAAACTTTGGTCATGGGTCCTAATTTATCTTTAACAGGACTCTTGTAGCTAACCCCATATAGTTGGGACTTGGCACAAGGATGAGATGATGACGATGATGAGACCATACTATATAGTGAAAGGAAATGCAATATTACTAACTTGTACCCTTGAAGTCAATTACAACCAAGAACACTAGTAATATAAATGAGAATAGCAACCAAATAATAATAGTTGATGTGATGTGACAAATACTTAAATACATATTCAAAGTTCATTCTTCATGCAACCCAAGAATCTTCAAAATCTCTAATAAATTGGAACAACATAGAAATGTGGTTGCTATAATTTAATGAGGGAACAATGAACAAAGCCTAATGTGTTGGTTAAGTATTGGCTAAACATTTGAAAGTCTGACATTTTTTATACTGTCTCAATATTAGAGCCAATGAATGCTGTACAAATTGGGGGCTCTTATAGTTTATTCAGTGTGACCAATCCCTCTAAATTATCAAATCTACTTTAAACTAAAGTGAAGGGCTGGAGTAGTTCCCACAAGAATAATCCATCAAAAGTAGAAATAAGAAGGCTTATTTTGTTATTTTGGATTTTTTGCTACTTATACTATGTCAAGCCTCATTCTCAAGCTAAATATCTCTATTACTTTGATTGTTTATCCAAAAATAGTATTCAGTGATTTTGGAATACCCTTATCTATATGTTGAGGCAAATTTTCTTTTGAGAAATGTGGAATCTTTATCTTCTAAATTACCCAAAAAAGAAAACTCTCACTCTCACCCTTCAATTCCAATTCCAATTCCTCCAGATAGAAAAAGCAATGATATATTTGTGCGTGGCAACAATGTATCCACCTCGAAGATGGGGAAAAGACAGGGAGCATGAGATCAAAAATAGATTTCTTCGTACATTTTGTAATCAATAATCGTGGAAAGGAAGATTGCTGAAGGATCATATGAGAATAATGGTTGAATTTTATGTATTCGACTTTCATTACTGATATTTATAGAGTACAAGGATACAAGGATAAGTATGTCTTATCTTGATTAGGATAGGTTAGACGAAACCTAACTAGGATAAAGCTTATCATATTATGATAAGTTTATCCTTTACAAAGATAATCTACAGAGATGAGGATTATTTACAAGAGAGAAGTATAGTAGGAGAGGTAATTACAATGTAAGTTGAAAAGGGAGTCTACAAAATGAAAGAGGAGAAGAAGGAGTTCCACTTGCATACACCATAGGTGCATGCACCATGTATGCGCCATGCACTTATGCACATTATCATTTACACCCCCCCTCAAGCAAGACCATGGGAGACACTGTGAGTTTGTGAAGGACCTCAAATTGTGGAAGGCCAAGTGGTTTGGTGAGAACATCTGCTATCTGATCCGCTGAGGGTATATATCGTATATCAAGGAGCTTAGTTGCAACTTTCTCCCGAATGAAGTGAATATCCAACTCGATGTGTTTGGAGTGAGAATGAAGTGCAGGATTGTTAGCAAGAAATTTAGCTCCCATGTTGTCACACCATATCAAAGGAGTCACAGAGAGGGAGACACCTAATTCTTGGAGGAGCATGTGAAGCTATTGATGTGTGGCTCATTGTGACACTAGCAAATGCACTAGCCGCTCAAGTAATAGAGTAGTGAGTAGAGTATTGTTCCACGAGGACTTATGTAGCAACTACTTGGGCTGTGCCGAAATTTCCTTCTTGCTAGGCTTCTTCCCATGGGTTTTCCAAAGAGTTAGGTTGCACTACTTGGGCCAAATGAAAATCCCTTGCTCTTAAGGCTGGACTGGGTTGAAGTTGATAAATTTTAGGCTTTCTTTTCTTGCTTTTGCCTTCTTTTTTCTCGAGTTGGCTGCCCCTGAAATGTTTATTGCAATTAAGCTAAAAATAGGGCAAAATTTAATTAAATCGGCATAAAATTTCATGCAGAGACCTCATAAAATATAGATAAATTGTAGGTTCATCAAATACCCCCACACATAAGCTTTTGCTTGTCCTCAAGCAAAAAACATCAGCCATAAACTGAACATTCCCCCTCTTCTGTTCTCACCATTTACCTGGTGAACTTTTTAAGATAGAAATGCATTGAGTAGTCGGGGAACTGTTGTAGGTGCTCAACTCTTATTCTTGTAAATTACCATTTAACATATATAAGATCCAAGGAAAGGAGAATACAAATTTCATCAAAATCCAGCCTTCACTCCCAATCAATATATAATCAGCTCCTTAATTGTCAAAGTTAATAATCAAATTACACTAAGTTTCACATCTGTAACTTTATCTTAATGAGAGTTCAACTTAATATGCCCACTTGGACCTCAACTGTCACCATCATTACTTATTTCTAGGGGTGAGTGCATTTTATGCTCCATCTCACCCTTTTCCTTTTTCTGTGTGAGTGCATTTTATTCTCCATCTCACACACTTTTTTTTTTTTTGGTGTTAGTGCATTTTATGCTCCATCTCACACTGGTCACAAGCTTGAGGTAGATAAA
>NW_010729325.1:97390-111648 GCF_000365185.1 Nelumbo nucifera
AGCTCTTGCCTCTTCTTGAAGTCTCTAGAATTGGGTGTATTACACCCCTCATGAACCTTCTAGAGTGCTCCCTCCTTCTCTTCAAGAAACTTCTAGGAGTTGYCGCCYCTAGCYCYCYTTGGGCTGCTATTTGGGCTGCAACTTAGCTTGYTTTTGAGCACATGTAGGCTGCACTCTAGGCTGTTCTTTGGGCTGAAAATGGGCTGGGCCGAAATTTCCTTCTTGCTAGGCTTATTCCCATGGGTTTTCTAAAGAGTTAGCTTGCACTGATTGGGCCGAATGAAACTCCCTTGCTCTCAAGGCTGGGCTGGGTTGAACTTGATAAATTTTGGGCTTTCTTTTCTTGCTTTTGCCTTCTTTTTTCTCGAGTTGGCTGCCCCTGAAATCTTTGTTGCAATTAAGCTAAAAATAGGGCAAAATTTAATTAAACCGGCATAAAATTTCATGCAGAGACCTCGTAAAATATAGATAAATTGTAGGTTCATCAGCTATAAAACCTTGGCAGCCGCATAGGCTAATCTGTGATATTCTGATTCAATGTTGGGTCGTGCCAATGTAGGTTGCTTTTTAGAACTCCAAGAAATAAAGTTAGGGCCAAGAAATACACAATAGCCACTTTGAGAACATCAGTCCATAAGACAACTTTCCCAATCAGCATTAAAGTAAGCAATAAGATAAAAGGTACGACATGGTTAAAGAAGCCAGACATAAGTGATTATTCCTTTTAGATAGCAAAGAATCTTCTTTGCAATAGCCTAATGGACCATAGTAGGGGATTACATGAACTATGTTGGATCACTTATGGCTAGACAAATAATAATAATGTACTGAAGAGCGCCAACAATGCTATGGAAGAAAGTTGGATCAGTAAGCGGTTCACCCTATGATTTGGTGAAACGAGTGGAGGCAAACATAGGAGTGGAGAGAGGTTTGGCACATGAAGTTGTGCTCGATGCAAAAGATCATCAATATACTTGTGCTGAGAAAGATGGAAACCATGTGACGGTCTGTGAAGTTCAACACCAAGAAAATAATGTGCAGAAACCAAATCAAGAAGAGAAAACTGAGAAGCAAGATTCTGAATGAGGATGCTAGTGGTAGATGAAGATGATCCTGTAATGATAATGTCATCCACATAAATAAAACTTAAAATGATGTTAGAACCAGAACGAGAGATAAAAAGGGTGGCATCAGCCCAAGATTCAAGAAAACCGAGAGAAAGAGAAATTCACGCAGCCTTGTAAACTATGCATGAGGTGACTGTTTCAATCCATAGAGTGATCGATGGAGGCGACAAACATGTATTGGAAATCTGGGATCAACAAATCTATCTGGTTGCTTCATATATATTTCTTCTGAAATGTGGCCATGTAAAAAAGCATTGCTAACATCCAATGGTGAACACCCCAATTAAAGGAAACAACAAGAGAGAGCACTATGCGAATGGCAGCCTGTTTGACAATAGGGTTGAATGTTTCATCATAATCAAGACCTGCTTCTTGAGAGAAGCCTTTGGCAACAAGGCGTGCTTTGAAACATTCAACCGAACCATCAGGCTTGCGCTTAATCTTAAAAACCCATTTGTTGCCAATAATATTTTTATCAGGTGGGGTCGGGACAAGGGTCCAAGTTTTATTTTGAAGTAAGGCCTTATATTCATCAGTCATGGCAAGAATCCATCGAGGATCCTTATGAGTATGAGAATAACAAGTTAGTTTAGATTTAGCAAGGGGACTAGCAAGTAAGGCATACCTCAGATTTGGCTTGAATATACCATGTTGAGCTCGAGTGGTCATCGGATGCATGGAAGAAGAAGGTTGTAAGGCAAAAGTAGTGGGTTTAGTATTGGAAGATGGGGGCATAGCATCCTGAGGGGACAATGGAGAAGATGAAGCTTTACCCGGGGATGCAGTGTCTGAATTAGCAATATGGGGAGGAGCCCCAACTGGAGGAGGTGGGCTCAATGATGGTGGAAAATATTCCTCATTGAAAATAACATTGCAAGAAATAAAGACCCATCCTATAGGTTGATGCAGACAAACACATCCTTTGTGAGAATTAGAATACCCAAGAAATACACATGAAAGGGAGTAAGGTTGTAACTTGTGCTTATTGTATGGTTGAACATGAGGAAAACATTCACACCCAAAAGCATGGAGTTCGAGGTAATCCGGAGGATGCCCAAATAATTTGCCAAACGGAGAGCACAATCCAAGAACCAAAGTAGGAAGCCAATTAATGAGATAGGCGGCAGTGGAGAAGGACTCGAATTAATATTTAGGAGGGACTCCAGCATGAGTCATAAGAGCAAGACTAGTCTCAACAATATGGCGATGTTTGCATTCAACTCACCCATTCTGTGCTTGTGTATGTGGAGATGATATATGGCAAGAGATACCCACATAATTAAAATAATTTTCAAAAGTCTTGAATTCAGAGCCACCATCACTGTGAAAATGTTTAATTTTAGCATCAAATAATAATTCAATAGTAGCTTTGAATTTCAAGAACACATTAAAAGCCTCAGATTTGCAGGTGAGAGGGAAAATCCAACAATACCAGCTGAAATCATCAACAAAAAGAAAATAATAATGATAGCTAGAAGCAAATGTTACTAGAGAGGGTCCCCATAAGTCACAATGAATTAACTCCAAAGGATTTTTACTAATAGTATGATTTCTGGCAGAGGGAAGTACATGACTTTTGGCCATTGAGCAAGCTGAACAAAAATTAAATTCAATACTAGAAGTTAGAGGTAAATGATGAGAAGAAATAATAGCTTGATTCACTTTAAGAGCAGGGTGACCTAGACGATGGTGCTAGATCACAAGGCTTGCATGAGTACCTACAAACGTAGAGGGGGACAAAGCTGATACAAACCATCCCTATTCGACCCTTGAAGGACTAACATCTCAGTGCGTTGATCCCTCACAAAAAAATCATGAGAATGAAATTCAAAGTAGACATTATTATCAGTAGAAAACTAAGCCATAGATAAGAGATTGAAGGGGATCTGGGGAACATGTAGAATATTATTCATACGCAATGATCTAGAAGATAAAGTAGAAACAATAGAAGAGCTAGAATGAGCAATCTGCAAACCTGAACTATTGCCAATAAAGACTCAATCAGATCCATCATAGTCACAATGGATTTGCAATTTATTAAGATCTGAAGTGAGGTGATGCGTCACCCCAAAATCAGGAAACTAGATATCTATATTTTGCTTATTGCTGCCGGAAGCAGCCATAAACAATAGAGGTTGTGGTCATTTAGGGTTCTTCAGACTGTCAATATGTATAAGTAGTTTCCGACAGTACCTAGCAGAATGATTTCGTCATCCACAAATCTGGCAGGGATTATTACTAAATTTCGAGGGATTGGTGGATCCATTACCCATTTGAGGGAGATTAACTTTGTTATATTTCTTGGAATCATTCTCTTTAGAGGCAAGATTCATAGAAGGAGAGGTAGCGTGTGTAGTTACTGAATGAAGCAAACGGTTTTCATGAGTGAGAAGCATACCTTGTAAGCTAACAAATGATAATTCATCTGTCTGGGTAATGATAGCTATGGATAAAGCATCATAGTCTGGACCAAGTCCATTGAGGGCATGATGAATTAGATGTGAATTTGTCAGAGGCTCTCAATTGGCGGCTAACTTGTCACCAAGTACCTTGAGTTTTTGCAGATAGCCAGTCATGGAGAGATCATTCTTTCACAATGTGCAGAGTTCATTTCTGAGGCCAACGAAACTAGTTGTTCCTCAAGGAGAATATAGGCTCTCAAGGGTTTCCCAAACATTCTTGTTGGTTTTTCTTCCCATGACCTACGCTAGTGTCGTTTCTATCAAAGAAGACAACAACCAGCTGAAAATATAATGGTCCTACTTAGCTCATTTTGTATAGGGTTCTATCATTGAGCGAGA
Source organism: Nelumbo nucifera (assembly GCF_000365185.1). Next base: position 101,319 of record NW_010729325.1, read on the forward strand.
TGGACAAGGATTCGCCCCATTGACATATCCGAGGAGCTTATGGCTCAGAAGGGCATTTTCAACCTGAAAATGTCAGACAATATAGTTGGAACCATCCAATTGTACTGAAATCAATTGAGGAATGTGATTCCTCGATGCTCCAAAGGTTATTTGATTGATTGAACTGGTAGACATGCTAGAAGACATGACGAAAGAAACCTGAAGAAGAAAAAATGAGAGAAAAAGAAAATAAAGAATTGTTTATGGCTTTGATACCATATGAGAACAGTGGTTGAACTTTATGTATTTGACTTTCATTACTGATATTTATAGATTACAAGGATACAAGGATAAGTAAGTCTTATCTTGATTAGGATAAGTTAGATGAAACCTAAGATAAAGGTTATCTTATTAAGATAAGTTTATCCTTTACAAAGATAATCTACAAAGATAAGGGTTATCTACAAGAGAAAAGTACTGTAGGAGAGGTAATTACAATATAAGTTGAAGAGGGAATCTACAAAATGAAAGAGGAGACGAAGGAGTTCCACTTGCATACGCCATAGGTGCATGCGCCGTGTATATGCCATGCATGTATGCACGCTATCGTTTACAGATCATTCTTCCCAACTATATTACTTTCATCACATTTAGAGACTTCTATTTCTCTCCCAGCAGAATATCTAACTTGGCCATTATTGGTGACCTGAAAACAAGCTCACTTTTTCTGTGGGGACTCAAAATTTAGAAAGTATTTGACCAATTAAAACCACCTCTCATGAATTTGATAATTAAATAACCACCTGATTTGTTACGACATTTATGATACGTACCAGTTGATTGGTTACAAGTTTTTTCCGATATCAAAATCTGGTTAGTGAAGTTGGTTTGAATGTTTCATTGTGATCATTTGTTCAAGTTTCATAACATTTTTTTAATATATTTTGTTCATGATATAAAATATTAAAATTATTTTTAGTTCATTCTATTAATAACATGTAATATTTTGATCAATTTTAGTTTAATTTAATAATGATATTCAATATCCAAAGACATCTAAATTTGGCTTGAATATGGTTTCTATCCGATCCGTTTGTTTGTTTTGTTGCAGGAAGGTTCAATTAAATACACAATTTCGGTCCACCTTACATGATCATTGATCCAGACTCTAATCAAGAGGAGTAATTTGAACCAGTGTTGTCAAACTTGGATCAGGTTGGACGGTTGAACCATAAATCATGTACTTGCAATTAAGGGGGTGTTTGGCAATATGCTTGATATTATTTTTAAACCAATCAGGTTTAATTTTTTTTTTTTAGTGTATTCTTAGAAATGTTGACTGCATCAAATTTATGACCAGTCAAAATCGTTCCACGTCCTGTCCAAGTCTTACAAAATTGCTCTTTAATTTGAATAGAATATAGTAACTGGGTGTATGTAGGTTGGCACACATGAAGATCCTGACTTTCTGTGGTTTGAAACTGCGGTTTTTCAATATGAGGAAATCAAGTGGATTGGTACAATCTATTTTGGTTGTGTTTTACATGCAATAAATATAGGGTTTTAGAATGTCTACTTCCAGGTGAGACATTTAGGGCCCGTTTGGTTCACGGGAATAGGGGTCTGGAATTGGAATCGGAATGGGCTATTCTGATTTCAACTGTTTGGTTGGGTGGAATCGGAATCTCATTTCCATTCCTGTTGGAATGGCATTCCCCCATTTGAGGGAATATCCATTCTCTATCCCTCCTGGGAATGAAATCCCATTCCTGCTGATTTTAATTCTCATTCCCATTTCCATTTTCATTCATGTTTGAACCAAACAGACTAGGAATAGACCATTCCGATTCCGATTCCAGAGGATTTTGATTCCGATTCCAACTACAAACCAAACAGACCCGTAATTTATCTCCATTTTCAGCCTTAAAGCAAATTTCAATGGCAAGGAGAACTTGGAATAAGATAGCCCCTAGCCCCTAGATTGTTTGGGCCATTTAAGATACTTGAGAAAGTGGATTCGGTTGCCTACAGATTGGAAATTCCCTCCTCTAAACTACCGCCCCATCTTCCATGTCTCGTTCATAAAAAATCACAACAATGGCAACATGATGTACAACTCCACTCTTCCAGACTTCTCTGGGGATGGCCACCTGCAAGTGAAACCATACAAAATCATAGATTTCGGATGGTCAAGAAAGGCCAGCACATCACTAAAGAAGCTGAAGTGTTATGGACCAACTTACCTGCTGAATATACCAATTGGGAACCTTTCATAGTAAGCCTGGATTGCAAAGCACAACTGGGTTGGAATTTCTTTTAGTACACCGAATGGACCTTTGAGTTCTGAGAAAATGACTCTTAGAGGCTCAAGTTTGTTTAGTGCAACCTTTGAGAGAAACCTCAAGATTTTTTTTGGCCCTTCTGTACTATTCTTGTATTTTTCTTGCACCCTTTACTTACTTTTTCTGATTTTAAATAAATTTTTTAGTTCTTACTGACAAAATATAGAAAAAAAAAGGAATAAATAGATGGGTTTATGTATAGAACTGTCAAGCAGTTTGAGCAGTTGGACTTTTGGATGCTTCAACCATTAGACTTTTTCACCAGTGGCCGGTTAAATTTTAAATACAAACCACGGTCCAGTCCAGTTTTCAAGATATTGGTATCAACAATTGACTTGAATCATAATATCACTAAAAGTAAGGATAAAATAGAAGAAACTATTATCAGCACATGTGAGAGGCTCCAAAGGGGACAGAAATCCTGGTGCTTATCCCTTCATGTGTGAGTCCTCTGTTTCAAGAGTGGGAAAAGCACAAACCATGCACCTTTTGTTGATTTACCGGTTTACAACTCAGGCATGGAACCACTGTCTTCTTTCTTGGGACATGTCATGCATCTCCTTCGCACATTCATGAGCTATTTTCTGCATATTTGCTCTCGTCACACAAATGTGGCATTGCATGAAGAGGGTACTGATCAAGGCCCCACCCACCCCTTTCCAATTTGGAAACTTTTGGCTTGAGAAGAAATGGTTCTTATGCTACATTAAAGAATAGTGTAATTCTTATAATATGAATGTTTGTAATGTTCAGCCATGTTTATCCAAAGAGAATAGGCTATAGAAAATTAAAATCAGTGGAGTAGGGACATCCCAAGAACTGTTGACAAACATAATAGGGTGAGTCGGTGAGAGGATGGCAAAGGGCAATGGTACTGGCTCAAAGAAGATAACAACATAAAGTAATTCCATATAATTGCTAATGTAAGAAATTTGGAAAACACAATTAAATGGCTGAAGGCAAATGGAGAGTTGGTGTAAGATGAAGGAAACATGAATGCTATATTAGCTCTTTTCGGGGAACAATATGTCAATTTAAGAAAACTAAATGCCTTACATTTAGCAGACTAGCCGGTAGAAGAAGTGAAGAACCACTTACTGAAGTTTTGAAAGCAAAAAAGGAGATAAATGGGAACAAAGCACCAGTGTCAAATGGTTCCAACACTTATTAATTTTAAATTTTTAATAAATTTTGTTTGATAATAGTATGACATACCAAGTTACAGGAATCATCTTCTCACCTGGAGGATTTTAAATTTATTAGGCAATATATTTGATAATATGATAGCTACTTTTCTTCTTACTCATCAATGCTGTCGTGGCACAATGTTTCGGTAAAGAAATCCATAATTACCAAAATATGCATGTTGTATAATAATAATAATAATGTATTTATTTACTATGATTCTGATATCGTAACTGCTAATATGGAAAGTAATGATGATTAGTGAATATAGAGTGTCTACTAACACTGATGTGTCCTTTATTTCATAATTTAGTGAAGTTGCTTTACTTGTACTTTTTAAAATTTATTGGATAATTATTTATGTCCCCACCATTCCAGTATCTTTAGTGTTTTTAGATGGACTCCAATCCTCTTATCATCTTGCAGGTTGGAATTATGATATTAACTATAACTCTTTCCTGTTTTAACTGAGTTATCTTTCATATAATCTTGCTCAGGTCTTTCAACCTTGGATTCACCAGAGAAGACTTGAATACGCAAAGCATAAGCATGTAATCTCTGGAAAGTTTTGAAATATCTGAAAAGGAATTCATTAGGGAAGCTCCTCAAAGATGATGGTGAACCTAATGAAGATATTATAAAAAGGTTAGTCTTTGGTAAACCTCTCAAAATTCATATTCCCTTTTTATGCACTCAATAAGTAGGGATTGTTATATCCTGTAGCACTACTTGATCACTATCTTGTCAATGCAATCACAGGTTATTTAAGCAAATTGATGCAGATAAGAATGGACACCTTTCAATTTCTGAGTTAAGAGCACTGATTATTGTCAATACAATCACACCCTTTCTTTGCAAGTCACCCAGATTGAAACCAGCAAAGACTTTACCGTTCACCATCTAGGTAGTATGATTAGCTAGGACTTGACCTCTTAGAGTCTCCAAGGAAGAATATTTCTCTTAAAAAGTTATCCTATTTCTTTCCTCCTAAATATTCCATATGAAAACATGGATAATCACTTTCATATAAGAGTTCTTTTTCCTAACAAAAAAACTAGATGGAATGTAAAAACAATTATAAGTTATCTATAGAAAATCGCTCTACAATGACATAAAAAGTAAATATTAACAATAATCAAATGAATTTTTATGGTTGAACAGTGAGACTGCAATCTTGGTTGCCTGGCCTAGGCACTAGGCTCATCTTAGGCTAGACTAGAGCTGTATATCAGGCCTGATGCATGACTGGGCCATTCTAAAGGGAAAATAATTATTTATAGGATCGACATTTGCAAGCTAGGTCTTCATGATCTCAGGTCACGCTATTGAATTATTCCTCAAGAACCTATCCTTTTCGAAGGGACTGTCCAGAGCAATATTGACCCTATTGGGCCAAGTATGGGAGCTATCAAAACGTTTTGATACTTGAAACAGTTAACTGATACCTGGATACTTATTTTAATAGATATTTCTTTTTTCCTGGATGCTTATTTGAATAAACGTTTCTTTTTTCCTTTTTATTTTTTACTGCAATGATACTTGGAACACTTTAGTTTCAGCAGGTGTCAACTGAAATTCTTATTTTAAAAAAAAAAAATTCAAAACCTAGGCCGGCGGTCAAACAAACCGCCACCTTTGGCAAAGCATTACATTTAACCCGGTGGATTATATAACATCTACGCCGGCGGTCCAAACTGCCAGCTTTGATGAAACGGCGGCGATTAAATTAGATGACAATTTAGTCTGAGCCGACGTTGGCAGTTTATGGAAGTGACAAATTAATCTAAGCCGGCGGTCAAGGGAAATAAACCGGTGATCAAGGCCACCTGTCCCAGCGGTTTGGGCTATCGCCGTCCATTATATAAGCCAGTGGTTCTCTAAAAACCGCCAGCAAATGTATGGTTGGACTGGGTCCCTAGGACAATAGTTTTTGTATTCTAGACCGCCACTGAACCGCTGACTCATGTCTATGCCGGTGGTTTAAAAGGAAAAGCCAGCGGTTCAGTGAGTGTCGGCTTAGCCCATTTTTCTTGTAGTGAATGGTCAAGTGAGACTGTGGTCTTTGTAAGCATGAGTGCTTTTATTCAAATTTTCACAACCTCAAAGTATTTTAAGATTTAATTCAAGGCAAGCTTGATTCCAAGGCCATTTTTACCAAGATCAACCAAGGTTGGTTCCACTAAGGCCAATCAAGGCTGATTCTTCGAGTCAGTTTGAGTAAGGTAAAGCCCTAGACCTTAGAACCAGATTGGGTGGGGAATGGTTCCAAAAAATAAACCCTACATGATAATAGATTGGATAGGGTCGGTTTAAGGCCAATTTGAGGTCAGGCTTAACACTTATTACAAAGTTGTAGCCACCTAGGTTTGGCCCTTGGCTGGTTTAGACCCTAGGCCTGAAATACAAGCTTGGGCTTTTGGGTTTAAATGCAAGATATTAAAAATATATAATATTTTTTATTGTATGATATTGGTATACAATTTGACCAAAAAAGGGTAAATTACTTAAACTATTCATAAGTTTTAGGAAATTGACTTATATTAGGGGTGCAACTTGGTCGCACCTAGCCTGAGCCCGAATTGACCCAGCCTGAAATTTTATACAAGTTGGGCTTGGATTTTCAGTTCTTGGGTTAAGCTCTGGCCCAAGAAATCAGGCTTTTTTATTTTTTAGGTTGGGCACGGGCCTAGCGCCTAGGTATCTAGAACCCAGCCCGAGCCTGACCCAGCTATACACATCCATACACACAGTATATATGTAAATTTTTACATACATACATACACACATACATACATACATATATACATTTTTGTATGTATATATATTTGTATACATATTTACCTATATATATATATATACATATTTGCATACATATTTATATGTATACATAATTGCATAGATACATATATACATGTATAATTTTAGAGTAGGTTCATTGACCAACCCGAGCCTGGCACGGGTCGAAACCCAGCTTGAGTGAATCAAATTACAATGTAGGCTGAACTCAAATTAGAAAGATCGGACTTCATCTCAGGCTCAACCCGGGCTTGTTAAGCCCAAAGTTTAGGATTGGACTTGGGGTGACCATAAACCCGCTCCAACTCACCCGACTTACACCCTCAACTAATACTACTGGACTGTTTGCAAAATCCCTTAAAAGGATAGTATAAGTCTATTTCTTAAAACTTAGGGTAGTGTAAGTATTTTACCTAAAAAAATATATTGACATATATAATATGTAAAAAATTTAACCTGAACATTTTAAAGATTCTATAAGATTTTAAATAGATGCTTAATGTCAATGAAGAAGAAAAGCCAACTATGACAGAAGTGGCAATAGAACGAGAAGGATTGAGAAGTACAAGAAGGAGACATCCATGGGTGAATTCAACGGAAGCAAGTACCAAAGGGTGTTTATCTTATATCTGAGCCATCGTACCTTTATCCTATGATATCAATCCAGCTTGTATATTTGTAGAAGAACATTTAAAACAATAAGTTCTATTCTCATGTTGACATATTTTGCCTAATCTGATTTGGCAAATCATTGTGTAGTTACCAAAATACCATTGCGAGCAACTGTGGCAACATTGAGCCAGTTCATGGATTTACAACTAATTAACGTTATGCTCTAAATTAAAGCATGCATGGCCAAAATATTTCAAAGTTTTCTTATTTTTCTCTTGCTTTGTATGCTTAATTCATAATAAAAAAATTAATTCACTTTAGCTTAATTTACAAGTTTATGATGGACGGAGATTCAAATAACTTAATTCTATGTTGTCCCAAAAACACATTACCATGAGAATATCTTTTTGGCAAGGGTTTTAAGGACAAATTTCTTGTAGTGAATCTGATGCAGTTACAAGTGTGCTGAGCATAATAGAAATTATTAAATTAATATGACCATGGGAATACAAGAGTTTTTAATTCCTTGAGTAAGCTGAATCTCACATCACATCATAAATTCTTTTTTTTTTTGTACATATTCAACAAAAAGCACTTTATATTATAGCATGAATATAATATTATCAATAATTATTTAGGAAATTAATATTTAATGCAATTAAAATAATTCTTTTTGAAAGAAAGGGAATTTAGCAATTCAATCTTGACTATGTTTTTTTTCTAAATTTATGTGGGGATCAGGGAAAGTTTATTTTCTTGGGTACCACTTACAAGTCATACACATCTCCTAGGTGGATTAATAACTTTCCCACCTAGGGGGAAAGTTGACAATACTTGAATGGGACAAAAATGCCCCTTTTAATAATGGATTTTTATGGCTAAAATGATTATTTTTTTTATTTACATGAAAAATAAAAGAACATGGGTAAATACACTTACCCGGATAAGTGTTTCCAGAAAAAACTTATCTAGATAACTGTATTTACCCAGGTAAATAACTTACCGAAAAACGAACAAAGCCTAATTGTTAGGAATATAATAATATCAGGTATTTATCAACCTAATATTTAACTAGATGAAAAATTAATGAAATGACATGACCGCAATTTAATATTCTTATGACCAATCTAGTTTATAGATACAAATATTTCAAACAAGTTGAATTTAGCATGGGTTCATCTCAACCACAACCCAACACCAAACCTACCTAACCTAATTATGACCGACCAAATATGCTAACCCAATAGGGTTATATATCAAGGTACCACCAAAACAGATTGATCAGCCCTTGTATTCATCACATTTCTTCTTCTGGACTTTACAAAATGGTTTGAAATTTCTTATTCTGTTATTGAAACTCAATACTACCAAATTTCTTCATCATGAACATTTTACTAGTATAGCTTGAATCTCAAGCATCGTAGAAAATCTACTTATAAAATCATCTTCAAGTGTAGGTCTTTCACAGCAGTTGTCCATATCAGTGGACTCATCAGTGGGACAAAGCTTTCTGTGTTAAATTTTAAACTGGTGATTGGAACTCATCACGAACCGCAAAATTTGAAATTTTTTATTCTGTTTTTGGAACTAAAGACTATTCCACATCAAATTTCTTCGTCAACGGTTTGCGAGTACAGATTGAATCTCGAGCACTAGAGAAGTCTACGTATAAAATCATCTTCAGCAGAAATAGGACAAAGCCTTCTGTATTTTATTTTTTGAGCTGGTGATCGGAACTCAGTCACCAACTGAAAGATTTGAAATATAATTTTTCATTCTGTTATTGGAACGACTCAAGACTATACATACTATTAAATTTCTTTGTCAACATTTTGAAAGTACGTACAGATTAATCTCGAGTACCAGAGAAATTCTACAAATGAAGTCATCTTCAATGGAAAGAAAACAACTCAAGCCGTAGATCTTTAACACATCTGTATTATGTACTAAGAATGCAATTACCATATCAGCTTCTTTCACATTCTTCTCCACCCGTCAGAATTTTGTGGTTTTCTTGCTATTTTAAGAAAAGAAATTAATCAGACATGAGACTATTTAAATTTGCTCATGACAATCAATTTAGTTACCAAAATCAACCATGTACATCTTTTAACACCAGCCTGTGCACTATATCAGTCTCTTCTACTACTATATATTCTGTTTGTCTGCAATACAATTACTTTTGCACAAGTATAAATGCATGAGAGTACAAATTAAAGAGTGCAAATTAAAGAGTGCAAATTCAGGATTGTTTTTGTTTTGACTTTCACTTATACTTTGTTTCAAGTTTTAATTCATTTCATTTACATTGCAACGACGAAGGAAAACAGATAACATTTGAAACAAAAGTAAATCAGAATTTGCATTTGACTCATTTACGCCCTCATGCTTTTGTACTAGTACAACTAAAATTGCAATGGAAATTAACAAAGCAGGCCAGCCTTACCAAAGACAATACTACTAGAGAGTAAAATTGGGCCGAAGGGTTCATCGTATTTCAATTGCCATAGCCCGTTTTTTACAGTTTGTTTTAATTGCTAGATCCTGTTTTATTTAGTAGATAAACCATTTGCTCGGTCAAGCCAAATTGCGCACCGAACAATTAGAATCAATATTCAGTAGCAATGTAAGTTTGACGCTATGGTGATTTGCTAGGAATGAAATTGTTTAAAAAAATAACCAAGGAAAAAGAAAGAAGAAAAGAACGCCTTGACCAAGTAATGACGGTGGGAGTAGAACTATTTATTTAATTTTCCCTCTTATTTTTTTTTAATTTATTGTTCTATTCATACTTTTTATTATTAGTTATATCATCTAATGTCATGGTTCAAATCATTCAACGACTGAAAGATGAATTGCAGAAATTTTTGAACCACAAGCTATTAATCCAATAAAATCACTTGTTTTTTTATAAGAGGCCAAAGAATTAAAAACAAACTATCACTGATTCCCTCCAAAAGACCGGGCAACTGACCAGAGCTGTATCTTAAAGATTCTAAATGTATTTAGCTGATTGGCTTAAATCCATTGACTTTGGTTGTGCCATTAAAGAACAAGAAGAAAAGAAAATAATGTAAAAGAAATTGTATTTCCGTATATGTCAAATAGAGATATACTTGGGTACGATATATATACAAAAGGAATAAAATAATAAAGGAAAGAATAAAGAGAAACTATGTAAGAAGTTTCTCAAATAATTTATTTCCTATTTCAGCTATTTCCAAACTTGGGAGAGAACCTTCATTCCAATTTTGAATGATAATGGAAGGAAAATATCTGCACCTTTTTTTCTTTCAAAACAATATGGGTCATTTTTGTTAAGGTCAAAACATATATAGGGTATAGGTTCATAGGAATGTTAAGAAAACCTATGGAGGTTTTTATAATTTTCCCTATTTATAAATAGAATTTAAGTT